>PDGT01000005.1:7383811-7498170 GCA_003671415.1 Megathymus violae
AGCGGGGGAGGGGGGTGGTGAATGCTTTATGCATACCAGCGCAGACCCGAGAAACCTAGGGGCTACCCACTAAACACCACCCGAGACTGGCTTTGGCCTGGAGGCCTTTAAGCCGACATCTGATGCGACCCCCTTTAGGGAAAGGGGGCGCTAATGTATATATAATTTTTATATAATTTTATATTCTGCTAAATAATATTTTTTTTCCTCCCATCGGAGTACAGTGCCATCTATGCAACGATATTGGTACTAACATTAATGCTACTGTACTAGGTTAACGAAGGAATATGGTAGTTCCAATCGTGACGAGAGATTTCTCAATGAAAGCGTATAATAAAATTAATTAATTAAATTACATTAATGAATTAATATTTGAAAAAACTCTATTAACATCAAGTGTCATCCACTACAAGTTTAAAAAAATGTATTTGAACTTGAGTGGATGAATAAAAAGTATTTTATTAACGATAAAAAATTTAAACTAAATATGTAAACATGGGGAAAGTGTAACCTAATAATGGGAATTAAATAAATAAGAAACATAGAAATGATTAAAAAAGACATGATACCGTTGTCAATGTTGACCTGTATGAAGTCCGCTCAGTCAACCGATTAACGGTCAACGTGATAACAAAACAAATGAAAATTTGTACAATATTGTTTACTACTAACAAGTTTTGCATTTACTTTGTCTTCAATTAGCAGCAATAAATCAAGATGGATATAAAAAGAAGAGATAAGAAAATCTCCAAACAAAGAAAGATCGTCAAAAATTAAACAATACACGCGCCTCGCCATTGCATGTACGAAGAAGCATTCTCACCAAGCTTTAACTACACGAAAGCTGGTGGTTGTCAGCTGAGCGTGAAACAATAGTTCTCACGAGAGGAAAATAGCTGAGATACTATCGCAACCAAGCATTGCCGATACTTTGCGTTAGTAAAAATGTTCTTTTGTCTTGGTTCAACGATATTAATATTAAAGTAACTGGTATAAAAGTATCTGTCTGATTTTGTTAACCAAATAAGACATTTAATAAATTAATAGTTCATGAGTTATTAGATAACCTGTGTTATCCTGTATACCTGTGTTGTGTGTGTGTTTGAAGTAGAACTACACACACAACAACAGTACTTCAATTGAGCCGCAAATGTTGCAACACGTTGACAACAGCGCAAGTGTGAATCAATTTGAATACAAATCTTTCAATTAATGAATCCCAAAAACCACATTTTCTAGTCTATCTCAATATTGTGGACGATGTTGACCACATTGTCTTTGTAACTCAACATTACAGTGTTGCTGCGGTGTGGTATGGCAGTAGCACTTGCGCCAATGTATATATATAAAACTGTCGCTCTGGTATGAATTTCGATTTACATTGCGCTGCGACCACTTCACAATAGACTTAATAACGCCTTAGAGCAAACACTGCTGTTTAAATTCAGATATTACGAAGTGGGCGTAAAATTACAAAACAGTAATATTACAACGAGTCGTAGCGTTGAATGTTAAATAAAATTCAATTTCTAACCACAATATGTCTCGTCTAATTATATTTGCGAAGTTTCATGCCGGCATCTCGTTTGTAAATTAAAATGAAATTACGTTTAAATAAATGCCGTGAAACTCGAGCCGCCAGAGTTTCCATACCATTGGAACCTAGTCATTTTACGGCGATTCGTTTAAATTAAGTTATTTTGAGCAAAATGAATATAATAATTAGTACGCCCAATTAAGTGAACGTATATAAAATTTATAATTAAATTCGATAAAAAAATTACAAATGTTCACAGCCGCTTACAATATATAATATATTATTATATGTAATATGTTATTAGTAGTATATATTTACTTTTTTACATAGCGATGCAAGCATATCGATGATTGTGAAAACTGATGCGAATAAAGGAACAGCTATGTATATTGTGTAGCCGCAAATTAAAGCCGTATTGTATTCTCGGCGTAGCGGCAATATCCTGGGATTTAACAGGCGCGCCTAATGTAGTCCAGCTCAGATATTAAACCCTTAATAACAACGTCACTGTTTATTTTCTTTTATGCGAGCAATTCGAAATCCTTCTTTCCTTTCTAAATTTCTAAACCTATACAGGTTCCTTAGTAAAACATTAATAAATTCGCAATACTATATTACTGACATCATTAGCAACCATTTTTGTTCTATGAGTTTTATTTATTCAACAAATTTTACTTTCATACAAAACTAAAAATATTTAAAATAATGGCCATAAAGTTTCAAAAGTCTATGGCAAAAGAACTAGATAAGATAATATAACAAGATAAAAGAAGCACTATATAAAAAGATAAAAGTAATCGTATGTTGCGAAACGTAGGGGTAAAGTGCGGTCCGCGTTTGAACTTGATTTATTTAATGCCACGATTTTCAGTGCATGCATAATTACAATAAAATGGCGTAACAATATTCGAATGTTGAGTACACAGAAATCATGTGAACGGTCCCTAAGTTTAATGATACATAAGTGTGTCGTCAATTATGCCGCGGTCAATTATGCCATACGGTTTTTAGGTTAAATCTACCTAGACCAAATCCCACAGAGTCACAGCATTGTTAGAATAAATTACATACAGAACGATAATGGTTTTTTAATAATTCATAGATCTAAAAAATTTCAGAAATGTCAATAAAAACTTAAAAGTTAATTTTTGGAAAATATGGAAAATGTGTTGTTTCTATAAAAGTCAAAGCACAAAATTTGTTAAAAAAGACGCCAGTAAAATAGTCCAGGTAGGTTATTAATGTTTTACAAATGAACCTGCATATACTCGTAGAGTCATTGGTGCACTGATCGTGTAACTTCTGAACTAATTAATCTATTGAAGTCATATTCATTCTCAATATATTTTTTGTCGATACGTTGATTAACTGTGATACAATAAATTCCATAGTAACAAACCTGAATTAATCATACAAATTAGGGAAAACATTTACCGAGCCAATTAATATTTCAATTAACTATAAAAAAATTCAAGTCTATTTCAAATTATAATCAAGTTATATTTCAGTAGCTGCTTGCCTCGATTTCATTCGGGTTGAACAATTATATAAATACATGATATGTCTATCCGGAAATATGTATTGTTCAAATGGTAAAATATTTTATTAATTAGGTGCCGTGGTTCCGGGGATCGTTTTCCGCATACACACAAACTCACAAAATTTACACTTTCTCTTTATAATATTAACTCTTTATAATATAATATTAACGGTCCGAATTAACTTCGTTCGGGTTCACCGAATAATTATTCTATACATACACTAGATATATAGCCTGTGTCCATCCCAAATAATGTACCTTTAATACGGTTAAAGAATTCTTCAAACAGCTGCCATCGTTCGTGAGATTACCTTCCGCATATTCACAAACTCACAGAATTCGCAACTCTCTTTATAACATTAATATAGGTATAGATTAGTATAGATAACCTGAATTTTAAAGCCTAAACAACTGAGGTTATTCTATTACGAACAAGTAATGTAAAATCTTAAGAGAATCTACATTTGTTAGGTACTGTATCATAAGATTTTACTTTTTTTCCGTTTCTATAGATTTTTTTAAAGATATTTCCATACAACAACTACTTTGTTTTTGACTTCTTAATAGTCAGGTTTTAAGCAAAATGTAAAATAACATTATATTATCACTCGGTCTCGATGGCGAATAATTTGATTACGGTATTACGATCCTCAAAGTCTGAAAATTCTGAGAATAACTGAAATACGTAAATGGGGTCTTAATTGCGAATCAAATTACAAGCGGAAGAGTTATTGAATGGATTGTGAATAATTACTCAAACAATGTTTTGAGAGGCAAGAAAGGTAATTCAATGTGAATTAATAATAATCATATTAATGTGACTGGAGATAATTTCCAACATTTATTAAATCATCATAAGTTGAATTGTATCAACCAACTAATATTTAAATGTTACTAGCCTCTTATTGAATAAAACTACAATTTAAATATCTTATAATTAAAAAAACAATACAATATAATACAATACAATACAATACAAAACAATATAATACTTGCCTCTTAGAAGGCTTAAAACAAATACCAAATTTATACTACGAATACTTAATATATAAATCTATATATAGGCTGCCGTGATTTTAATGTATTGACATATTATGTGATAAATATTCGTTATGATACACTGAACCAAATTCTAACGTTTTCTAAATGTTTGTCTGTTTGTCTGTATCCCATAACCCAAAAACGTGTTGACCGACCTTGATGAAAATTAGTAGATATATATAAGAAGAACATGTGATTATGCACATGAAAAGGTATATATGATAACGATAGATCTTCCGGTTATCATAAAAAATATATTTTTGTATTTCTTCGGCAGCCATTCATATTCATAGTCATTTGTATCTTTTCATGTATGTGTCCCATATTATTACTATTTGTTATAATTTAAAGGTTATATAAACCTGTCAGTTAATCAGTTTTCATTTGTTAATGGGTTAAAAGGTTATGTAATTTAGTTTTTCAATCGGTTGTCATTTGTTTGTAACATACACAGATTAGATATTTATAATTATGTTATTAACTATTATTCTTGAGTGTTACGTTAAACCATATAAATGGTGGAACCTTGTTGGAGAGATAAGAATAAATAAATAAATATTACAAATGAAATAAATTTTGCGACAATGAAATAGGTTAAGACAAAACTTCAAACTATTAAAAAATCTGGGCGGGCGTGACAAATATGGAGGGAAGGAATTGGTAATACTGATACGAACCGATCATTTGTCATCACCAATAATAATTTTGTTATTAACGTTCGGTCACATAATCCAATGAAACCTATGAATTTCTATGGTTTATTTTATTTACTAAAATTATTATTGTAAGTCATCAAGACATATAGCCCAAAAGATGGTTTGTGTTTAAATAAACATTCCAAATATACTGCTGTGCAATAAAATTATAGCCCAAACGTTGAAACCGTACTGCCCGTTTTACGCACCAAATGTCATGAATAGTGTCGTATGACTTTGACTTAAGGCGTCATCCCCAGGCCATCCAAGATCGTATTTAAATAAATGGCGAAAACTATTAAGTTTGCTCGAAAGAAAAAATATTTTCCTTCCGACATATACAGATTATTTGTCGTGTTAAGTTCACTTCTTTTGCCCTTACAGAATGCCATTAAAACACTTAACACTATTAGACGGATTTGTTTCACATTAATGAAAAAAAAATGTAAACGAAAGAAACGCTGTACACGCCTAAATTATTATGAAAATTAATTGAATTGGTGAAATCGATGCATAGTTGAAGTTTTTTAAAACTGCCAACTAGAACGTCATTTAACCAAATACGGCCATTGGTTTATTCAAAAAAATATCTAAAACAAGTTCTCGATGTAACGTCACACACAAGTTGAATACTGTTGTTCATAGAATCATTTTTTATATATTAGTACAATATTTTTATTGTATACTTTTTCTTTCATCTACTGCCTGCTGCGATTTCCCTTCGGTAAATACGTAAGATTGACTAAAACAGTTGTTACCTTTAAGGTTTTCCGGTTATTTTGCCAAACAAAAACTACAATACTGCAAAACAAAGACCAACTAAAGAGAGGTATCATTTATCATAATATCCATAAAATGATACGATAGATTGATGTCCTTACATAGAACATCGCTGAGTTGATTGATCACTTACCATGAAATAGTATATAAATAGGCAAAGGATTGAGTGACCTCTGACCGGCCACTTATTATACCGATATGATAATCTCATGTCGGTCAAACTCGTAGAAAGCAATTTCGTAATACTCGTATTTTCAAACGCATCAGCCTACCAGGTAACAAACAACTAAATAAATAAGCCTTCAACTTATATCAGAACCTTATTCAAATCCTTACATACATTAAATTACTTGATTACATTGAAATCATTAAAAAACAGTAAAGAACATGTTTGCCGTTAACACGACAAATGAACAGACGAGCCATCTGATGGTATATCATCACCTACCCGCAGACATTTGTAAAAACAAAATTACCACCGACGAGAAGGAAACCGAGAACCATGACTAGCTGTTCTACACTGTAATCGAAATATTAAACGGTTGTATCTAGAAATAAGAAGATAGCTTAGCCAAGCAGGTAAAGAATATTTCAGTTCTGACGAGATTATATACAGGTTAGTATAGGACCAAGCGACCTCCATCAGAAAGGACATAGCGCCATAATATTTTTTTATGACATCTTGTCCGATTTACCACCAATACATGCACAGTTTGTAACCCTAACTATGCAGTGGGCCGCTAGTGAACTTAAAATCAACATTTAAAGCAACCAAATAAATAGAAATACAGCTTCTCACATCCATAAATTTTCATCACACAATTTCCTAATTTTACTAGTCACACTTGAAGATTTAGCGAATAAAAAATCGAATAATAATAATTCCAACAATTCCACGAAAATGTGAATTATACGATCCACCATGGCATATATAAAGAAGGTCATCTCATATACAATGCGGAGACTGGTAAATTGCTAGCACTAAGATGATAATTGACCATTTACCAACAACGTGGAAACCTGATAAAATATTCAAGAAACGTCCGAATCGAATAAGGGCAAATGAATCGCATAAATATTTTGGCATTTATTGTATGTGGCGCAAAATATAGAAATTTTTGTAATAGCAGTAATAATCTGAATACAATAAATTTTACAACAAAGACATTGATGTATTTGTATCGTAACATATTTGTTTTATATTTATAATAAGTTTATTACAGCGCAATCATAAAGGCGATGTCGAACTTAACACAAATCATACGCCCATATTCCCTATATTTACGTGTAAGGACTGTTAAATTTATATTGCCGATTGTTCGTTAATTATTTTGATTGCGCAACTTTCTTCTTAATAGCACTCTGCAATGTAAGCAATTCATTCCCCGCATACTTGTTTATTATTTAGATTTCGCAACGTTCTTTTTTATAAATGGCAAAATTAATTTTATTAATCTTTTAATAATCTGCAATCTAAGCAATCCATTCTCCGCATGTTTGTTTATTATTTGGATCACACAACATTCTTCTTTTTAGCAATCTGCAATGTAAGCAAAAGATTTCCCCGCATGTTTGATTATTGTTTGGATTACGCACGTTCTTCTTTTTTAAACTAAAATTCTCGAACACTAGTTTATTTAAAATAAATACTCAAGTGTAGAATGGCTGCGTAAATTGATAGACAATTTTATTGTATATTTACTTCTTTAATATTAAGATGAGTTATCAGTAATTTTATAAATTATTTTAATTTCATGGTATTTCTATGTATAGAGACATATATAAATCTAATATTTAGGGTGCTACATATAAAATGTATCCAGCAACACATAAATAACATTTAACATTTGACAGTAACAAGACTTTTATACAATCCCATAACATTGAAAGATAAGTTATACGACATTAAAAGATAAAAGTATACGACATGCATGCTCAGTTTTTTTAACATACTGAAATTGACGGTATTACAAATAGCAAATATTGCCATATTTTTGTTGCCATTTCATATTTTGTTACGAGCACAATTTAACTAATCAAACCTGAGCTTTTCATATAAATATCAAAAATTTCATAAAACTACTACGACTAACTACGACCCAACTACGCCGCTGATACGAGTAAAAAAAACGTTGCAAGCTAGTAGATATTGTTATGACCTTATTATTCAAGAATAGACACATCAATGTTTTAAATTTATTATAGTTTGTCCACCAATTACTGTAGTTTAAATTTTGTTGTTAAAATCAGTTATCAACATTGAAATTTATATAGCTACTAAATTTAACTTACGAAAATATACAACAAGGAGGTAAATTAGAATTCTGTTCGCTTTTGTATCTACTACTAAGGTTATTCCATGCTGTACTAAGGTTATTCCATAAATTGAATACAACTGTTAATACGAAATAATAGGAGTAAATCTAATAAACATTCATATACTTACACCCCACACAATACGTATCGAATGTATGTACTCACAATAATCAATTACACATTTAAGTTATTTTATATTGAAAACTGTTATGCATTCCAAAACCGGAACAGCTGTCGTATTTGTGCAAAGACTACCATGCACATGTAATTTTTTATTTAAAGCGAATTCAGAGCATACGCAAAAAAGAATCAACCAGAGAATTTTCATTAGAACCAAACCGCATTGCTTCGAAATGAGTAAAGTAATCAATGCATTCCACAGGTTTCCCACACTAATTACTCCAGTTTGGCTCATTGGAGATATCCGGCTAACTTCCGAGCAAATTCAATAAGCAATACTACATATATACAGAAATATATTTAACAGAAAATTAAAAAATGCACCTATCTAGTGCCACTACAGTACCTAATACTCGTATATAATAGTATAGATGTTACAATTAATTAAATATATTTCATTAATGCACTTGAGCCTCTTTTGTTCTGGGTCTGAATTGCAGGACGCGAAAAAGATTGAGTGGGCCTGTAATCATCATCGTCACAAATCATCTAGAACAGAGCGTCCCAAACTCTTTACCTTGCCAACCACTTGGCATGTTTTTCAGGTTTTGGCAAATCCCCTGTTTAAGGAATATTTATTCTTTGAAATTTCATCAATTTCAAACGTGTTTTTGACAGCTGGTTAAGTGCTACTTACTCGCTTTGAAACGTTAAATTTGTAACAATTGTACAGTGTGTTTTTTTTTTACTTTGTCCGAAATATATTCGGGCTTCCTAACTTTTGTCTTGAATCAAGAATATTTATACTACATCCAAGATTTTCATTTCTTCTTTGCACAATAATATCCCTATTTCACTACTAATATTATAATAATGAAAATAAGCTTGTATACCAAACCATAATAGTTGTGGTGAGCGCAATAAAGGAAAACAGTTGAACAATTTGAGTATTATTTCTTGGACACTAATTAGAGGGAATTTATTACATTATTTCTAAAAACAAACAATTCGGAATAATATACCAAATACGGATGATTTAAATTATTCAGTGTTATACACATATAACAGGTGCAAAAGCTGAAATCGTCTGTAAGGAATTTATAATACAATATGAAATACTTTATTGTACACCAAAAACAAAACATATAAAAGGAAACAACGGGTAGTCTTATCGCTAACAGCGATATAATCCCGATAACACAGGAAAGTGATAACATATGTACGGAAAAATTAAGGCTACGGAGTACATATAATTTACAAACATCTATAATGTAGAGGGAAGGGAAAGATCAGAAAGAAGACTCAGAAACGTTGAAAAATTGTAGGTACTTAAAAAGACAAATAATGCTCTTTCATTTACCTTTTGAACGAGTTTAGTGTGTTTGCACGATGAATAGAAAATGGTAGGGAGTTCCATAAGTGGACAGAAAATGCAGTAAAGAATTTATGGTAAACGTTGCAAGAGTGGTTCTAATGTTCAGGGAACGGTCAGCTATAACGGCGCGGAAGAAGCGATCACTAATATGTATCGTATATAGATACTGAAATCTTTCCTTCAGGCATAGTGAAGCAGAGGGATTAAAGAGTACGCAGTAAAGAAAAGAAAGAATTCATGTATTCCGGCGAAGAAAAATTGGGAACCATGAAATATTCTGAATTATGATCACATTTGAGGAGCCCAATTTTAAATCTAATACATTTTTTTTATGAATGAAAATTATTGCATAATGATTTATATTTACATGCTCGCAGGTGACGTAATAGAACAAAATAAAAAAATGTATACAATACCTTAATAAAGAAGACAAAAGGAACTCGCTAACAATAAATAATGGATAACGATAGAATTTCTACCGCTGGACGACGACTAGTGTCCTGTAATATTTACACCTAATTATTTTACTAGAAAGCTTTTATTATATATTTTACAAAAGAATGTCACTATATCTTTCTCTACACGTATTGTTTTAAACCCAATATTTTTTTTATACAATAAACCATACTGTTGAAGAATTTTCTATGTATTATAATAAAACAGTAACGATGAAAAATTTGAATGTACATTTTTTTAAAAAGTACCAAGCACAAATAATGCTCCATGTTAGATAAATAAATTTATTTGGATAAAGTGGAAAACAATATAATATTTTTAGGCTTTAATTAAATAATTAATTCATAACAAAGTTTTAAGCCTATATTATTAAGATATTTAAGATTTATATAATACTAGATGACCCGGTGAATATCGTATCACCATATTTGTGAAAAATATGGTCAAAACGTAATACAATTTTTTTATCTACATTAAATGCAACACAGTTATACACTTAATCAATTTAAAGCTTTCTGATGCAGTATACAAACTGATGATAGATTTTAATAATCTCGATATTTATTAATTTATTTTATTTTTTCAACAACCAGCTGACACTTTTACACTTTTTTTATTTCTAAAACAGAACTGTTTTGTATTCCAACAAAACAGACCAAACAGATTAAAAGCATTAAAAATTCTAAAATTCATACAACTTTATTCGAAGACATAATGATATAAATTCGTTATAATTAATTTTATTTCGCCCGTGGTGTGAAGGTGCGTCGGTGCTCATATGTCCTCGTCCTAAACAGAAGCTAAGCAATCGTTCACGATTTCAAAATCCCTTGCGACTGAACAGCTGCACCGACAAGAAGATTTCCAATTAGAACCACGTTAGATATTACTCATTGAAAAAACTTTGTCAGTAGACTGCTCTCGACAATCGCAATACCTAGACAAAGTCAACATCTGCTAAAGCGCATTTATGAAAGCACAGCACGCCTTTGTTATGATTAAAAATTAATCTTTTACGCCTCGACTTCACTCTGCACTAGGTTAATATAACTAACGCGTAACATGCAAAAATTAATTTATTCATAGTAAACGTTATCAACAAAACTAATAATAAACGACTTACTCTACGATTGCGTTCTGTATAGGCATTGACGTGTTTATTTGCGGCGGGCTTGCAACGTCTCATATAAGTCGTACATGACAAAACTGTGTGACTGAAACGCTACTTCTAACACATCTATAAACTTGATTTAGACATTAATATGTGTATCAAACTATTTGTTTTTAACTAGCATTTTATAAACGAAACGAGTAGCCTGTTCGACTGAACGGAGCAGTTTTAACTTTTTACAGTAGATTTATCTTAATATTATTGGCCCGTCCCGACATCGCTCGGGAACAACGATTAATGAATTTTTATACAAACACTTGATATATAGCCTATGTCTATCTATTGTTTCAAATGGTAAAGAATTTTTAATAGGTGCCATGATTCCGCATTACTTTCCGCACATAACCTCGAAAAATTCGCACTCTCTCTTGATTGATTCATGACAATTTACTTAGATTGGTGGAATCCTATTTCCATAGGAGAAGCCAACTGATAGCCATCAAAGGCTCCATATCATCACCAACAGCTATAACATCAGGCGTGCCCCAGGGCTCTCATTTAAGGCCTCTACTCTTCATCACTTTCATTAATGACGTAGTAGACCGTCTGACTTGCCCCAGTTTGCTTTATACAGATGATTTAAAGATCTACTGTAACATTAAATCTTACTTAGATACTCTAGTGCTTAAGTCTGATTTAGATTCCATTAAAAGATGGTGTGATGAAAACTGCATGTTTCTTAATATAAAAAAATATTTAGTTATATCCTTTACCTCTAAATATAACAAAATTATTGGAACTTATAATTTTTCCGGTCACATTTTAGAAAGAGAAGCCGTACTAAAGGATTTAGGCATATTATTCGATGAAAAACTAACGTTTCGCCCACATTATGACCTCAAAATCTAACAAAACACTTGGATTTGTCACCAGAGTAACTATGGATTTAAAAAACCCCCGTAGTCTATTATGTATCTATAATTCCCTTATTCGCTGCTTTCTTGAATATTGTGCTCCAGGGTGGTCCCCGTACTATAAAATACACGTTGACAGAATTGAAAAAAATCTCAACAGATTTTTAAATATCTTGTGCTATAGACTCGGCCTAAGTAGAACTTTGAAGACTTACTCTGACAAGCTATGTTATTTCAACATGATGTCTTTGGAGTCACGGCGTAATATCACGATATGGTTTATCTGTTTAAAGTTCTACATGGCTCAGTAAATTCCGCAACACTTCTATCGTCAATAAGTTTTAACACTAATCCCAGATCTCGAGACCCTTTCTCTGATCCATTTTCAATAAAATTGCACACCAATAAAACTTCTCATTATAACCCTATTGCCAGAATGTGTCGCCTATATAATGATATTATCACTAAAAATAATAACAGTGTAGATATATATGATAATAATATTTCTAAATTTAGAAGAGAAGTCCTAGCTATCCTTAGCAGGACTGATTAGTCACTATGTACATTGTAATATTTAAAATAAATTTCATACTGATATTTTACTTTTGCTGTTGCTTTAAGAATTTCTTGGTCAAGAAGTGTACACATACCTAAGGAATATGATCCAGCTCTTAATTTCATCATATTATTTTGTTAGTTTGTACTGATTGTATTCTGTTTTGTGTATCATAAATAAATAAATAGATAATATTAATACAGATATCTATTCTCTTTGCCCTTATTGATTGATCTATCATTCCAGAGTCGAAACTGCTAAAGCTAGAGGCTTGAAATTGTTAAATAGTTACTTTTTATAACGTAGTCATCCACTGAGACTAGATTTTTGGAAAATAAACCTCAAGAAAGAATAAAATAAAAATAACGAGGAAAAAACGAATGTAAAAATATCAAAAGCTATAGCGAAAGCGGTGGTGAAAACATGTTTTATAATGAAGCAAAAATTATTTCGATGACCCCGTAGCCCACGTTCGATTCACTGCCGGGACAGATATTAGGTGTCATATTTGTGTACGTCCGTGCCATCCAAAACACAGGAAATGTTATACGATGTTCCAAGACATCACATATGTCATACGTCATTCTAGTTTGTGATTTTGCCAAGGTACATTTTGACGCTATAGAAATCGGGTTAATACGTTAGGTTAGCGCACAAAGCGGCCAGTGCGATTTTATTTCTCAGACCGTAATCACATCGTATCATAAAATAAACAAATGTGCAATTTTGATTTTAATAACTTCACAAATATCTTTATTCACAGCATTACTGTGAAATAAAAACTTTGTTGTCGATAAAATGAATATCATTCCTCATCCTGACTACGTTTCCCTTCACTGTGCGTGGTCACACACAGATATGGTATTTTATTCTTGTCATCAAAGAGGAAATCGACAACAGATACCTGAACCGAAATCCGATGCGAGATTAATGATTGAGTGTGTTGGGTCTATTTCATTTGTTTCTACTCGTAACAAACTAACGACTCTTGTTTTGCAATCTTTACAGAAATCTTACATACTTAAATTACGTATGACATAAAATCAACACAAAAATGGAATCATTTCAGTATGGACACAAAACATCGCTATGTACCTACTGTTGTTTACGAACTATATTTATTGATTATATTATTGCTTTCTTTAGTCATATTTTTCTTTAAATGCCGGATTTTATACTTAAATACTGGATTATAAACTAATCTTTATACCTGTAAATAGTAAAAACGTCATCGATTTCTGTCTGTAAAAATCTAATCAAGCTGGCACCACATTACCATTATCTTATGATACCTTGTCTGTGCATTGGTCTTGCTGTCCTTTTCATTTAAACGCTATTGTTTATTTTTTTTATATAGATAAAAATCTTATTATTTATTAAAAATCGCCAACATATCTATATTTCATTCGCACTCCAAGTCTGTATTTAGAAGCGATTTTCAATACAATATAGAAAAATATTTTGAAAATATTTACTACCTGCCAACTTCTGCGCCGTTGTTTTATAGTATATTTCAATATGGATGGATTTCTACGGCTTATAAATTTATCTTTCAACTAACATAGCTAGCGCGCGCATTAATACTTGTTTTATAAAGGAAAATTTTATTATTAAATTGTCACAAATTGCAGTTAACTGTTCAGAGATGCGTCCTCTAATGAGGTTACGAACGGGACTTGACTCGGTCTACAAAATGACGTTCTAGTTTAATTACGACAGCCTGAGGCGCCTTATCGTCCGTTTAAGTCATTTAAAAAGAAACAGCATATTTATACCATAATTTTCTACTTACATCTTCCATCAAATTAGTTACTTTAAGTCCAAATTGGACTATTGTAGAATAAAATCCAATACAATCAATGTTACCAGGAATGTGTCTGAGCCTGTAGACATTTAAGGACTCTCGTATTGGTTCTATGTATAATTCCACGTATCTTTTATTATTTAGGTACGAAAAGCTTTACCTATTAATGAATTTTAGATGCTGACAGAATCACATACGAGGTATAAATGTAGTTGATTTCACAAAACTTCACAGTGCTATTTAAAAAAATCATAGGTTTACTTTTAAATCTTTATCTATATTCGTAAACAATACCGAAATATGCTTTGAAAGCAAAATATGTAATATATTCTACTATTTACACAAGATCTATCGTTAAGCTGTGGGCTGTGAGCTGCGTAGACTTTTAGTTATCTGGCTTCGTTTTTATCGAGAGTGAGTCTCGAAATAGCTAAACGGATCTTTTTAAAGTTAGGAACCCTCAGTCCTGCAACGTCTACGTAAAGACGTAAATGATATTCTCGTAAATATCGAAAGCAATGTAGAGTTGAAAGATACTTATAATTGAGACAAAATCGCGTGAAGAACAGAAATCAAGTAGGCCAATTAAACAAAATGTGCACGAACCCATATGTTGAGAAATCATACACATTAAAATGTAAAGTAAAATCTTATAGTGTGCAACAACACCTTTATGTCCATTTTATTCCTAGTACTACTAAATATAAATGACCCGTTGTAAATAATAAATCAGCTAATGGTGCTTTAGCTGACGATAGTGCTGTAGTATTTATTCAAGTAAACAAGAAAAAGCACATATCAGACATTAACATTTCATTAATAGCTACTATAAACTGAAAGGTCGCCACTGAATAATCTAATAATCTGAATGTCTAGCTACCACCCTCCTTCTAAAATCGACCCTGAATGTTTCATACATAATTCGTTCGATTTTCGGAGAACCAGTTATAACGTGAATACCCCACTCTCTGTTCGGTCGGCATCACTTCAGTAATGCTTTGATGTTACCGAAGTTTATAGGCGATGGTGACCACTTACTTACTACCAAATGGCTGTTCTGCTCGTTTGTCGATTAGTTACAAAAAAATCACTATAATCAAAACATAATCCAATCGTCATGCTTATACATTTATATGGAATGTCGTTAGTGAATGTCATTATACTAAATTCTACGGAATATAAATTGATACATACATACAGTCAGACTTCATCTGTAAAATGCCAAATCGATATGCATAATCGTAATTGCTCAAATCGGCTGTGTATCGAGGAAATAAATATGTTTTGGAGAAATCCTATATATGTATAAAGGTAGGGGAGAGTGGGGATATTGCAGACACCTACAGGAAACCTCCAATAAAAGCCAGTGTATTAACACTAATCAGTTCTCTTTTATTTATTATTAACTTTGGTTCTCTTTTATTTATTATTGGCTTACTCTACAAAAGCAACGTAACAAATTTTCAGTTACAAAACAACAAATATTAATTTAAAAAAAAACCTTTTCTGTTTGTATTTACTCAGTACGTTTCGGGTAAATACGGACGTCAATTGGGGTAATTGCGAACACCTACTTATCATTACATAAATGACAAATGTACCCCTTTAATGAAGTATAACGTGAACAATCTTCATGTGCCCATTTTTGGCACATGATACATTGTATCCAGTCTTCTATCGGAGGTGCTACGAACTTTTCAGTGCAAAAAATACAAAATTAACTCCTTCTTCGTCATCTTTTCAAAATGTCTAAGATTTTTAACACCTTTACGTAGATTTTCAGCCTTATTTTCTTACTACTATAAATCTTTTTATCTTAATATCTATTTTTACACCTTCAATTTCAGGTTTCTTATTTTTATCTTGGTTTTTTTCTCTTTATCCTCTAAGTATTTTTTTCAGAAGTTCTAGTCAAAATAATTGAATATATTTTTTTTTTCAGGTTTCAGCTATCTTTATTTTTGAAGACTACAAAGTGGAAATGTATACAATTTCTCTTAATTGTACTAATGAAGGCGCTGAGTTTAAAGCAAAAGAATCATCATAGCTTGTTGTATTGTATGTATTTTCACACACATTTGATGTGCTCGTACATTTTGTATTCAGGTCTTCGCTAAAACTTTCAAACGTGTCCTTAAATTTTGTTTGTCCAGGGGGAAAATGCCGACATCTTTAAAGCCATTTATTGCTTTATCGATGTTAGTTGTACGATTGAAGGCCTTTGTGTAAAATCCGACGACATCGAATATTGTAATTTTGGCATCAGGTTGGTTGACCACATATGCTTCACATTTTTGTTATAAGCAGATTTCAAAGAGCCATTAAACGTCAAATCTAGCGGTTGCATGCAGTGAAATGTATGCGGTTGCAGAGTTATGACTTCAATAACATTTTTCTTACAAAAATTGTGAGCTGCTAAACTAATATGGCTTTCATGGTTATCCAGAATCAATAACAACCGATTATAGGATGATGGTTTAGCAAAACTTTTAAAATGATGCAGCCAGTCAACGAACAACTGTTCCGAAATCCACCCAGCGTCAAAAACGGATGCAACCATGTTGGTTCTGCTTTGTTTCATCAATAACGGATTCATGCGTTTTCTCTTAAATATAAAAAAATGGCGGAATATAATTACCAGCAGCACTGCAAGCATTTCTAACAGTGGTCAGGAAACTTCGTTCAGCACTAGTGACTTTACCAACTTGCTTCAGACCTTTAAGCGCAAGAATTCTAGAATTTCTTTGAACGGTACTAATACCCGTTTCATTTACATTATAGATGGAATTAGCATTGAAATGGTATAATTGCATCAACGAAGTCAAGTTATGAAAAAAATATTTGTCTCCTCTTGATTAAATGCTGTTATTTAGCTTAATGATGTTGCTTCTGGCCTACGGATTGATATCGCAGGAAATCGTTTCATAAAAGAATAGTACCAATCCATACCAGCCCTTTATTGTTTCTTCATTAAAATTGTGTTTTAAACCATTGATTGCAGCAAAATTATAAGTTATCTTTCTCAATGTAGCTATACCGTAATAACTTTTACACGATTTTACAATATATTCTAGCAATTCACATTCTTGATGTTCATTAAAAAAAAAGCTTCTTACCACGTTTTGGATCAGTGATTTTGTCTTCTTCATACTTTTTTACTTGGTCAAATAATGTCAATTTTAGAATGCCATATTTTTCTTGAGCTTCACTAAAACTTGACTCTTTTTCTTTTATTTTACTGATAACATTTTTCAAAGTTTCTAGGCTTTAGGTCTTCTTGGTTTTTCTTATATAAATTCGAGGCATCTGCAACATAATTAAGTCCAATAACATTCATATTTATGGAAATATGGGTAAATACGGACGTCCGTGATTACCCCACAACGAATGTCCGCACTTACCCAATCATACCAATACAATTTACAAAATCATAATGTGAAGGTATATTAGACAAAATTGTTTTTATTTATTTGTTTGCTTGTTTGTTTATTCGTGTGTTCGTTAGTTCGTTCGTTCGTTCGTTCGTTCGTCCGTTCGTTCGTTCGTCCGTTCGTACTTTCGTTCGTACGTTCATTCGTTCGTACGTTCATTCGTACGTTCGTTCGTTCGCTTGTTCGTTCGTTCGTTTATTAATTTATGTACACACATACTTGGCACAGAGTGACATTAATCTTAAAAAAATGTACCAAGGTGCTGCTTATTTCTTAAGATTAATTGTTCTTTAATTTCACTATTAAAACTTCGTTTACCTTAATCATTTGTAAGCCAAGTAAGATTTAAGGCAACGTTTAAATCAATAAGTAACCAAAACTAAAGTTCTTCAAAAATAATAAGAAACCACTACAAAATCATTAAATTAACTTACCTTCGTAAGCGTGCACGGCTTACCGTCGTAACAACTATGTACACACTAAAGATGGTGGACACGATCTAACAAGAATGTGCGCGGGGTGAGAAGCGAGGGCTAGGCGGTTAGAAACTGATGTCCGTAATTACCCGGTGTCCGGGTTTACCCCACTCTCCCCTAATATATGTTAAGGATTAACCTGTTTTAAGAAAAACACTAATGATATTTAATATACTTCCAGAACATTTAATTATTGTATGTTGCAAATTAAAGAATGAATTAAAACATTATTGTTAAAAAAAGGCGCATTACACGATCCAATAATTTCTTAACCACTAAAATGAAAACTAATAATAATACTAAATATATAAATGCACAGAATATCATACTTTTGGAATATTATACATATCACTTATTTCATTTACTACTTTATGATTAATTATTTATGTTATCACCTAACTGACAAGTTAGGAAGACATCACTAAATTATTATATGAGCTTCTATGTTCTTCATCTCACCCATTCCCTGATAAATAAATTGATTAATACAAAATATAGTTTATCGTTGATATAGGGTGGTGAGCTACTAAAATCTTATATAGCCATCTAACCAAATCAAATGAACTTTTCTGGTTAGCTTAATTGATTAGCTAATAAATAGTCGGACTTAATAAGCCTTAAAGATATTTAACACGCTATAAACCTAGATCAAATACCCATAAACTTTTATGCGGTTACTTAACGAGACACGCTGACGATAAATATCACAGAATCGTTTGTTTCGTATTTATGTAATGAAATAAAACATTTCATAAAAATATTATTCTGCTCAAGACGCAAGTATAACACTTTAATGTTTTACCCTATCTACCTTACCTATACTACTAGCATTTACCGATTTGACAAATTTATTTTATTTGTTTGAGAGAGACAATGACTCCCCGTTTGGTTTCATATAAATTTGTTAAATATTTATTTGTTCATGAACTACTGTTTCCCTTGTGGTTGTAATTAGACCATAATCATTATTAACGCCCAGTTTCCAATTTTTTTATTAATAATACTAAATCTCGTCAATAGCTATTAAACAAAAAAAAATCGGTTCGGAATAATGAGAAAAAAGAACTAAACTGATTTGTAATTACTTATTTATATCGATAATTTGGCATACCTACTATCTGTTACTCACTAATAAGTATGTGTGTCTTTATACAAGAAGGACGTCTGAAGCGTACTTCGCCACGCTCTTTCGCGCGAATTGTGCATATTGAGGTTAGCCATTAACCTTTCTAGTGGCTAAACTCAGTATCGGAAACTCTTAAGCGACAAAAGCGTTTCAACAAAACTTAACGATTGCTATGTAACAACAAGTACAGTAACTAATAAATGACGCAAAACTTCTTTCTACGCAGAAATTTTACATTCAATTTCATAGTCTTTTATACATTTTGCTACACACGGGAACACAGAAATATCGCATCTTTAACTGACATTTAATGAATATATTTGAATTACAAATACCCATGTTCGGCAGTGACTACCTGACACGCTGGATTACGTAGTATTCGAAATCTATCTGAGGTGTGATCGACTTTTACAATCAGTCTAAGTAACCTCAAAGTGAAATTAGTGTAAAAAAATAATAAAGTAGCTATTATAAAAATAGATAAACACGAAATAAATAAATAGATCTAACAATATGTGAACCCGAAAGTTATCTGGAAGGTTGTCTGAAGCTATATATACCTTACAGTAATGATTGTGAATGCGGAGCAGTCTGAAAACCGTAGCTGGTTCATGCGGGCGTTTTATTTCTGGTAGGTAGTTAAACAGTATAATTTATTGAGAACCAAATAACGATGGAAAATCGATTTGCGGACTATAGATTGCGTATGGAAGAAGAAGAAGTAAAGGGTTGTTCGGAGGTTTGACAAGCACACTAACCTGCAGCCTTACTCCCGACGCTTTCGAGTTTAAATCAATCGAGTTGATTTCGCTTATATGTCAATTTCGTACTCTTGAATGTCTACGCTAGCGCACGATCGAACGGTGGTTCAAATTTGAACTAAAAATCGGTAGGATCGAATAAAGATCGAAAAAAGCGTACTCCCCACACTTTCTGACAGTCGTCAATCGAGTAGCAGGATCGAATAGCAGGTTCTTTGTTTGCTTCGAGTTTTGCATTTTGTTTAATTTTATTAGGGTGTTTCTAAAGTATGACTCGCCTTACATCATTATTTGCCTCACTTTCTTAACAGCGTAGACAGCAGAGCTAAGTTTCCCTGACAAAATTTCAATATGAGTATATAGTGATTTCAAGAAATGTGGTAGAATTTACTAGTTCAAGCACTTCCTTATTTAAAACAATATGAGTTGGCACCGGGCAGTCTACTATTTGTTAAAGTTAATTTAATACATTTCGTTATTTTAGCGTTTAACTCAAGGTTATTACATGTAAACCAGTGTAACACTTGAGAACAGTATTGTGAACATTGTCAAAACTCTCTTTTTTTATTTCTTTCTCATTTCAAACTCGGCGGTGTGCGAGTGAATCCGCTATATAAAAGTGCGCTTGCCAGAAAGAGAGGGAAGTTTAGGAATTTAAAAAGCGAAGGAATGGTTTGCCGCGCTTTAATAGAAAATAAAGAATAAATCGCGAGGTGCGATTGAACTTATAGTAAAATTGGCGGGAACAGGCAAATGCATTCATGAACTAATGCCATTATTGGCGCGAACAAGTGATTTATTAAGACCACGTTTTATATGTATAATGGAATGCTGGGTTTACTACAAAAAAACCTACAGTAAATTGAATAAAAGAATTTTATTATTTTCCATTCCGGTCCAAGTTGTTTCATTATGTCGGATGAACAGACATTGCTGGCGTTATGGCGTTACGTTATACGTATAGCAAATATTTTCGCCAGCGGATAATTGGGAAATTCGAACAGTGTTCGGATTCCACAAGAATTCACTGTTTAACAATTATTACAAACGAAACAGTTTCTAGCAGAGAGGTACTAGCCGCCAGCACGGCTGAAATGCAAGTAAATCTATCATAACACCTGTCTTACTCGTATAGCTAACCTCCGTTGTTAAACGAGTTCCCCAAGTGACACGGCGGCAATGTTACGATCTCTCGAGTCACCGTTACAGAACTTGTCTCCGACATACTCGTATGTAGTTGTTTATATATATTAATAAATTATGCGACTTAAACATGGAAAATGGCAAAATTATAATATTTGCAGATGATACGGTTATTATTTTTTTCAACGCCTTCTGGGGTCGGACATTTTCCGTCGCACAAAAAAGTCTCAATACTGTTATGAATATTCTTTGAAATAACATACACTAAATATTAACAAAACTACTTCTATGCCATTTACTATGCGAAATACAAGCAACAATGTTGTGGATAATTATTTTATAAAAGCACACACTTGCAGTAATGATGAAAACCAAAACAGCCCTTGTCAGGTTGTAGCCAAAAAGTAATATAAAGCCGCATATACTCAATATTTGGGGGTACTAATAGACAATAAATTGCGATTTGAAGACCATATCAATGTCCCTATTTCTATGATTCGCACAATTATTTACATTTTTAAAAATTTACGTCACATTACCGATTACCATACCATTACCATGTCGATCACTGCTCACATTTTATATGACGTTGTTGGAGGCTTATCAAGGACTTCTCTATAAAAAAAAAAACAAACGTTTGTTTTTTATTGTTTGTTCTTCTTAAGATACGAAAGAGCACAGAGGATTATTCTGAAGGTGATTGTATTTAAACAGTTTCGTTATTCCCCAGATTTGTAGAATAACGAGTGTAAAATTATTTCTGTGCGAAGACTATTTATTTTACGAACCATATTAATAAAACATCAATTATGTTGTCCAACACGTATTAAAGAAATAACATCAAACAGACGTAAAAATCAGATATTTGAAATCCCTCTTTATAACTCAATATTTGCACAATTTTTTTGTTTCCTGGGCCCTCATTAATACTTTAAAATTAGTAGATATGAAAAAAGTCATCGTATAACTAAAAATTTCCATTAAAATTAAGGATAAAAGACTGGCTAAACTATAAAAATAGATTTTTTTTTCATAATTATGAAGTAAATGAAACCAACCTTCATACACACACACACTCGCCCATCCTACAAACATATGGTTTTAAATAACTATATTATGCTAAGTTTAATTACTAAATAGATTACTGTACTTTAGATACATACTATGCGCCATGGGACGAAGAGCTGATATTGAAATACAGGCTATTTCCTAGTTCAAGCAACAGACAGCTATATATTGTATTCTACACTATGAAATAAGTTGTGCCCTTGTACAGGTGTTTTAATCAAGCATTGTTTTTTTATTATTTTGATAAAGAGATGAGAGAGACACATAGATAAATTTATTATGATATGAAGTCAGGGAATCATACGTCCTTAACTTCAGTTCAACCTGCAACATATTATATCTGTCACCACCAATCGTAAAGGCCATTATCAAGTCAAATTGATTCTACTTATATATGTATGTTGGCAGCATGTGATACACTTAAACGTAATTTTTGGTCCTCATATCGTGGTGAAAATATCATGAAGGACATCCTTGTATGATGTACAATAGTTGCAGAAATACTTTTATAAAAATGTTAATTAATTGTCAATGCTTACTCGTATTATTTTCTAACGTCTTTTTTAATTTTTCCACTGTAAAATCGCCTTCAGGTCAGCCAAGCCCGCACCGGAGTGAATTTTTATCAATCACTAACAACATTTGATAACTTTTTTATAATCATAAATCAATAAATTAATGTCGTGAAAATTGGTATAGTAGTAGATTTAACACACATAATTCTCATAAATATTTAAAATAAAGTTGTTGAATGCTTAGTAAATTCATCTTCTTCTCTTCTCAGTCGATACGTTCTTGTCAGAACGGTCGTTGCCATCATGTAGGTACTTTTGGGGCTGATGTCACTCAGCTCACATCTCGCCATCTCTCCCTGTTGGTCGTCATTCTGGTGCACTCATTTACAGGGCTACCAACCGCAGATTTGATTTGATCCGTCCAACACATCAGTATGGTCCGCCAGCGAGGTCATACACCTTCTACGCTGCCCTGCACAACAAAGGGCTCTATGAACGTATCGTGGCTTCGTGAAACGTGACCGAAAACTTTAAGATGCGTCTTTGTGCGATATAGTGCCTAAATTCATACATAAGGTAAAAATATGGAGAGTGCGCCTAACGATTGATAACAAGGCTGACCTCTAGCCTCATTGTTAGTGACCCAGTCTGCCGGGTAAAGAGTTCGATTTCTAGTCGGAGCAGACATTTATGTGATAGACAAATGTTTATTCTCGGGTTCGTGGCTGTTTGTAATCTCATTTATGTCTTTCTATGGTGCTCGGAATGGATTTATTTGGACGTTCAACTATATTTATGTATAAAACTGTTTCCATCAGTGGTTGCGTAACTTCTGAACAAATTAGGCGGGTAAAGTCATATTCAAACAATGTATTGTTTTTTTGCACCATTGGTTCCTTGCTAGATTTCTATCGATAATTCTATAGTGAAGTTAATAATAAACAGATTGCCGCAATAGCTCATTTATTTATAAATACTATGAGCACTTCAGTAGAGCGGAACTTACGGTAAATTCCTAGGCTCACTAAAATAATGAAAGATGATTCTGAACAATGTTATAATTGAAATTGAAAGATGGTTCATTCCCTTAAATTAGGGCAGGGTTTTTAATTAATTGCCTTTAAAATCCGGCCATCCGTGTAGCGACTGCACTTTGCGTTATTTGAATTGTTTGTTAATACTATACGCTTATACGCATATACGCTTCGACAGACTAATAGCCCCAAATAAATATATTATGTATGATGATAAATAATAACGGTGAATGAAAAAAATAATGATTATTGGTCCAGTGAAAAAATACTACATTTATAAAATTATATAAATATTACTAGCTGACCTGGCAATCGTTGTTTTGTCATATAAATTATTAATTATATATATCGCAAACTATATTTTTTTTACTAAAAACAATATCAACGCTTAACGCAATACAGTGTACAATATTTTTTGTTATCCCATCTTTAGGTAACACAAACAAGCTGGATGGTTCGCCCCCTCGAGAGCATGCCATGTATAATTGTCCGTGTGAAAAACATGGTGTGATATGATTTAATAATAAATTTATTTGAAAATAACACTGAAATACTAAAATGATAATTGTAAACGTCACTATTACGATTGAATAACATACAATAATAATAATGGCCGAAAACTGTTGGTAGTGAGAATAGAGATCTCATCCCTACTCCGTGCTATTTACTGGGTCAGAAGTGACACCGATAGACGCCTGGCGAGAATAACTGATCAAGTGATAATTAATCAGTTATCGACCTGGGTTGAAAATTATTGAATTACTAATATCGCTATAAAAAATAGGGGTTGATGGTAGAAGGGTGAAATATAGGGTTGTATGTGTTTTTAATGCCACATCATAAAAAACTAAAAAAAAAAGATTTTGTCCAAAAAATAAAAATTTGGGGTGGAACACTCCTATCACTTAAGGGTTTAAAAATAGATAACAACCTATTCTTAGACCTATTGAATATACATATAAAATTTCATCTTAATCGGTCAAGCCGTTTAGGAGGAGTATGGTAACTAAAACTGTGACACGAGAATTTTATATATTACATAATAATGGAATTTATAAAAATACTTATGAATACATATACATATAAATACTTATAAATTATAAAATATCATCATATAAAAAATATAAAAATGCTTGGTTTATTTGTCTAAACTGTTTTTAAAATTAAGGATAATATAGCCTTGCTGATATCAAAATATTATACGTGTATGCTTCCCTGATATCAAATCATTTGTTTTGATTATAAACTAGGTATGACAATTCAAATAATGCGCATGACTTATTAATAATAATATAATTAATAACAATAATATAATTAATAATAACAATATAATTAAGAATAAGGAAGCTCTATAACTAATTTCACCAAATATATTAAACTACACATGAAATTTAAAATTGCTATATATATGATGTAAAAATATGTATCTATATGTCATTGCTATCAAATGAATGAAATAACATAATATATGTACATAAAAATGCATGGAAACGTCACGTGTCCCTAATAGAATTCCCTGTTGGTGGGTACACTAAAATGTCACAAAAAATAAATGAATCAAACCCTTATTTAACCCTAGTGCTGGATTGTGGCTCTAAGTTCTCTTACTCTGAGACCCAAGCTGTACAGAGGGACAATAATTATGAGTGTTGATAAAATAAGCAAGACTCGAATGCAAACATTTATATGTCTTATAAATGTGTGCTATGGCTGGAAATCGAACCTTAAGTACTTGGAACGATAGATAAGCAATACGAACTGTGTTAAAATGTAGTTTATAACTGCGTCAACTTCTAATTAAAGTGACTCATTTTTGACGCTATTTGTTGGACGGACTGTTTACTTTATTGGGTTCGGATTAAAACCATCCGCTCGATTTGTTAGGTGGCTGGTGACTGAAGCGTTGGCTATGTGCCAAGCTAATATAATTAAGAGGGCTAAGTTTCCATGTTCGAATATCAATATCGTCTCGAGGACTTCGAACTAAAACTGATGACGGAACTAATTCTGTGAGTGAAAAAGTTATGTTATCAGAGCCTTTCCATATTTCAGATTAAATTTTGAGTTTAATTTAAACAACGCTTATACAAATACAATATTCAAGGAAAAGCGAAATATTCAAGTTATTTTTATTGGAAAAGTGAACCAATCAAGTTTTCGTGTAGTCAAATATTTCATGCAACTTTTACGATTACATTCTCGTATCCTAATATCGCATCTTTCGGGGTTTTCTAAAAGAATTTCGAATTGTTTCTTACACGCACTCTTTCTTGTTATGTATATTGCAACCAGCGACAATAAGTAACTGGTTTCAAATCGAACTACTATAAAGGCCTGTAAATATCGGTTATAGCTATTCTTTTACCGCTAGAACTTAGATGAAGAACTTATTTTATACTCGCATGTAAACTTTATATACTATGTAGTTTTCTGTCTGTCTATCTCACCAACGTCTCAGACTAAAACCACTGAACACATTTGAATAATAATTGGCATACTGAAAATTTATATTATGGGTCGTAATCTAAAGTACTTTTGATCCCGGAAACGAAATCTGTTCCCGCGGAAAAAGAAATTAAAGATAATATATATGAACATTTAGTTAAGACGGCGGTGAATAAAATTTTGACTGCCTGGCGAGAGATATTATGATTAATTAATATATTTCTAATTCAAATAACGCGGATGCTATTTCTAAATGTATGACATAGATTTTCTGAACAGAAGTGAGGACGGATTACTAGCTTATTATTTAGATTGGGACCATAAAATCAAGTGGTAGTCCATTCCATTAGCATTCATTATTAAACTGACAGCGTCTGAAATGACAAAATTTCATATACGTTCATTTTCATAGAAGCCATTTTGCACGCGATAGAAAGATTTTGCCGAACAAAGCACACAACACAAAACATTGATGTGGACCCAAGCGACTATTGTAAGCGAAAAAATATAACGTGGTCTTTAAATATACCAAAGAAGTCTTAAAGAAACATTTTTCATCATTTTGTCTTTTTTGTGACGGAACTCAGAAATCCGTCGTAACTCAAGAATAATTCACTAGAAAGTATGTAAAGAACATCCTCAGCTTGTCGCACTCATTATTAATGGAAATGTTATTCCGAATCCTCCTCAGTAGTGTTGTCACATAAAAAACTTTACACAAAAACACGGTCCCTTGTGAAATTACTTACCAATTTAAAAAAGCTTACAGAAACAAAAACTACATATCCGTATTAAACAATGAACGCCATATAAATAAACAGTTATTAAATTTTGAAGAATATTTACATCTTTTATTCCGTACTCTATGTCTCAAACATTTTTTTTTATTTTCCCTTTGTAGGAATCTATGTAATGTAATATTTTTAAAGATAGCGAAATTTGAAAACGTCCAAATGAACAAAATTGATGAACTAACGTCATAAGGCATGTCATATATTGTAAGTTTTTGTATTTCGTCACCGTCAACAAAATGTTACATTGTCTCGACTCAGTTGCGTTAATTTCCAAATACCGAAATATCGTTTGGGAAGAGGTTAGGATTATGAATGTACTCTAAATTGAACTGTGAAGCATATAAGCCAGCCCGGGGATAATAAATTGTGTACATAAGCTATCCGCTACGAGGTCTACGATGGATGCCGTAGCATATCGTAGAGCGGTCAACATTCGCGAAGCACGTAGTCAATAAGTCCTGTACGATAGAGATTAAAACTAAAAATGGAATCTGATAAAATTCATAACGTATATCGTAAAAAATATAGATTTTAAATATTGTTGTTAAAAATATTTATCTAAAAATAATTGAAATCTAAAAAAAGACCTAATGCAGTTTACTTTACTTTATCAGGACCTTTATAAATATCATGTTTAACTCATCTAAAGTTATGCCGCTAAATCAGATACATTTCAAAAGGTAAAAATGATTCTAAATAAAATCCCATAATATATAAAAATATAAAAAAATAATGAAAACAATGGTTTTCATACAATGATGCAGTCAGTATTCTTATAAATCGTTGTCCACCTAATTTGTCAAACAAATATTATCCGTGGCAGATGTATATTGTTATACCCTTTATTTATACTTAAGCACAACTTAATTATGATTTCAATTACTATCGTATTATACAAATGTCAAATTTTACTACTATAATAATAATATAGTATAATAATAGGCTGCATTTTGCTTGCAGAGAAACATCAAATTGTCTTTTTTACCTTATATTGTTATTACTTCAAACACATTACATCATAATTATTGTCATAGCTATCAGATCCTAATGAACGTTAAATAAGTGTACTGTCATTCAAAAAAGCTCGATTATCAATATTATAACATAAAAATAAAGATAAACATGGTTTCCATAAAGGTGGAGTGACGATTAACGAATTCTAAATCAAGTAAGCTCACGGCGCTAGGGTCCGCCGCCAATGGTTTTCGCTTCAAAGAGGATACGCTAGCGCTGCTACCGTCCTGCGTTGGGCTTTGTACGTATGCAACAATAACAACTAAATCGCCGTCCTTCGGTATGTAAGCCATTACATAGTGCAGCGGTAGCCAAGGTGTTGGAACTTTGGTATTCTACATGGGAGTATGTATGCTCATACCTATAATCTATGAAATCATCAGAGTATTACAATTTAATAATCACTTGCTCCGGTGAAGAAAACAATTGTAAGAGAACGTGGACACCTGAGAGTTCACCATAAGGTTCTCAAAGTGTGTGAAGTCTGCCAACCCGCACTCGGCCGGCGTGGTGGACTATGCTCTTAACTACTCCCATTGTGAGAGAAGACCTGAGCCCAACAGTGTGACAATTTGAGTTGTAACGATGATGATATACCGAACATTATATATCGCGCGCATACTTCGACAAATCACCTAATTCTCCCATACTGACAATTACAAGAGATCTGTTGAATAAATCGATTGGATACAAACGCGACATCTAGTTGGAAAAAAACCGTAACACGCGATGGCCTGGAGCCAACTGTCAGCTTCATCGGGATTAAAACCGCGCTCCCAAATCAATGCATTACACGATATCAGCTATCTTTCTTTCCACTGTAACATTATTGCCTCATAAATAGTATCAGACAAAAGTTTTTATTTATTCCATTTGTGTTTTCTATTTGGTAAAGTGTGCCCACTCATGGTCGTTCTGTAGCATAATATGAATGATTTATTTATGAAAACCAGCAAAAAATAAACATATTTAAAGACACACAAGTACAATAACTATAAAAAACAAGTTAAAAATTACTCAAAACAATCATTAAATATACTAACCTTTTATTTGTAAAACAATGTTTATACGTACATTTTTTTATAAAATACTGTATCTAAGTGATAAAATGTAACATAAAGATTCTATGAAAAAAAGTTTCCACGGAAAATTAATGAATAAAACGTTTAATTTTATACCTAAAAGTTTAGTTAAATCGTACCTACAACTAATTTCGCCATTTAACTTCGAAACTGAAAAACTGTAAAGCATATATTGCTTTTACGCTTTATTATTTAAAAGCTCACTTTGTATTTTTACCAAATCAAAATACTTGACTTTTGCTAAGATTGTAAACAGCTTTGTTGAACTATTAAATGTTTATTGCGAATGGAGTAAAGAAAATGTCATATTGTTTTAAAACTCATGGCTTGATTTCATAATGCAAAGTGTGCCTCGTTGACCTTTTATTAATATTTAAGACTTTAAAGAACTGTAAAACGAAAAATAAATTTTTAATTATAATATGGCTCATGTCCAAATTACATATGCACATCGGTCCTGGCAAATAAACTTTATCGGCGCAACACAACAGAAAAATTTGTTATGCAACGCTTTGGAATTGGATCGCGTGATATACAAAGCAAAATATGTCGATGTATGTCGAAACAAACTACATGTGTGGTTACTGTACTATGAAACCAGTAACTTCAAACAACTTTCAGTTTCGGTTAGACAGATTCCAGTACCAGCAATACTTACTGTCACGTGTCAGGTTCCACAGGTTCGTGAAATACCACAATAGTTCCGCAGAGACTTTATTTCACTTCCACAGTCGCAGTCGCACTCGTAGATCGCAAGTCGATTTCGCTTCGTAGGGAGAGAACTCTTCGCTTTCGTATTCGGGAACCGAATGCTCTATGGGCGACCCTATCCGCTATTTACATAGGTCACACTAAAAGTTTCCGGAATTGGCCACTTACATAGACAATATTTAAAAATTTATTACTACATTTAAAAATGAACTCTTTAGCCGTAGAATACAAGTTGTTTCATCAGATTGACAATTGTTTTCACAGTGTGGCATCATTTTAAAAATTGCGTGATTACAATAAAATGGATTTAACTCGGGAATATTTTTGATTAATGATTTTTTACGATTTTAAGTGTAATTTGACAGCTCAGTCAGTCAGTCAGTCAGCTTCGTCTTGAGTGTGCTTTTGGCGAAAAAGCACCATGCAAGACAAATTTGTGAAGGTCGCCCATGCACTGCTGTGAACCACAAAAACATTGATGCTGTGCGCCGTATGATCCAAACAGATAGGCATGTGACCTACCATGAGATCCGGACATCTTTGGACTTGGGAATGAGTTAAATACAGTCAATCCTACACAAACATTTGGGTGTGAGAAAGCCGTGTTCTCGATGGATCCCACACAATTTGACTGATGCTCAAAAAACGGACCGCATCACTTGGTGCCATGCTATGCTTGCCAGATACAAAAAAGGGTCTTCCAATTCGTTGTGGAATAAAGTAACAGGTGACAAAACATGGATTTATAACTACGATCGCAAAACAAAGCAGCAATCGAGCATATGGGGCTTTCGAGATGAGCCGAAACCAACCAAAATGGCGCGCGTGAAAAGTGCCTCGAAGCAGATGATTGCTTCTTTTTTTAATAAAACTGGATACGTGGCAACTATTACTTTAGAAAATCGTCGTACCGTGAATAGTGACTGGTACACGACCATTTGTTTACCGGAAGTTATTGACAAGCTCCGTGAAAAAAACGGTAAGCACCGTATCATCTTGCACTACGATAATACAAGTTCCTTCACGGCCAGACAGACAAATGAGTTTTTGAAGGCGAAAAACGTACAGCTTATGAGTCATCCAGTATACAATCCTGACCTGTCACCGTGTCACTTTTTACGCGATCAACGGTGGTCATCACTAGAAGAGGCTATCGAAGAGTATTAAAAACATGTATCTGACGTTACCACGGAGGAGTGGCACAAATGTTTTCAAAATTGGTTCAATCGTAAGAAAAAGTGCATTGATGCAAAGGGAGAATATTTTGAGAAACAATAAATTCATTTTTGACCATGAATAGTATTTTTTCATTATGGATTCCGGAAACTTTGCCCCACTTTGAAACTGCGCCCCACGTATATCGATTTGCGGACCTTCCAGACTTTTCTGCGCCTTTCGTAGAAAGTCGATAATAATACCCGAAAATCTATTTAACAATAGCGGGTCAGGTAAACACGGCTATACTCGCCCATGCATGCCATATTCGCCCTTTTAGCTTAAGGAATACGGGCAAGATTGGCTTAAAGTGTCCCATGAAATTTTTATTACTACCTGCGTTTTTTTAGTGCCTCTATTGTTTCCGGCCGACCTTTCGAGAAACTTCGTATAACATTACAAATATATTATCCTCAAAATCGTCACTACCTTCAAGTCACATGAAATACTAGATTTATACTCCTTGTAACCCAGCTTTATTAGGTAATTTAGTGTCATATTAATTCAATAAGTAGGGTTTCAAATTTCAATTAAGACTATTTTTATTAAGTACATGAAACCTACAAGTGTAAGTTGGCTCTATTCTCATGTTTGCTTGAGTTTTTTATAGCAGGCTTTGTCAATGTCCGGGAGAACATTCAAAAGGCCACTAACACATGTCCATCGACTGCAGCAATCAACCAAACTATGTAGATAAACGGGTGTTATGTCAGATAAATATCCAAATGATATACAAGATTATAATGAACACATTAACTGTTACGCCATATAGTGCTTACCGTGAATGACGAGGATTGTGTACAGTGCGGTAATACGACCATATGGACTATTGGGGTCAACACGCTCTCATGCAATACTCACTGGGAAAATTTTAATAACAACATTTTTCGGATTGCTCTTCACTAGGTTATCAATTACTATTATTATTATTATTATTATTATTATCAACTAGATGTTGCCTCCATAAAAGCAATCATATTATTTAATTGTTCTAATATTTACATCGAATATTATAAATCAATTCGTAATTGTTTCATAAGTTAAATAAAATATATTTTTTTACAATTATTCAACCAAATTCATATCTGAGAACTTGTATATAAAAAAATTAAAATCTAAGTGGTTTAAAATTTTACTGATCTGGTGAAATGTGAAACATAAAATTGGCTACTAGCCAGTTGTTTGCCCCATGCTACATAACAAAGGGTTTTATATCAGTTTATGTATTAATTCTCTGTACGAAGCCCCATTTAATCCGTCTTCAGAGGTCTTATGAATCAGTTCAGTGGTTTTAACAAAATTATTTTTTTTGTTACTTTTAATAACAAGTTGTCTTGCAATTCAGTTGCGAAAACTTAGACCTCTGACAAACTGAATAAAATTTCCTTTAGTCTTACATGACGTCTGAGATCCTACAGTCACAGAAGCTTGAGAGCTTCCATAACTGAAAGACGCCGTTAGTAGACACCGTTGATCCCATCACTCATCTTATACGCAAAACACAAATTTTCTATTTCATGAATTGTCACTTCATGTAACTCACTTCATACCAAATTAATCTATATTACTATTTAAATTATTTATTATTCTTTTATGACTCACTGACCCTAATTCTACAATTTTCTAAATTTTTGTCTATCAGTATGTATGTACTTCTATAACTCGAAAAAGTGTTGACCGATCTTGACGAAAATTAGTATATAGGAATAACATGTGATTATATACTACTAGATAAATCTGTAGATTTTATTTTATAGTCATACAAGCTATTACTGTCGATCAAATTCTTTAAATTGTGCATATTAGCGGTGACGTTGATTATTTATTATTTTTGTTTTAACATACTATGATATAATTATGATAACCATAAGTAGTTTATCATGGTCCGCGATGAGGCTGAGCTGCTACACATGTTCATTAAACCTAGTGAAATAAGTTATGTAACCTTTGTTAAATATGTGGAGATGATTTGATTTATTCCTGTCTAATATATATTTTTAACGTACACCTACAGTATCCCACTTGCCACGTGCTTTTATACCTTTTTTTCGAAAGTGGGTGCCATTCGACTATTTTGATCATATCGTTCTTAAAAAATTGTTGAAGCTGAACAGGATCAATTAAAAAAAATATATTTGTGACTTTTTGTTTTTCCTCTTAATGTTATAATCATTAAGTTCATCATTTATAGATTGTTTATTTGTATCTTTTAAAAAATATTATAGATTTATTTATGATGACAATTAGATATGATTATCATATTTCAAATTTTCCAATGAAACTTTCGGATAACAACTAGTATTAAATAAATGTGGCTAATGAAGCATTGAGAATCATTAGTAAAAAAAATTAATGCAAGAGTTGTCCTCAACCTGCCACGTGCCTGTTAACGCACCATGGAAAAATTAATTTGAAAAAAGAAAAACAGAAACACTTAAATTCATCGTCAAATTTACTTGTATAGTGTGTTTATACAGATAAACATAATATTGAATTGATTTAGATATACTCGCCCTCCAAATATGCTTAAGATAAAATCCTTAGTGTAAATCTCCCATGTGTGTGTGTACACGGTTAAAAATAAAAATTGTTTTATCTTCATAAAAATGCTTTAATGACCAACATTCTGAAGGGACCCAGCCAAACGCAGCGTTAAATCTAGCAGCACATTATGAGGTGATTCGAGACATGTTATCGTGGTGCGAAGCTGTGATAAAGCCGCCACGAGACATGTCGTCCGTAATATTCATCGTACGTTGCTCTATCGCTCCTTAAACGTGCTCGTATCGCAATGGATTTTTTTCACGAATTTTTTTCTCTCAGCAGTCGTGCCCGTCCATTTGTTATAATACCGGTTCACGTGGCTAATTCGCAAAAAACATTGTTCCCTTGGTGGACAAATTTTCAACAAATGTTAAGGATCGTAATAAAATTAAATGTGTAACAACATTCAATGTGTAGTATTTCCTGTAAATGAACAAGTCAATATAAGCCATATTATACCAAAAGAGTTAAGTACTTGCTTAAGTCTATTTGTTATTTTAAAAACATCGTAATCACCACAGCTATTACTTCGTTCTTGATTATATTTTGTATTCATGAATATTGGTGGTACAATTTTTATATGATTGTTTCACGTCACGAAAAATCTACTGCGATTTGATTTTCAGAGTGCATTGTTTAGGATCTAACTTAAAAGTTATGCATGAAATGTTATGCATAAGGAATGAAGGCCCGTTTCGTGTCCGCTCAGAATTTAGGTCAGTATTTCAACATTCGTGCGAGGAAGAATACTGGAAACAAAAGCAATTATGAGTATTTGACCATTATTGGTCCAGTTAATAAAAAAAAACTTATAAGCTGTTTAAAATAAAACAATTGACACAAGGAGTAGTTCGAAGGATATAAAACTAAATTGAAATTGAAACTTGGCTAGTAGGTCCCTTGGCTAGTTGTAAACCGTAAAAATAATAAAGTGACAACACGTTAATGCAGTGCAATGTCGACTCTACGGAAGTATTTCATTTTATAAACGTTTCTATCTCTAGTATTTCGTAAGATTAGATTTAATAATTATAAATATAATTTTATGCGCACTCCTAACATTGGGGCAATAACTTTCCATCTCCCTAGAGAGACATTTGTATCAGACAAGCAAGTCATTACAAGATATTTCTGAGAAAAACAACGCGAACCTGCTCAATGTTCGCAATCGTCGAAATACCTACGAGAAATTTTCCGTTGAAATTTCCGTTGAAATTGTTTTCTCTTGCATTAAATTTTGTTATGTATACCTAAGTAGCTATCGGCTTTGATAGGGAAATTAAAAATAAATACGAAATAAATTTAATAAATAGCACACATCTTACTCGGGTCTAGAAATTAAAAGTTTTCATCTAAATTATGATTTTAGGTATAAAAGGTGGTTATGGACTCCACCCATTCTTAACATGCATTCTTCTGAACAACAAAGGAAGCTAATTCGTCAGTTTATTCATGTTGAAGGTTGCTGGACACTGTACCACTTCTTAATTGTGACGATACTATTTTGTGGTGATAGGTAAAACCACCGTACGTATAGATTCAACTCAACAACCAAACTCGCAAGTTTTGTTTGTTGCCATTTAGCGAATAGTAATGATATATTTATCCGATTTTATTGAATTGTTGAATCGCTTTTAAATTAAAAAATCTTAAATTCTGTGTAGCTGTTGGAACTTTAGTCAGTTTTAAATGGTACGTAAAAATATTAACTATGATTATTTTTACTACTTTCGTTCTTTATTTTTTGTGTTATAATTTTTTTATTACTGTTGTTCTTATTATTAATGATTACTATTAATTATTATAATTATTATGCAGCATTAATTGTTGCCACCATTCTCCGAAATTTTCCAAAGTACCTACATTGTGCATAAAAAATAATTTTATCTTAAATTTTTCTTCTAAAAATCCACAATTGCTATTTCTACTTTTGGGAAATTAGTACTTTCTTTTTGTTAATTACATTATTTTTGGCCTTGAGCTTATTAGCCTCTCTTATTAATGTACCTAAACCCCGTTTTAGTAGCACTACCAAGGCAAATCTGCCACGCTTACTCCATAATGCTGACGGACTTCCAGGTCGATTGTTAATGGCCAAATTTTTGTGATTGCTTTTTAATCATTTTCGAGAGCGAGGTTCCCTTTACTGAACCTGTAGTACGTTATCTACACACGCACCGTCGATGCCAGCAACTGCCTAGTTACTACACACTCTAGTCCTTAGGTGGGATATGATAATCTTAACCGCAACGTGCAACTTCTGGATACATCTTTGTATTTTTGGTTTCGCTTATCACCTTTTTAGCCGTATTCACCTGTATTATACTGCGAAGTGGAAATAGATATGTCGTGCACCTACAATCTTATTCTTAAGTTATATGTGCCGCGCTATCCTTAACTTACTGCTTATGCTACATCATTACAGTGGGCAGAACCTTCCTAGTTTTCATTCCATACCCTCTTACGTTAATAAAAAATATTGGTTTAGCATCGCCATATTAGTAGCTTTATTTTATTACAGTATTTATATGTATGTATCTTAAGCCCACTATTGCGTACATTTTCGCTATAGCATGTCGCAGCCATAGTAGTGACTGTAATACAAAGTAGCAGCTGTAGTATGAACCAACGTGTACTCGTGACTGCCCTTAAATACTTTTACTCTTTCTCCTCAGCTACTTATCTTACTTGTGTATTCTAATAATAATAAAGGTTCGCCCACTCATACCCCCTACTAGGATTCCCTGTGTTGCAGATGACATGCATGTATACAAATATTACGTCACAAACACCCATGACCTGAGAACCAACATTTATCTGTCAAATAAATGTCTATCCTGGCTGGGAATCGAACTCGAGACCCCTCGCTCGGTCGGAAGGAACACTACACACTGGGCTACGTGGTGGTCTAATTTATAATATACAAGCCATGCGCGCCTAGTTAAATATTTTTAATACTGGTTATTAATTAACAGGCAAACACGCGAGTGATCCCATAAAAATATCGGTCTTTCATCGCATATCTTTAAGGGATAAGGGCGCATCATATGCGGAAGAGCAAGAAAGAAAAACAACAAATATAAATCCCTATTTCATTTCGTTTATTATATAAAAATAGTAATCAGTAAGCTCTCCGTTCATAAAATATGGTATAAGACATAAAAGAAAAAATTACTACAACTAAAAACCGACGAATGGTGAAAAACTCGTAACTGCAAACAGAATATCACAGATAGGAAATAGCGGGTCGACCGTAAAGGCACGCACGGAAATGAGCCGCGGCATCCATTCGCACGCATTTGCACTAACATGTATTATGTTATATAGGAACAGCTAGTTTTTTGTCGACTTTTGCCAATTATTTTATATCTTTTGGAGACGCATACATACATCTACTGGTCATACATACGTACATACATACATAGATACATACTGATCTAATCTCAGTAGCCTTATTATTATCCTTTAAATAGTGCAAATAAACTTAAGCATTAAAACATAAGGTAGAACTAAAAAATTTAAAGATTGGTCGAGCAAAATAATGTCCATGAGCCCTTAGTACAGAAAATCGTAGCAGACATAATAATGTCCGATATATTGTTAAGTAATTAAACTCATTTAATGAATTGAACAAGAAAGTAGGAAAATGTAACGTCATTTGATTAACGACTCAAGCAACGGCAGCGAAGAATGTGACGTTACATACGAGTATTCAATAATTGCAAGAAACGGGAAGGTAATTCAGGTAGATAAGTATTTTTGTACTACAAGACTTATGAATGCCATTGTTTTGAAACAGAAAATTTCCTTTTTAACTATTCAATGGTAACAATAATTACTTACTGTGAAAAAGTAGGGACAGGCTATCGCATCACTCTCTGCCTTGCCCATTACACCTGTCTAGTACACGCCACAACAATACGTCACTTCGCTCGCAAACTCTATTTAAATCCCGCCGTGATGTGCACCAATTTAAAACCAGTTGTACGATTGTTCAATTGATTTGGGAGGCTCGCTTTATTTCCTTGCGTAATTTGATCAGGAAGATTTCGGGGATCTTTTTTGGGAGTGGTTCAGTTTATATTCGACGGCAGTATTCGTACGGCACATTTGCTTCCAATTCAATTCTCTACTCGGCTCGTTGCAGCAGTGAATGAGCCATCGCGAAGATTGTCTCCACGCTCGCGCGCCTCGTCCGCGCCCCACATCTATCGTACCGACAAATATCCAAAGGAAAACGCGTATACCATTCGCAATATTATTATCTATATTGCGATTATGTACTCGTAACAAACACTTAAATTTAAAGTACTTTTTATAGAGGACATCATAACATGTTAGTGTTATTTTATGTTAAAAATTATGATAACTATAAATATACAAATATAATGTAATATAAATTTATAACAATTAAAATAACTGTTTGAGAATATTTTAAATTACTTCAAAGTTTGTGTGTGGTCATACAAACTGTTACAATAATTAAAAATAAAGTAGGTGATGAATGAAACATCTTGTATCAATTTAACAGCAAACCTAATTTCACATATAGCACGTACGTACCGTATAATACAATATTTTTATAAGATAAAACACTACATAAGTGTCTATTTGGAGTATTAATTAATGACTCCTTTCGTTCGTTCTATAATTTACACAATTATAAAATACTGAGACTAATTTATTGCATATGATTAATGTTTTTATTTATATAGACAGTCTATATGTTTCCAGATTTCTCCTCTTTTCGAAGCTTTCCTTTAAATTGGTACAAATTTTTTACATAATTTCGATTCCATAAGCTAACAATTGTTGTTGTAATTATCAATACCTACTAACAAATATAGTAATAGCAGTATTATTCGACTCGGTATAAGTAAACGATTCTTTTAGTAAACCTTTTAAAATACGACCACCTTACTAATGTTTTAAAGTAATATAATAATTGTATTTACTATGAGTATGAAGATGCAAAAAAACTGTTTTTCATCAAATAAATTAAATGTTATTCGATGTCTTTGTTTTTCATTCATTTATTGTCTAAAACAATATTTAACAAAGCCAGTTTCAGTGACACGTAAGGCAGTTATGAAATCCCAACCATTAACGGCACCAAACATCCTCTGGAATACAAATTAATTAATGATTATTTCCTTTAAATTGTGCCAGATTATTAATTTACGTCTAGAACTCAGTTCATAATTGTACATTGGCATTTACATAAATTCATAAGGTAACTGGTAACTTAATTGTTTGATTTCTGATTTGAGATTTTTATTAGCCCTTTTGAGATTTGATTATTTTGTTTTCCTCCAGCTAAATGAGACCCCAATGTTTCTGAAACAAATTGTAATAAGGTAACAAACGCTATTAAACTTATTAAATTACCATTTTATTCCGGGGTAATATGTTTGTTTGGAATGTGCTTTACTGTTGTTGTTGTTGTTGTTGTTGTTTAGTTAGCCTAACAATTAAAGTAATTAAGTACAATGCGCTCATAGCTTTGTCAATCACAAATGGTCGCTCACATTATACACCGCGAGCGTAAGCAAATTTTTAATGTATTCTTGGTTCGTCTCTGAAGATATTCGTCGTCAAGTCATATCGGAAGCTTCGAGAGGCAAAAACGATCACGAACACACACCTAGATTACACATAAAGTTGGGTATTGCCAAATTCTTAAAAAAAGTATGTATTAAAACAAACGTTTGTCGAAATGGCAACCTTATTTTTAGTTGTGACAACTTGTCGGATCCGAAATTAAATTCCAACGCTCCGTGTGTGGCATTTGTTATACGTCTTTTGATATATTCAGCATAACTTAGTGTAAGTATCAAATGTAGATTTACCTCGCATCCTTTCCTTGATAGAAATTCCTTGTATTACTTAGCGTAGCGATAAGCAAAATACCAAGAAAATTAATGTTCTGTTTTGGCTACGTACACATTGGGTACCTCAATGAAAGGTATATGAAATCTCTGACCCTGGGCTAGGTACCATCCAGTTTAATCCTAATATTACTACTGCTTGGCGGTTTTTTAAAGCCTGGCTGGCTAGCATTATCCTTCTAAACAAAATGCTGAAATGTTTTAACATATTTGTGGTACACTGTCAGAGAGCCAAATAATACTAAACACATTCCCTTCCATTCTCGGCCGGGATCGTGTCATTGACGCCTTTGGTATTACGAATATACATAAACGGCGACCTCATGTTATCATGTGGTTCATTTGTTAGCTAATTGCTACAATAAATTATTCAAAACAAAATACTGCCATTATGTTAAATAAGTACACGCTAGAACCCTCGGGCTAGGATTTACCGTATGTATTATAGGTGGCATGAACATACACAATCGAGACATCAGAAAACATCAAAGATTGGAGAATAAATATGAACTGTAATGCAAATGTATTACTGAGCCGGGAATCATAGTCGAGACAGTTCGTTCGGTAGAGAAGATAATTACTACTATAAGATGTAGAGCGAGCTGTTATATCGTTCAAATGTATTACATACTTATCAATGTTTAGCATGTATAACTTACAACCCAACCACGGTTTGGAAAATATAATTTAAAAAACCATGAACAGACCATCATGACGTATACAGTATTACAACCGAGAACTAGAATTAGAAACTGCAAAACAATGAAAAATATTAGCTTAAATACATATTCAAAATCATGTTATAATGTAATAAGATGCTTTAACGTAAAAAGAGAAACAGCAAAGGAACCTTCTCAGCATATGAGAATTATACAATTTAAAAGCGAATTGATTGCGGTTCTTGATGATATTGATGAATGATAATATAATAAGACATAAGACTATAAAAATAGACAAAATTGACAAGTCTAGCTGTCTCTGTTAGTAAACTGTCTTATCTTTCTAATACTATAAACAGTCCTACTGAGATACAAGGTTACCCCATGGAAATGTAAGATCTAGGGTGAACCGGGATTTTCCATAGTTAATGTTTCATTATTTCTTTTAAGGATTTTACCTGCCTTCTATATATCCGGTAGGGACAATACTGCAGACTTCGTTTTTTAGCATTTAAAACTAAATTATTTATAGTCAACCAATGTAGTATACTAGACTTAACTTATTAACCCTTTAACCGCGTAGGTCGGATTAATCTGACAAATATTTTAGTGCTCATTTCGCCAAGGTCGGATATTTACGACCAAATACCACTACTACTCGGTTTATCTGCCTTTTTGTTTGATAGCACTGTATTATATTAAAATAATGTTCATATTTTCGTAAATAGTTAATGAAGTAATTTAATACAATCGCTTACACTTTAGTTTCTTAATTAGAAGACTTAAAAATAATGTCTAAAGTTAAAATAATGTCCAACTGATATTAAGTCTAGCGGGTAATATAAACATGTGTCATAAGCAAACAATACAATTTCCGCTTAATTGTTCTTGTACATTCATAATAAGTAGAGAAAAGAAAGGACCCAGAATTTAGCACTGTGGTACACCCATTACAATTGACGATAAAGATGATTTGACATCATTTATGCTAAGACATTTATACTTCAAAAAATGTAAAACAATAAAACATCTATAAACCATTTGCATAAAATTTTATTGAACACTAAATCAAAACAGGCAACATATTTGTACAATGCGTGCTATATTATATATCGGCGGTCATAATATAATTTTTTCTTCATATTCATCGTGATTTTGCCGAGATCGTATTTATATAGTTTTATAGGTAACCGCGAAGATTGTAGAGACACAAAAATACAGACTCATTGAACATTTATTTGTAAGTGTTAACAAAGTATATACTTAAATTATATAATGCACCAGTCACTGATCTTTATTATATTATAATGATAATGTACTAGATATTGGGAGCGACTTAATCTGGACAAATTTGAAAAATCTCAAGTTCTTAATTATATGACAGTAAGATGCCGCGAAGCAGTTATGGTTGTAACACTGGTATTATTCAATTGATTTTGATGTAACATACGGTAGGTTTTACATTAGGTGTTTTTTAGGTTCTTAAGCAATATAAAGTAGCGATTTCAAATGTCACCTAAAATAGGACCATCATTTAATAAAGTTCAAAGATATTTATGAATAAAGGCCCTTCCAAACTGCGCCATTGGTATGTCAAATTTAAGCGTAGTCGATAACATTTGATGGATGGGATGGATGGATGATATATGGGATTAAACGTGAATGAAAAGCATGAAAAGATAAAATATTAGAATTTTTCGATACCTGGTTTACCAACACTCGTGAGAATGTAGAGTTATTTGTAATTTAACAACAAAAACTAACTATACTTTTATTTTTCAGTTTCGCAACGCACCAACATCACAACGTCACGTTAATTGCTCTATGTATTGTGTTATTAGCGGCTGCGTCTAAGAGCAGATATTATTTAGAAGGAAAGGTGCAACCGTTTTCACACCTACAAATGTAAAATATTTATTCTTTTTTCCTTTTACGGACCTTGTAATGCTTTAGATATAAGTATTATTCGTAACATTTTCTAATTTAACTCCTCTTCGAAACTTACTATTCTGTTTTTATTAATTCCGATACGAAAGATACGCAATTTAAATTCCATCTGTATGTAAACGGTTTGCAGTTATATACCACCATTTTGCAATGGCTGAGACTGAAAATGCAATCAATTACATGAATAGCGTTCTCAGTCGCATCGCCGAATGAACGAGATTATTTTGGTTTGTAATGAATCCTGAAAGTCGAAAGCAACCATAAACGACTCCAATCCAATATATTCGAAACTCAATTGATTAATTTAGTACGTTTTTAGGAAAATGGCCATGTTTTCATGATTAGATTGATATTCGATGAGATCTACCTAAAAGAGCATTTACTACAAAAATACCAAATAAAGCGATTACCCACTATTGATTGATCGAATACTTGTAGCATCTCTCGTAACTACGTACTACGAGATTCTGCCAAGAGATTTAAATGTTAAAGTACCAAAAATCTTCAATAAGTACTAGGAGTAGGTAACTTTTTGATATTAGTGATTTAATATAAAATCTAAAAATTCCCACTACGCACCCGTGGTTATACAGGCCTATACGTTGCGAAGAATATATAAATTTTATCAACTCTGTTTATTTTCCGAAAGTCCTAACAATAAACGATTTATACAATATTATACTCCAGTAAAACAACATTACTTTTGGCAATATTAAAGAAAGTATAATTTCTAAAATTTATATCCTACACGTATTTTTTCAAATACACACTGATTCTTAATCGATGCAAAATAGTTTGTCTACGCCTAGCGTTACGACTTTTTTAAATTGTTCTATAAAAAAAAACGATTTAAAAACGACAATTCATCTAAGATGTCGAAGGGCATATTTACACTTACCCAAAATAATTATAACCGAAAATCCATTTTAACATTTTTATCTTCCTTGAAAATGTTAATACAATAGGTCACAATTGACCGATACTCCTTATATTTAATTTTTGTAACAACGAACCCTATGATGAACTATGGTTACTTATGATTATTACTGAACTACCAATGACCTCAATAATATGGAATGATGAATCCAATTCAAAACAACCGGTTGGCGTGGGACGTAAAAAAATCATTCGAAATAAACTCGAAGCATTTCTTTAATACTGTGTTAAGAGAAGTGTTTTCTGGGTCTGTAATGATATAAAGTTGCATGTAATCACAAGGTACCGGCCGCCTGCAATGAAATACCAAACTATTTTGGAAAATAATCTACTACCGTCGATTTTAAAATACAATAATTCCAAGTTTAAAATATAACAACGCCTTCAACTTTCAAAAAGATGAAGAATCCCTACAATGGGGTGGCCACCAAACAGTCCAAATTTGTCCACTATTGGGACCTTGTGGTGAAAAATAAAAAAAGGAACCTAAGTATATCCTTCAAGTTAAAAAAAGTTATTTAAAAAATAAAATAATAGCTGTGTGGGATACGAAAAGAAGCAGTCAACTATTTATTAAACTCAAGAACATAGGTAGTATTCGGCGGTACAAAATAAAAATTCAAATTCAATGATGCATACTCTGTGCTGTTACTTTTTGTGAAGTTTTGCAACATAACAATAACCTATTGCAACCAATTCTTGATATTTATTGAATGTAGTATTAGTTGTTATAAACAGTTTATAACAAAAGCAACAGAACAAAACTTAAAAAAATAAATGTCATTTAATGATATATTTCGTAACTAAGAGTAAGTTTTAGCATCAAGCAAATCGCAATTCCTCTTGTTTACAATTTGACTTAATTCATACCAAATTGGTTTGAACACCAATTTTCTTCAAATAAATTTATACAAATACTACATTTATAAGAAAATGAAACACTTTTTTTTATTTCGGCGGAATCATTCAGTATCACTCCTTGTCAACAATCTCAATACTTATTATACAAGCAAAGTATCATATGTATATCTAAATAGACAAATATTTTTAATTGTTCACATTGTTTCATGTGTCATACCCTTTCCTCTATTCTGTACAGCTAGCTTTCTTGATCGCTATCAAGTCTTAAGTCTCACAGCTAATGATAGCGTCCAACAAGTGGCACTCCAGTCAAATTATTAACATTATTTTACATATAACAATAACAAAGATTACCCTTGCAGAGTATATTATCTAATTCAACAACAATTAACTTCTGCAAGGCGTGATAAACCAAAATTATCTATCTATTCGTCACCGGGTGGCGCGACACCGTCTCGCGTACTGCGGCGCAATTTGATGTAGCCATTGCGGTTCTATGACGGAGGCCGTGAGCAGGTACGCTCGTCGCGACTGTACCAGCTCGCTGTAGAGAATGGCGGCGGGCGGCGGTCTGACGTCACGCAACACGGAAGCGGGGTGGAGCGCGGCCGCCAGCCCGGACGTCGTAACGTACCGCGCTTGCACGCCCGCGCCACGCGACCATGCGCAGTTCGTGAACAATCCACTCACCAGGCACTTTAACAACTGTTAACACAAAAAATTGCCATATTCTTGCTACAGACTTACTATTTAAAGTAAAAATGTCCATGAGATTTATTAAAAAAAATCTCACATATTCACACCCTCGCACTAAGGTTCCCAGTGTCATGGGCGGCATGTGAGATCAAAAACATCGATGATCCGAGAACAAACATTTATTGAGAACCCGAAACCCGCTTGGAAGGCGAGGTCACTACCAACTGGGCTACGAGGATATTAGATTATTTATAAATTGCTTGATTAAGTATTTTTAAGTTACCGTTTTATGAATTGTTTGATAAAACACCCATGCTAACAATTACAAAAAATAATATTGTTTAATTTGTATGACTATGCTTTCATTCAAGTGCGCGTAAAAAGAAATATACAATATATACAATGTAAGATCAATGGCACATGAGATTTGTTTACCTGATCTAGAGCCGTTCCACAACTTGATACCGTCATGTTTAATCGTTGGCATACAGCGAGTAACTGGTGCCGGACTTCAGAAGCATAAGATAAATTCTTATGATTAAGATAATTTTCTTTACACCATTGCTGTAAGGAATATAATTATGAAAGTATACGAATATGAAATAAATATGTATATGAAAGTAAATTAAAACGTATTTATTAGACTTTTAAAAATCAAATAAGCAAGTAAATATTTAATAACAAACATTTTTTCTCAATAAAATAAAAAACATGGATACGGGATAATTGCATTCGTTCTATTTTGTGCAAATCAAAAAAATATAAATTTCTTTTTAGCTAACCATATTTTCTATCAATGTGCAGAAATGTCTTGAACATGTATCAAATTCAAAATAATTTTTCATTGTTTTTTTTTTTGTAAATACACTCATGCACACAATTTTTTGCTCCTATTTTCGTTTCGAAATGGTGCTTTAATATTAAGGAGAAGAAACAGCGAAAGAAACTCCTCAAAACATCTTTTAAACCAACATATAAAAATTACATAGTAAGTTGAGGCTATCAATCGAGTTCTATTTAAGGATAAATGACACTTAAATATGTAAGACTGTTTTTTTTTTTTGATATTACTAGTCAACAAACGAGCTGACTCCATATCGCCCATAGACTTCAGTAACATCAAAGGCGTAACCGAAGTATTGCCGGCCGAAATAAAAGCGGAGGACCCGCATTATTACTGGCTCTCCAACATTCCTGCGATTGCGACCGATACACGTATGTATGAAACAATTTACGATCGATTAGGAGGGTGGTAGCTGGCCAGTCGAACAGAATACCCAACACCATGCAAGTACAGTCGGAATTAAACTGAGCGGTACAGAGAGGAGGGACCTGGGACCTGATTCCACAGCCGCCTTCATCGTTCAGCAGGGTGTACCACGAGCAGGAGAGGTTAGATTGGACTCAAGAATGGTTGAAAACCCTTCCACCCCAAAATTATATTAATACTCTTACTTACTTTTTTCATTGTTGCTTTACTGAATGCTTTAAAAATATTAAGTAGTGTTATATGATCTCCTAGCAATGAAACAAATTTTTGTTTCACTTTATATGCTTCTTCTCTTTTATGCAGTGGGGTGTAAAAAATATTTTCACTAGACAGTATTGCTATCAAACTCAGTGCCTAAAAAGATGACGATAAAAATTAAATAACTTGCGTATTTAACAAAAGCTTAAAGAATATTGTTATTTTAAGTATAGATAGATACACATTAGATAAGAGTTATACTATTATTATATACGGAATATATATTACTAAGATGAAAAAAGTAATAAAATCAAGCGAAATTTACTGAAAAATCAGGTTCCTAAAACAGCCTGTAAATTCTCTACCAAAATAATACTCCTCTACTCAATATAGTAACTAGATGTAACTTGTTTAAAAAATATATCTACCTCATCCAAGCAGTTATACTCAGGAGCATTTAATAAAACTTTAGAATACTTAGGATCAATTGGAAAAGCAGTCATTTTTTTGCCAAGTACTGTCAATTTAGGATTAGACTCATTGTCGATGGCACCTGCAAATTAATACAACATAGTCACAAGGGATGAAATTAACAATTTGAGATTATTATTTGATATATTGAATTTTATTGCGTTAACTATATATACATTTTCTTATTATATTCGTATATAATTCTTTATATTCCTTCTTATTTATTCGTATAATGCTTGCTACAACAATTCCTTAATATGTATTATTAAGATTTTTATTTATGATTAAATAAATTTTAACTCAGACGAAAAAAATTGTCATTTTTGAAGTAATTATGTAGAAAAACGACAATATTGAACAGAAACTCTTTAAAAATACATCCATAGACACAAATAAAAATTTAACGAACATCACTTTTTGATTGTAAAATATAAATATAAGCAGGGGAATATCATTATTTTGTACTCAGTGTCACAATAAAATTTATCGTTAGCCTACATTGACACACTAAAATAAACATGGTGAGTGTAAAGTTGATCATAACAATATCATCTTACCTAACTCCTTAAGTAAAGTCAATGAAGCTTGTATCGAATCATTCGGTGGTGGATCAATAAATGGAAAGCGTAAAGGATCCATTCCGGACGCTATCAACATTAATATCGTCGCAGCCAAGGGGCACCTGTTCATCAATATTCAATACATTAATACTAATAATAATAATAGTAAAGTCAAAACTATTTCATTAGACGTGTACAATAGCTTCATGTATAGGTCGGTTTATATACCGATGTAATTGATTTTTATTAGATGAAGGGGACGCTTTAAAGTTACCGAATCTAAAAAAAATGTTTTAGAAACGCTATTTTACACCATACACACACCAATATGATTGGTGTATAAAATTTTGAATATAGGTGTTTTCATTTATAGTAACTTGCTGATAATATACTTAAAAAAACGTTCAACTTTTGCAAAAGATCGGTAGTAAATACAATGGGAGTGACGAAAATAAATTCCGGAAAAAATAAATAGAACTCTTTAAAAACTCTTGTTATCAGTTTTCTTATTAAGCAATTTAGTTTCGATATCAAAGATAATATTTTGTATAATCTTTTAAATAAAATGACAAATCAGACGCCGATTCAATTTTATTTTTAAGATAGGTTAATGATAACATATTTTGAAGGTAAACATCACAAAAAAAACTGTTTGTTGATTTCATTATATCAATGTCTTCTCAAGTGTGAGAGAAGTCTTCCAGAAGAATTAGCCAATTAACATTTTAAAGGTCTCAACTGCTAAAAACAAAAATAACGTTCCTGCATTTTTCTCTCCTGAGTCTAGAAATATTCATTACTTATTATTATTATTATATAATTTTATTACATATTTTTGGGGGAAAATACAGAAATGTGTGATGACATGCACACATAGAAGTGGATGAGATAATTGTCTTTTTAATGCATAAGAAATAAAGAAAAAACAGCAATATATTAACAAAATTTGCTATTTTGAACAACATACTACTACTACTTTTCTACTTTGTATAATAATTTTTTGAAAGTTAACGTTTAAAAAATTTTCTAAGAAATTAAAAGAACATTTTTAATACTTGTCAAACCGAGAAGACAAAATTTTATGTCAAATATCAATTTTTATAGTCGATGCAAATGCATTTACTCAGTTATTAACTCAAATTAGACATCATTTTGCGGTTACGTCTATTAATAATGAAATGAAATTCAAATTAAAAACCATGAATCAAAACTACGTAATTTCAGAAAAAAGCAAAAATATGTTTAATGTAATATATATTGGCAAAAAAATTAAATTCTGTCAATTAACCAGTCTGGCAGACTGCAGCTCTAACCATCACACTATTCCCCTACTGCGACATAAGCTAAATATTAAAACAGTTATGGCTAGATTACGGTAGATACGATCACTCACCGCAAAATCTCTGGCGTGTGGTGAGCAGGTCGTGCGGCGAAGTCAGCAGCGGTGTAGAGTCGGTATGCGGCGCCGGGCTGCGTGCGACCCGCTCGCCCCGCCCGCTGCCAGCCCGCCGCCTGCGAGCACGCACGCACCGACAGCCGCTCCGCGCCCGTCGCTGTGCACCACGTTCTATAAATTATTACAACTTACACTTTCTGAACAGACATTGCCGCTTTTCATGTAAGTCGCTCGACAATAATAAACTAAAGATATGTAAACAGATAATAATACAGACGAATTACAATAAAATGCAATCGCAAACGAAAAAAAACGCATTACGCGTGACGCTTCCTTGTAAACAACACAGCATTATTTTGCCACTGAGTACGTGGCCACATTTTCAAGTAATTTTGGTCAATACAGTATTTGAAGAATATAATAAACAAAGATTGAAATTGTATAAAAACCACTTAATAATCGAATCACGATTAAATCATAAACATACTTTAACTAGTGTTTTAAAATAGTAATTATCAGATAAAAATGTCTTAAGTGTGACAACGTCAATCACGTGTGTTCATAGAAGCCAAAAATATTTTCGAGCAAAAGTAGATAACTTCTTTGAATATATTAATAATAAAAATGGTTAGTAAGTAACTCCAATATGCACCAACATACCTCTCCTTCACCACGCCGGTATCAATGACACATTTGATTTGAGGTATGGTAACAGACGCTTCAGCAATATTAGTGGCTAGTACGATTTTCCTCGTGCCTGGTGGCGTTTTCGCCCACACTTGAAGCTGCTTGGCTGGTGGCAGACCAGCATACAGAGGACAGACCCTGATAGGGGGCCCAGGCGACTCCTGTTGTCATAAATCTATCATTTGGACAAAATTGGGTCAATTGGACAAAATTGACTGATGGTAAGAAGAATAGTAAAATAGAAATACAGCAATAGCATTTTATCATCATCATCATCATTATTAGTCTCATCATTGTCATCAAACAACTTATTATCGTTATTTTGTATTTCGACGACACCGTGCCATAAGTGGGTAATCACAATGTTTTTTTTCTTTCTTCAAATTTAACTGTTTTTGGTAAATACCATTTTAACACGTCATTGTATTACGGCCATTTATACATAAAATAAAAGTAACATTTTTGTAAAATGTAATTTTGACAGGCTTTCAAAATTCTGCAGTGAAAGAAAATGCATTTTACAGTTAATAAATAAATGATGTAGCAATTAGTTTCACGAAACATCGTAGTATATTTATTGGAAATTTTGATTTGTAACAAATTATAATTCTATTGAAACGAAATTAAAAATCCGCAAGTAAAGTTGTTGTTGCCCATAACATTTTTTAAAACAAATGCAGTGTTAGCGATAACTAGATACTACATAAAAACTTATAAAGTATAAACCAGTCACTAAATACCAAACTAAAAATAGTTTTATACTGACATGTAATTCTCTTTTGATTATCAAGAAATTTTTAAACAGTAATTATGAATTTTTATAATATAGTAGTCAATTGCATTTTTGAATAAACACCTATACATAACCAACCCACAGGTTCCACATTTTGTAAACAACACAAACTCCAGAAAAGGATATTATAAACTTATTGTTCAAGGACTTCAATATGGAAATATTGATATTCCTAACGGAAGTCTATGGAAGACCTTAATAATTAAGAAATGTTTTGTTGTAATATTCTTCTCCAGAAAAACTAACCTGAATATCAAAGGTTCTCAATTCATAGAAAATTAAGCAGATTAAAAAATATATATTTAACAAACCTTTGCTATTTGTTTTATATTGCTCATAACTGTTTCAATTTCTTCTTGTCCTGTCAAGAATACCAGAAAATCTTGACTGAAACAAAAGATAAACACAATAATATACGTGTGATGTAGATAAGAATGTAAAATAATTTGTAATTGATATACAAGAACATTCTGCACTAACCTGCTCTAGATCAGAAGGGGTAATAATTTCAAAGTTGAGTTACAGGAACAAACCCTGTGCCCTACAGTACACTCCTTAACAGGCTTAGACCATACAAAAGATATAAAAAAGATAGGAGCAATCAAAAACTAAGAGATCTCCTAACATTTTAGCTCCTAACAATTTTTTACAGAAAGCATGTCTCGCATGCATCAGCAAATCAGGTTATAGGCCATTCCTTTATTTTTATTGTGGTGTTCTTAAAGCGAGCTGCAACTAATAGTATAAACTTATATGGAATTTGTATTACCAATCATACTTTCTACATAAATTTACATAATTCAAGACTAATTCTATGTACTGTATTGACATACTGCTATTAAAGCCTGCTATTAAAATGCTTTACTATATGCATGTGAAAAAAAATAAGAGAAAAATTTGATGAACAAATACTACTGACTTTGCTGGTATGATGACGTGCAACTGAAATATTGCACATACTGCTGCATACTGGTAGTCATCTTGTTTCATTTTTGTGTGATACACAGTAACAGGATAAGTCCTTCCTTCAAGATATATGACTGGGCAATTGTTATAATATTTACTAAATGTGTCCACATCCATAGTAGCAGACATAATTATGACCTGCAAGATATAAATACATCTAAAATAATCACATGGATAGTAACAAAATATTATGACTGAAAGAAAAATAATATATTTGTTTGTGTATATTGAAATACTATCAGCCCATCTCAACATCATTAGGGATCAACAATTATTTTACATACACACTAATTCCGTGGCTTTGTACATCCAAAATAATGTTCCATCCAAATGATAAGAAGATTTCTCAAATATTTTTCAAATGTGCCATAGTTTCTGAGATTACTTTCCACACACAAAAACTCGCAAAATTCACACTCCCTCTTTATAATTTTAATATTGATCATAGATATATTCTACGCCAATAATAAATAAGAGAAATAGTGTAAATCTTTTTTTTTCACAAATAATCATGACAATATGTTTAGAATATCTCATGGTATCAACTAATACAAGCACATCTCCAATTACAACATATTATAATGATAAAATAATAATAGAATAAGCAAATGTTTCACAATTAGTGTTATAAGGGATAATTGCAAATAACTTATAAATCATAATGGCATGAATTTAAATGATAACATTACAACTCTGAAAAGAAGACATATAAAATGCAGATATACACAATTATTTACCTTTAAAACACTCAGATTATGAACATTTCTCTCTTTCTGTGCCAATTTAACTATACCAAACAGAATATCAGTGTTAACAGTTCGCTCATGAGCCTCATCTAATATTATAACTGAATACTTTTTAAGCAGTGGATCAGTAATTGCTTCTCGAAGTAACATTCCATCTGTCAAATATTTCACCTTGGTACGGGGACTGGTCACATCCTCAAACCTCACTGAATACCTAAAAAAATTATTATCAACATAAATGTAACTTCTAAACTAAACATTCTTTTATTTCTACATAGACATATATGTATATATATATATATATGTGTTTTCGTTGATTTAAAGAAGGCGTTTGATACAATAAGTCACGAAATACTTTTAGCAAAATTAACTTCTATTGGTATAACGGGAATGGCATATGAAATGATAAAATCTTTCCTTAGTAATAGATCTCAAGTTGTAAAAATAGAAAATCATCACAGTGAGCCTCGTTCAATAACTTGCGGTATACCTCAAGGTTCAATATTAGGCCCTTTATTATTTTTAATATATATAAATGATGTACATGAAATTGGACTTAAAGGAGATATCACGTTATATGCTGATGATACAAGCTTATTTTACTACGGTTGTTCGATACAAAAAATCATAAACGAAGCTCAACAAGACCTACAAATTTTGGACACATGGCTACAGACGAACTTGTTAACAATCAATATATCAAAAACTAACTATATAATTTTTTCTGCAAAAAAACAAAAAAATTGATGAACACACTCCGTTATCCATAAATGGTGAAGTATTAAATAAAGTCGACCAAGAGAAATACCTAGGTCTAATTTTGGACAATAAGCTCTCATGGAAACCACACTTGGAAAAAATCCGTAATAAATTAGCTTCATTGTCAGGTGCCCTCCGAGGCGTAACAAGATGTCTGCCAAAAAAGGTTCGGTATACCATATACAATTGTCTCATCAAACCTCATTTAGATTATTTAATTCAAATATGGGGATCAGCGGAAAAAACTAATTTACTAAAGTTACAAGTAGCGCAAAACAAACTTATTAAAATTCTTTTTAGATATATGTTTTTAACACCTACAGTAAAAATTTACCGTGAAACAAAAATAATGAACATCACTCAAACTTACAAATATTATACATGTATACTAATAAGGAAAATACTAACAAAAGACGTTCATTCGCATATAACATTTACTAAAAAGATAGATCACCATAAACGTATGACCTAGACTCTATGATCTAGACTCAACCTAGGACAAATCGATACGGAATAAAGAATATTCTGCATGAAGGAGCTCAACACTATAATAAACTCCCCAAGGATATTAAGGACGCAAAAACATTTACTACATTTAAAAGAATACTAAAAGACCACATTTTGAGGGACTTTCTTTAAACAAAGTAAATAAATATTCAAATAAATAGGTAATAGATAAATAGAAAAATTCAGTCAGAATTGTAAAAAAGTGTCCAGTGTTATCACATTATAGCTGTACTCATGTAACCTTATAGTAACCGACTTTATAGCTAGCAATACGAATGCAGCCTTAGATTAACCACAATGAATGACTCTTTGTTTCTTTCTGTATTTTATGCAACTACCCTGTTGTCAATTATTAAACTTGCAATTGTGTATTTTTCTCTGTAAGTGATTATGTTTGTTAATCTTTTGAGAAATAAATGTCTTAAACCGTGTATATATATATATATATTAACTAATTCCACATTGCAACATGTAGTAGGGGATCCACTAAAAACTCCTAGTATTCAATATTTCTACAACTACTACTATGACACTGCAACTCAAATACAGTAATTAACTAAGAAGCAGATAATAAATCCTATCACCATAGATCAGTGCCATTGAAAAAATGGAGTACACAGCCCAACAAGGGTGTAATTAAATACAATATACAAAGCTACAGATCCAGATAAGACTATATGTAAAATTGATTTTTACCCAACAATGTTTCCAATTTCGGTATTCATTTCAGCAGCCACACGCAGTGCTAAGGTGATAGCGGCTACTCGACGAGGCTGTGTCACAGCTATTGCTCCCAAACCTTCCAGTCGTTGTTCATGAATCAGCTGTGGAACTTGAGTTGTTTTGCCACTACCTGTTTCACTAATTAATATCATTGTATGGTGTTTTTTAATCTCTTCTAACAGCCTGAAAAAATTCATGCCGTTGAAATATTCTGAATAGTTTTGCACTAGCACTAATTTGAAATTACTGAAAATTTTTATGATGCATTTGATTTATTGCAAAAAAAATTGTCACAATATCATTATTTGCACTTTTAGTTCACAAACTGTAACTATGAAAATATTTAAAGCGGTTAGGACTAAATTGACTACATTTCAAAAAATGGTCTTACAAACATGCTACGGAACACTTAAAAAGTTGTGCTAAATTTTATTTCACATTTGTAATATATTACCTGTTCCTCACAGAATATACTGGTAATAACTTCCTAATTTCCTGAACATCTTTACAATTATCCCCTTTTGATTTCGACTTGTTGATTTGAACCACATGTCCATTTGTTTTAAACAAATCTACTCCGTCCTCGCTTAATTTCATTCTTTTTATCTTCACATTATGAAATTTATTCTGTTCTTTTTGACCAGTTGCAGCGATTGCTACATATTTTGAATCCATTTAAATAAATTCAGTAATTTCAATCTAATTTAATAATCAATCTATTCAAGTTACAAGTAGGCCTAAAGTAAAACAAGTTATTTCCGTACGGTACGGAGTAAAGTAAAACCCACAGATTACTATAATTGTAGGTACATAGCTAATATATGCAACAGTATTCGTCACAGAGTACTTTAGGATCTAGTCTAGTTCGCATGTTGAAGTTATTTTCTGAATATTTTTTTTTCATATAACATGTGACGTTGGTGCAACTTCGGTCAGCCAAACAAAACAGGAAAACGGAAATATCAAAAAATATATTAATATTAAGCATACAGTTTGAAAAATTAATTATATATTTTTTTTATTTACATTATACATATTCGTGACAAATATGTAAAAATATTGGGAATATCAATAAATTTCGTAAGCTGACATTTTATTGTATGAATATGGTGTGCAAGGAACTTTTACAATCCGTAAATATAAAATCTTATTAAGCTATAGAATACTATAGTATTCTACACTGTACACAGATGTCTCAAACGGTGACCTAATTTCGTTCTTTGGTTATTTAATTAATAAAAATAAATAAAAATTAACAGAAACCAACTTCTAAAACAATAGCTATGAAACTGTAACTCCGAGACATATTCTGTACACTAAAAGAAGATACATTAAAATTGGTCTATAGACAACGGAGTTATGGTTATAAATACAATAAAAAAAATTAAATACACGAGCATAAAACCTCCTTCTTTGAAGTCGTTTAAAAATTATAACATAAAATTAATCTTTACCCTTACAATGAATTTGAACTTAACGTAAATTATTCTTTGAATGCTTTGATTCATAACATGAAGATGCCTCCAGTCCTGCCAACGAACATTTATAACATAAACTATATTGTTACAATTTAAACCCATATTTTGAAAAACTAAATTGTTAAAATAGGAATTGTATTTAACCAACTTCTAAGAATCATCTTCTAGTGAAGTTATTAAAAATTTGCCAACTTGATTGATAAAAACATTTATAATATATAATAAGTCAGCAGCATATTTGCAAAGAACTTTATTATGATGTGGAAAAACATATTGAAGCAGTCATTGACAAATCTAGTGAGTTTTCTAAATCATGGTTGTAAATATTATATAAAATTGTATTGAACACCGACCCCTATGAAGTTAATTTCATATTAATCAAATACTTACTTTATTTTCAAACTCGAATGTTTAACTGGAATAAGAAGAAAAGGAACATTTAGTCTAATGCACTATAACATCAATATTTAAACGAACACGTAGATAGCAAACAACTAAGAAGTGGCTAATACATTTTTATTTTTAGAAAAGGCCAAATGAATATCAGTTAGTGTATAGATATATATAATTTATTCATTTATTCACTCAACAGTCACGCACTTATTTGCTTATTAATCATTTGCCATCGACTGATAGACACAAGTCAGTTGCAAATTGCAATCTTTCTCCGTCTCGCATGTCCGCAAGTCCTCGCAAGGGACGAGGGACGAGCACTAGACCTGTGCCCACCCAGAAATTAACGAACGCAGAACAGGACGGCAGTCGCTTCTAGACTGGACCATTGTTACATACTTCTTGATAGATCTACCAACTTTTAACGTCTTGCCTACATCTTTGCTACGTTGTAGTGAGTAGTGCCAGTATACGGTCTATCAACGCTAGTCAATTTTTATTCATAGCTTACTGTAGTTTTGAATGATACTCGGTATTTTAATAGCTCATATTTTGACTGCCTAGCTGCTGATATTATTAGTAAATGAATAGGCTTCTAATTCACAGAACTAGAGAGAGTATTCCCAAAAACTTCTATTTCTATTTCTAAACGTAAGCCGTAAGTAAAACGAAGCGAGGGCAGGTTACTATAAAAAAAGTAACATGCCGGTTATAATGTAGGAAAAAAATCCTTAAAAATGAACTTTTAAATCGATAAAAAGTAATTACTGACACATTGAATATTTCAATAATAATATATAGAGTGTGGCGTCATCGCAACACTAATTAATTAATTAAAAAACAATAATTATAAAAAACAATAAAAACAATAATAATAATAAAAAACAATAAAAAAATAAAAAAACACTAATTAATAATAACAACAATTAATATTTTGTAGTTTGTGTTTTAATTTGCCTAGTTTGTGATTGTGGTTTTCTTTCAAGTTCCTTTTTGCTGAAAGTTGATCACAGACCATTTATATATACGGGATTAGAGATCAAACGTAAATCAAACTTAAAATGGGTAATTATTGCATTACTAGCGCTTGTTTCTTGGATATGGGACTAATACATATAGATACATACCTATAGCTATTTTAGCAATATAAACTATATATTATCTGTATATATATCTTGAATTGAATCTGATGCTATCTGACAGTTCTTTCTCCGCCCTCCTTCAGTTTCTTCTTTTTTGCTTCTGACATCTTTCAAAACAAATCAATCACATCATAGTAACTTATAATATACGGGAAATCAAACACATAATTCAATTCAATTTAATTTAATAAATTGACAAACAAGGTGTTGGAATTGGAATACTAATTTCATAAATTATTTCTTTTACGTGGAGTGCAATTGATTATTTACTGATTATTTGCTAAGTCAAAGGATGTGTTGAATTTATTACGTCTTTAAGGTTATTACAATAATACGAACAGATTCAATAACTATTAGACAGTTGTCTATAAAACTAATTTTTAAACTAAACGAATGAGTTATTACAGGAGTGTTTCGAATTATTCTATACAGCAGTGCATTGCCTGTAGCTGCACCTAGAGACTTACTTCGGAAGGCTAAAAAATTATGAACTCACTGCATATTTAACTTCTTTTTATGAAACAATAAAAATGTTCTCTAATTCACTATTTCACAAATTAGGAATCAGAAAGCCGATTAAGTTTGCTTATCGTACTTACACCAATTCTCATAATCCTTTTAGTCGAACTTGGAATATAGTATCTAGTGATTTTCGTCAAAAACAGCGTGAGTTTTATCCAGAACACTCGGATATTATCATCATAGGTGGTGGTTTCATAGGATCTGCAGTGGCGTACGCCCTGAAATCAAGAGCTGGCCCTGGACTGTCAGTAGTTGTTTTAGAAAAAGATACTACTGTAAGTGTTCATAAATCGATAAATGTTGCACACAATAACAAAAACATTTTTAAGAGTTTCTATTTAAAAATAATTCCTTGTTTCAGTATAAACAAATTCAAAATAATGTAATATTGGGAACATTATCTCAACATTTTTCTCTACTGGAGAACATTTATTTAGCCAAATACAGCACAGAGTTTTTTAGAAATATAAAGGAGCATTTGAAGAGTGATGTTGATATCCAATACTATCCATATGGCCGATTAATACTTGCCAGTGAAAAGTATGCAGAGAATTTAGAAAAAAATGTTAACATTCAAAGGGAACATGGTATGAAAAATGAACTGCTGTCTACTGAAGAGATACGAAAAAGATATCCTTGGATAGACCTATCTGATATTACATTAGGTAAAGTATGATGAATTTAATTAAATTTTTACAAGATTTTTATCAGGAGCATTTGTAAGTATTAATTTTATGTAATTTACCAACTTAATTTTCTACTTCTTGATATTTAAGTTAGTTAAAATTTTACATACACAAAATTTTATAACTACTATATTTATCAATTAAGAGCTGGTATTATCAATAAGAGCATTGTAATCAAATAATATGGTTTAACTGCACTACCATCAATGATCCCATAGTACTTTAAAAAAAAAGTTGTAACAACTTTACATTTATATTGCTATATAACTGTTTTTTAAATTACCTAACTATAATTATTAATTAATTATAATAATATCTATTTCAGGCTGCATCAGCACTGAATGTGAAGGTGTGTTCAATGCCAATTTATATTTAAAAGCTTTAATAAATAAAAATCTAGAGCTTGATGTAAAGTATGTGAATGCAGAGGTTGTTGGATTTACATCACAGAAGCAAAGAGATGTTTTAATGGAAGGAATAGAACCTGGGTCACATGAAAAAATTAATAAATTATCCTATAGAAATGCAGATAATGAAATTCACATATTAAACTTTGCTGCTTGTATTGTGGCAGCAGGTGATCAATCAGCCCATATAGCTAAAATGGCCAAAATTGGCAGTGCTGATGGCTTGTTAAGTGTACCTTTACCTATAGAAAAAAGGTAATCTTACTATTGTATTAAAAGAACTAAAGTTATTTTATATGTAGAGATTAGTGCTTTAAGACATAAAAAATATGTGTCTGTGAATTAAATGTTTGTTCAGATCTGGCATTGACTTCAGGACACTGATTTGACAGGCATGGTTACTAGCAACTGTGCTACATAGGTTTGTTGAACAGAATGATGTCACAGTTTGTATGTTATTATACCTTGACGGGTCATAAGTTCTGTCACACAATGAAAACTTGAATTTTGAATGCTGGCCACAAAAATATTTATTGAATTCAAATTTTTAATGTTTTATGAAAAACAATGTGCACTATTTCGAATTTAATTTATTTTTAAACATGGAGGGGACGCTTAAAGAAGACGGACTTACGGTTAGGTTGTTTGCATCGGTGCGGTTATGCGCTAAATCTGATTTTCGATAAGTAGTGATAATAGACTGACTAGAATATAACCAAAAGATTCGTTTATCATTCCATCAAACGATATAATGAAAATTCAAGTACAGAAGACAGTAAAAGAAGTTAGAACCCCAGCAGTGATAAAAGCTGTGTTGGCGCGAATTCAAAGAAATTTCATCCGTAAACAGAAACTATTGGCCCTTCAGGTGGGTTTAAGCAGAACCACGGCGAAAAGGGTGTTGAACAAAGACTTACGGCTTCGACCTTATCTAAGAAAATCAGTACACTGTTTGAATGCGCGTTTAATGAACCTGACACTTAAGAGATCCCGCGATTTGTTGTAGCGGTACGCGAGAAAATAATCTTTTTTCAGATGATTTTTTTTTTACCGTGGAGAAAAGCTAGACGTAAACAAAATACGACCACAACAGTGAAATGCGAGCAGCCGTATTCCGAATGTCCAGCAAGGCTATTTTCCATCGGTTTTTTTTTTGTGAGAAAGGCGTAAAAACGAATGCAGTTGTGTATCAATTACGTTAACCTCATGTTCAATTATAGACACTGGGTATTCCAGCAAGATTTTACACCAGCTCATAGAGCGAAATTCACGTAAGACTGGTTAGCGGCGCGTGAAATTGACTTCATCTGGCACGAGGACTGCCTACCTCCAGTCCAGACTTCAATCCGTTGGATTATAAAATATGGCAAAACACTTGAAGTAAAAATCCTGCTCAAAGCATCATCCTGATTTGGAGTCACGCCAGGCACCCTGATCAAAGCAACCACCCATATTAATCTGGACATCGTTCGTGCTACTATAGACTGGTCGCGCAGGTTGAAGGCTTGTATTTAAAATCGCGGCGGTCATTTTAAATAAACTTAGCATAAGAATTTTTGTTTTAGTATGTTCCTTTTGGTATATAAATGAGTATTGTAAACCCAAACATGTGTCAATTATTTCACAATAAACATAAGACCAGACTAGGTGTACAACTTATATTCCACATTATGCTGTAATTATTCTAAATTAGTGTCCAAATTTATTACTTATGTGTTTCTCTGTATACCAAGTTGTATTAATTGTATATATAAGATTTAATAATTTTTACTGTATCTCTTCCACATAAGTACTGATATTAATTAATAATTAATTTTCAGAGATTATAATATATATTCCATTGACTATGATCTTAAAGATTTACCCATTGGTTTAGATACTCCTTTCATAATGGATACCAGTGGTCTTTGGTTTAGGAAAGGTCATATGGGAAATAATTTGCTATGTGGCCATGTTCCTTCATTGGAGGGAGCCATTGGAGATGAATTTAATGCATTAATTAAACCATCTTTGGTCCATAGATTTCCAGGATGTAAAAATGTCAAAGTAAGTGTGAAACTTGTAGAACCTGTGTTCTGATAATTTTGTAGATATCATTATCATTCCTATAGTCTTCTATTCTTTAAGCTATGTAGTGTTTTAATTTTTTAGGATCAAAGTACATAAAATTTAATGAGTTGGATACAAATTTACATGGGCGTCACAGTACCTGCTACCATTCATGAACTTATAAAATGGTGCACTCTGTATTAACAACTATTTATTTGTAAAAAGTCTGTTCAACTTGAAGTATTTACAATCATTATTTACTTTTCAGATAACCCATGTGGGTACAGAAACTTACGACTGCAATACTTATGATGATACTGGGATTGTTGGTCCACATGCATATCACGGAACATTATTTTTTGCTGCTGGATTTGGCCCTCTAGGTAAATTAGATGCTTAGGCATGACATTATGATATCCCTGACATTTAAGCTATAGTCTATACTAGTAAAACGCCCTAGTATCACTTTAGAATAACTAGCCTTACGCTTAGAAGTAACACGTGCATAATTTTAGGACTGGGTTTTTCTCATTTTAAAAATTAAGAAATATATTAATTTATAACTTTTTATTTAAGGAAAGGTAGAAATGAAACGAACTTTAAATATTAAGCAATGCTCTCGCATTACATTCGTAAAAACCATAATTAAATATAACCATAAAATCCCTTTTGAGTGTTGATACAAAATTACAATAGATAACTTAGATAGTCTTCAGCATTTAGATTTTTCAACATTAATATCAAGGAATTTGCATAATTTAAAGGACTAGTAATGGGCGTCTGACTCAATTTTAATGTATGACTACGTTGGTTACTTTGTCTATCACACACCTCTTCACATAATGGTCTATGAAAGATGTTTTAATTAACATACAGAGAAGTTCATTGTTTTTTGCACTTTTGCAGGTTGTCAACATGCACCAGGAATCGGACGAGCCATTGCGGAGTTGATTATTGATGGTCATTTCGGAACTATTGATTTAACTAGATTTGGGTTTGATAGATTATTAACGAACTATCCATTGATTGATTTTCATGTGTACTAAAGTATTATAATGTCTCACATTCAAAGAAATTTATAGAAATATATAGAATTCTTTTATTATTTTCAGTGATAATTTTTTTCTTAAATATCCACAAAATCCTATATTTTCTTTCAACCATCTTAAAGATCCAACCATAAAGATCATCAAATCTAATATTTTTGTTACGTAGACACATTTGGCTTTATATTTGAACTAATAAACTTCGTTTAAGAACACTTACTGTTAACTATTTGTATATACCTATAATAATTTTATGTGGCTTGTAATAAACTTCATATTTTCTTTATTTTTTATATGTTTTTAACTCCGTTTTCCAAGTTTTATGGATTAATTTATTACTTGCAGAAAGGCTATCATTTGTTTGCCTCTTAGAATGTAGGTATATAATATTTTTTCTTCAAAATGATATATAACGGGTTCGCCTAGTGGTTGAAAAGTTAAACCCCAATCATTAAATAACTCCTCTCATCAATAGCTACCAAACAAAAAACAATTAATGGATAAACAAATGAGAACATCAGACTGAACTATTTTTCCTTTGCCCCATTATATATATTGGAGGCTAGGACTGTCCACTTGATGTACTAGACTAATCGTGACATACGCACTGGTTTTATTGCGAATTATGGTCGTCAAGAAGATTATGGTGTAAAATATATATATATATATATTACCAGGGCCCTGCATATATTCTGCTAGTAGCTCCAGTTTTCCTTTAATATACACATGGAGAACTTTAAATTTTATCATCAAACTTTTTGTACAAAAAAAAAATTATACTAAGGCTCATCAATAGCTACCAAACGAAAAAGAAGGAAAGTCGGTGTCTAAACAGAGGAGAAAAACGGAAACAATTTTCTTCACGTAATAAATATATGAATTATTGGTCGCTCGGTGGTCAAAATTCAACCGTAATTCATTACATAGGGTGCATTGGGTAATTCCGAAAATGGGTATATTCCGATAATTCAAAATATCTAGCAATCGTTAGCAGTATTTTTTATTGGAAACATTGGTCTAGTTGCGATCTTAATTATCCTGCCCGCGTCATTTGTCGTAAGCCAGTAGTGTCAACAATACTTGCACAGTGTCAGGTTTCCTCAAACAGGTGTTTTTCGTCCCATTTTTGTTGTTTCGTAATATCCCCAACATACTTTTCTCGAAATTCTGGTAGGTCATTTAAAGTTTTGTTCATTTTTATGATAGATTATCGTTTTTTGTGACTGTTTGACAGGAACATAACGTTATAGCTGTGGATTGATTTATTTTTCGGAATTATCCGAGAGGGGTAATTTCGATATAAACAAATTTCGTAATAACCCCGCTTAGCTTTTTCTACCAATTAGCACTGGATCTCAAACTGAGAAAACCATAGCTGTCTCAATTAGATGTACACGTACTTTATAGCGTCATCCTAAATGGGAGTTTTTACGCGACTTTGTAGCAATTTCGTTGCATATTACTCATTATATTTTCATTTTTCCGGATATTGTGTACCTAGGTAGACGTATGACTTTTATCCAGCAGTGGACGTCTTTCGTCGAGTGGAATGTACGTCACCGCTCTAGGTACTCCTTGTTATCAGTGTGCAATGTCTAGAAAATTAGGAATATTCCCGGTAACATTCCCGGGAATATTGGAAACTTACTGGGTATATTCCCCAGGGGAAAATACTGAAAACAAGGGAATATGGGAACGCCATATTGCTATTCCTTATTAGTTCTCTTCGTTTCGCTCAGCTTCCTTGCATGCAAATCTTCACCTAGTTTTTATCATTCATATTTATTCATACTTAACTAAAATGTTGAGAACCTTAGACTTTAATTCCGAAGTAAGAATGTTGCAAAAAATAAGATCAGCAATACCAGTAACAAAATTGATGATATTTTATGCGAGAAGTAATTACAATTGAAAAGAAATTAAACCTTCGGTCAAAGTGCAAAAAGAGCATAGAGAAAATAGTTTCGGAATTGCCCCAATGTAGTTCGTAATATCCCCTACACCCTAAATATATTAGTTTGCATTTCAAAATTTTAATTTATAGAACCCAATAAGGTGTTTATGATTCTAATTAATATTAATAATAAATCGTTTTATTGAGTCAATAGAGGTAAAATAATTATGGGAATTAATATAAAATAACTTTGAATAATTAACCGAAACATAAACCTCTGCTCATCTCATATAAATCTCTATCGGAACTACCCCAATGCACCCCAATTAAGTTAACATTCAATTGTTGAGGTTATTTTGTCAAAGTATACTTTTGAAATTACTTTTTGTTACGTCAGCTGCGAGTGTGTTCTTGATTTTTCCCACCTATTCATTGTTTACGACTTACATAATAATCTTAAGAAACTCTTGAAGTGACTTTCAATTATTACCAATCAATTGTAAATAATCAACTCTATAGTGTCAACGTGATGGTATTCCTATAACTTACTTGTTATTACATGATATTTAATAGCTATATATCCTGGAACGTGCACGTCGCTGAAGGCAGCCGAATGGTTAACTTGCTGATCGCTGAGAAGTCCTAAAATGTATTGCCCATTAAAATAAAAATTTAACTAGCCCACACAATAATTTAACATATAATCGTCTGCTGATGCCTGTTTTTTAGACGTTTCTCCCAAATAAATTGAGCGATTGCAAAACTTCTCTATTCGCTTTATCTTCGGACAAAAAATTGCGAACGAATATCTCAACTTCGTAAGGATCTCAAGTGGCTCCTAACGCGACTTCGCACGAAAAGATTCTTGTTGTGTACTCTTTAAGATCTTGCATAACTCTTCTTATCTCATTTACCTATGCCTCATAATGCAAGTTACATCTGAAAGTTTTTAGTTAGTTTTTCCCATAAGTCGTTATCTTCTACGGTAAGAGATTCTAAAACACTGTCGGAATTTAATAAATGTATCACAGATTTCTACTTAACCAAAGCTTGATGACGTCAAGCGTTTTCATGCTGTTTTTAATAATAGATAAGACCGACTCGCGAGATAGATTTAGGTAAATGACATTAGAAATTATTTTATGAACGCCTGATAAAACTTGAGAGTTCGATTACTATTTGTCAACGTAAAAATCAAGTTTTTTAACTTATATCTGACTTATGTCTTTGCTCTTACTGCTATTCCTCTGAGTAAAACTTAAAGAATAAATTATTAAAAAATCAATAATTCCAATCTTAAAATCTAAATATTGTAGTGATATATTTTACAGATACATCTCAGTACTATCGTCTGATTTGTTACAATAACGAAAGGTATTCAATTAAAAATTATCTATATTTGCATTCGAAATCCTCTTTATTTTAAATTCATCAGAAATTATTACAAATAAATAATTCATTCATATGTTTTATAAATAATGTTATCAAGTCTCAACAATAACAACAACGCATAATCTATACATATCAATAATAATTATTATTATTATCAAAGCCTACGTAGTAACAATTTACTTAACTATTTCACAACATACTTATCTATATCTAAAAAACTGACAAATTTTCGATAGATAGGTAATGTAAGTAATGTTTTTTCTTATCAGTTAAGATTGATAACTGAAACATAATCGATAAATTATTCAGTGTGATTACTAATTATTGAATGATACATTATAGCCACCATTTTGATACAAACATAACATAATCTTAACGTAGAATTTACCTGTCGAATATTTCAATAAATTGTTGGTGTTTTGATTGAGAATTTTGTGAATAAAAACATAATATAGGCTGCTACTACATAAAAATATTCCCACTTTCACGCCAAATTGTTTACTTATTTGAATGAATTTTAACTTTAAGACTGACTACGATATGGTTTTGTAATTTGTAAACAAATCATAAAATATTTTAAGTGGTTAAGATTTATGTGTCTGCAACACTGGAGTCAATAAAAAATTTGTTACTGAACCGGTGACTAGTTCATCGAATTTATTGGTTTTGGATACCTATGATTTTTCTTTTATCTTTAGTATATAATTATAAATTTTAGAAAACTATATTAATTATAAAAAAGATTTTCAATAATACGCAGTATTTAATCGAAATAATCAATAATTTACTTGAATTGAGAAGCAGGGGGTGTAAATAAATTACCACTTTGCTTAGATGCCGCACGCGATGGAGCGAATCCCAATAACTTCTGGATGTTTTGCCTATAAATAAAAAATATATATATGTATTAACTACAAATATCACAATCCTTTTTAAATATTATAAACTTATGTTTAGGCTAGCTGGGAAAGCACCATTTAATAGTATAATTTGAGCCAAGGAATTCTAAAAATTTTGAAAAACAAGAAAAAAATCGGTCTGCACAGAAAACATACGCCGAAAAACTGGTAATATTACAAGAAAAACATCTCGCCAATATAATCAGTATTCTAAAGAAAAGTTGTCGGGATGCACCAACGATACCAATTAAAGAACTCAGTGCACTAAATATTTATATTTGTACATTTTCCGTCAAATACTATACAATAATTAACATTATTATTTAATATTAAAATAAACGTTCTTCAATAATTGCGACAATCGCGCTCACTTTTTTTTTGCATCTGTGTTGCCAGCTCAATATTACGGTCATTATTCAATACACTAAATATATTTTTTAACAAATAAACAATTAACATATATCACATAGGGAAACATATTTAAACTAAATATGACTGATCATTTGGGTTTATTTTTCTTTGGGTTGGGTTTACTTTTCCATGAAAACTTCTTGATTGCTTACGCTAGCGTATGCGATAAAGTCGCAGTAGTATAATCGTTAAAGCCCGATTGCTGTAAGTTCTTAAAAAATGCTTTCTTTTCATTTATTATAGAAAGAGACAACAATACGACCACAAAGACAATATGCATAATAAATTAACAGATGTAGCTTTACAACAATTACCACGACTTCGTTTTTCAACAGAAATCAAGTTAGTCGGAGGCTCAAATCACAAGCAAGATTATTAAACAATGAGAATTGCCTTACGGTTACAACATTCAATAGCAGCATTAAAGCCTAATTAAATGTGAGCAAACTATTCGAATAAATGTAAAATATTGACAAATTATCTTTTAGCCAAGACTGATCTGATTGACTGACTGGAAAAAAAAATTCACCCGCTAAAGAAATTTTATAGATAGTTACAAGTATAAATAATATACAGAATTGAAATAAAATATATTTTTATCAATATGTTAATTTATTACTTACCTTATGCTCATTGTACAAAGAATGTACAAAAAAATAAAGGAACAATCAGTATAATCATCCCCTGGCAGGTTTCTATGACTGAAATTTTGCAATAAGCCTATCGGTTGAAACGGTAGCTTTGCTACTACTCTTCCATCAAATCTGTAACAATATCATAACGTTACAAAAGGGGATGTCATGCGCCTATAATCTTCCAATACAAAAAAAAACTGAAAATAGTAATGCAATCTATTGGTAGACGAAGCCAAATTTTAGCATCTGGTTTCTGTCATCTCTCACTAGTTAGCAGTACTAAGGGAGGAATTTTTTATGAATCACTATTACTGAAAAATAAAATAAGTATAAAACGTAAATCAATTTTTGTCGTTCATTAGTATTTATTTTTAAGCGCAATTTTTTTTTCTGGCAACTACAATGGGAAAATTTTGGGAAATTTTAATGAAAACGTTTAAAAAGTTAATGAATGGATGTGTCCTTGAAGGTAAGTGGAAATTAATAAATAATCCAATTAATTTACATGTACGAGATTTCACGGGCCAGCGACATTAAAAAAATGTGGTCCTACATAATCCGCAGGAGGATCAATACACAACAACAACAACAAGGTAATAATTATTTATTAATATGAATATGTTACCAGCGTTTTGAAGAAAAATATCGTAGTTTCCACTTGACATTAAATCTTTATATCTTCGTCATCCTCATCATTTTATTATTGACATAACTGGTTTTATATTGTAATATTAATTCAGTGTTAATAATTAATTAACTGATAATCATACTTATAGTTAAACAAAACGGATTATTATATTCAAATAATGTAAAGTTAAAACGGAATAAAAAAAGCATATCCTAATAAATGGGTCAAAGTGCCATCTATGCGATCCATGTGAAAACAGGGCCACATATGATTAATATGAAAATGTGCCACCTTCAGTTTGGGGAACTAAATCACTAGCTTCATACAGGGAGCTGTGCATCTATTCCATATATAAGTTCATATATGAGGCTCTCATTTGGGGCCTTTACTCTTCGACACTTTCATTGATGACCTTGTTGACCATCTGACTTACCCAATTTGCTACATTTGTTTCTCAATATAAAAAAAATATTTAGTTATATACTTTAGCTCTAAATACAACAAAATTACTGGAAATTACAACTCGTCTGGCCACACTTTAGAAAGAAAAGTCGTCCTGAAGGATTTAGGCATCTTATTCAATGAAAAACTCACTTTTTGCCTACATTATGACAAATTGATCTCTGAATCTAACAAATTACTTGGATTTCACCACAGTAATGAAAGATTTTGAAAACCTCCATAGTCTGTTATCTATAATTCTCTTATTCTCTGTTCTCTTGAATACTGTCTTAAGAGATTTTTATATATCTTGTATTATAGATTCAAGACTCAGTAGAACTTTGAAAACTTACTCCGTCAAGCTATGGAATTTCAAAATTGTGTCTCACAATATGATATACCTGTTAAAAATTCTGCATGGCTTAAGAAATTGCAAAACTTTTTCGTCAATTAGCTTTAACACTACTCTCAAATCTCAGCACAATTTCTCAAAACCATATTATTAAAATTGTACACCAATAAAACTTAGTATAACCTTATTGCCAGAATGTGTCTGCTATATAATGATATTGTCCTTAAAAATAATAACTGTTTAGATATATATAATAACTATAATTCTAAATCTAGGGAGAGAAGTCTTAGATATCCGTAGCAAGACTGTCACTGTGTATATTGTAATGTTTAAAGTTAAAATTGTAACCTGATACTATATTTTTTCTGTTGTTTTCAAAATTATTTGGTTAAGAAGTATATATGATCAAGCTCGTAATTCTATCATATTATTTTGTATTGCTTATGTTCTGTTTTGTGTATCACTAAATAAATATATAAGTGTATAATCTGAATCAATAGCAATAGTTCTAGCAATTCGATAATCTTTTCTTGATTAAGGTGCAACTGGACTCCATCCAATGCTTAGTTCAAGCCAACCTTTTTGTGTGCTACAATCCTATTTAACAACTATATGTTGATGTTAGGACTTAGGATCCATGAGTTGGAGATTGTTAGGCTCTGTATTACCCTGTTTAATCCAGATGGTATGGTATATAATGATTAAACATGTTTCGATTGCAATGATGTGAAGGTTAATTAACGAGGAGGTACACCACTTTGTCTGTAATACATATAGTCAAAGAACAAAAGTTGCAAAAATATGTTTTTCATAAATAAATGTCTATCCAATATATAAAATTGTATTAACATTTATTACAAAAGTTCTAGAGCACAAAATTGTCAATATTTAGGATAAGTAGTTTCTGAGATAAAGTGCAAAAGAGCTAAGGAGCATTCAGCCATAGATAATACTTTTTATAGAACATAACTCTATAACATTTAAAGTAAAGCACTTTCTTACTTGTTATTTATGTATGAAATAGAAAGATTATGTATAAAATAGAACATTGATGTTCAGTTAGCATTGTTAAATTGAGCAGTATAAACCTTGCTGCTCACTACGCCAAATTTATATATTAAGTTATTTTATAAAAAAAAAATTGTTTTTGTTATCATAGTTTAAATTTTTTGGCACAAAAAATTCATTTAAGTAACAAATATTCTGCAAAGTTACATCTAAATCTGTTTAATGGTTTGTACAAGATGAATGAACAAGATAAAAAGACAACCAGCTAGACAAATATGAAATAAAAGTGTTTTTGTCTATAATACATAGTAATAAAGGCTACCTATTTTAAATTTTTCATTAAATATTTATTGTACAGATTTAGTCCCTTATAGTTTTATTATTACCAAAGAAAAGAACACAACAAAACCAGTTACTATAATATCTATGTTAAATTACTTACATGCTATTAAACATGCTTAGTAATGCTGTAAAGGCGAAACCAATAGCAAACATTGACTTCATTTTTCCAAATGTGAGATCTCGGTTATTATTTTTAAGGCGCTCCTCTTCACGTTCAATTTTTTTTTTGTACTGTTTATCCAATGAGTCTCCATGAGCTTCCTTTAAACTTTCCACTTAAATAGAAGAAAAATTAACATAAATTGTTACTTATATTAACATCATACAGCTATAGTTCAAGCCAACCTCTTCTGATGCTACAATCTTATTTAAGAAAACAGTCATGTCAGAACCCATAAGTTGGAGACTGCCTCATCATACCTATAAACATAGGTCAATTGCTAATGACTGACCAAGTAAAGCAACTTTATCTTGGATGTGTGAACACCAGTGGCTAAATTTTTTCAAGGTTTTTAGGACAGTATTATTAATAAATATGCTTCGATCAGTTTCTTTTCTGTTCAGTAAAAAAGGACCCATGACATCTAGTAGATACAGACAATAAACTGCGAGAATTTGTTCCAAATTATATGGGGAGTAGTTCATTTACTTACGCTTTTTACTTTGACGTTCCACTTCCACTTTTAATTTCTGATATTTTTCTGTTCTATATACTAAAACCCAAGTCAATCCTAGAAATTAATATATTTTTTAATATATGTCAACTACTAATGATTATGTTTATTTCAACAATATACTAATTATATTATATATATATATATATATATACCTTCACCGAGTAAAGCAGTGCATACGGAAATAAATACTATCAATAACGAATCTTCCCACATTTTTCAGTTAACCAACAATGGACTTTTTGGTTTATCAACTGTTCTATTTTATATCGAACTTTTTTCAGAGGTTAAAATTTAACTAATTATTGTTGATAATACACCACAACCATTTCAGCTCTGTGCAAAAGTCATTAACACAGACGAGTATAATTGCATTTATATAGATTATACCATAACACGGACTAATTAGATATCGCACCTTTAAAATTAAAGTGACTTAACTCAAAAATTGCAATTTATGGGATATGACGAAGAAAGTTTTCAAAAATGTGTGGTCTTGAGTGAATTTAAAGAGACTGATGTATGAGGTTTTCCCTTCTTTCCTTTCTCACTCATAATTCGGGCTCTTTTTCACCATGAGGTTTTAGAGTAGGCTTTTTTTAAGTAAATTTATAGTAAAATCTGGAATTTTGAGTTAAGTCACTTTAATTCTAAAGGTGCGATATACTAAGTATTATTATTTATTATACACCTTTTTTTAATGAAAATAAACTGACGATAGTGTACAATTTGTTATCGGTACTTTATGTTAAAGAATGATCATAGAGTAACTTACATAGAATGATAGAGTGAATACATGTAACAAAAATTATAGAAACTGATCAAAAGTAGGGTCTCATACAGTGTAGCCAGGACTCAAAAAATTATAAAAACATTAAATAGATGAAATATTTGCAGTTTCTGATCGAAATATGCCAAAATATTTTGAAAACATGGAACATTCATATTTATCACAAATAGTCCCAATAAACAATATTGATACATAATGTTGCATTCTTTGTATCTAGTACATATAATGAGACTGGCAACTTATTGGCATTTAACATTCATACAATATTTGTTTCAGTACGGTCGTTGCTCTTTCCGTTCTCGTGTAAATGGCAATCTATGGTTTGAAACGTATTTACAGATAATGCTACGATTCTATTCGATTTTATTCGCGTTAAACTGTGTTATACGAGTAACTAACTTTTAAATATAATTTATACAGCCAACATCCTGTTTTAACAGGACATTAATGATTATTATTTTCAAGTTAGAAATCTGAAAATTCCAAATGAAAACAATTTGTTTCTTATTTATATATACGACAAAAAATCTCCAAGTGTAATTTAGTCATTGGTACAGAAGCATATAGTTATTAATATGTAAGCCGCAGTGCTTTCCCGTATTAAACGTTCTGACCGCTTTGAACAGAACGTTCATAAATATTCATCAAAGTCAAAAGTGTAAATACTTTTAATTTAAAGCAAAAGGAGAACTTTTAAAATGTGAAAAAAATATATATTTAATAAGCAGTCAACTGATTTTCTTTCTTTTGGCTGATAGCTAGTGGTGTTATGTACATTTCTTATAAACAGAACGTAATTGCATGAAAATTATTGAATTTTGCGCAAAAGTCTATAAAATTACTTTTTTCAATGAAATATTAAATCTTTATGTAAATATAAATATACTTCTGGCGTGCGTGTAATTGTTAAGAATTGGTTTAATCGGTTTTACCAAGTTTGATAACTTTTTGTTTACATATAGTATTTTTGGATGGTTTTAGCTGTAAATAGGTCTGGTATCTAACCTGTGGTCGAAGTTTCAATATTTTTATATTAATATGAATTTGTGTATATGCGGAAAGTAATCTTGTGAACCCCAGCACTTCATTGAAAAATTCTTTTATTTTTTGAAAGGACGTTACTATGGGTGGACATAGGCTATATTTCGTGTATATATATATATATATATAATTAATTGTTGAACCGAATGAAGTCGGAGTAGACTGCTACTGTAGTATGAAATTTGTCTTGTATTCTTAAAGAGAATCTGTCGTTACTTCATCTTCTCCCTAGCATAGCACATTTACAAAATAAAAAAGTAGAAAAAAGTAGAAGCAAAAAATTATGTGCATAATTGTAGTAGTGATTTCCATTTCAATAAAGTGATTCATTTTGAATTTTACTTCAGTGTGACTTCCAATGGGACGTCGAGTATATTGATATTTTTTAAAAGTCATCAGACTATACTCTATTCACATGTTTTCAAAATTTTTCAAGTATTGTCAAAACTTCCAGGAGGAACATTCCCAAATATTTTCATTTATTTGTAACCGGTGTTAAACACATTTCCTCCACAAACCACAAAAACTTAAAAACAGAATAAATACAATGAAACCATCTTTATTAATATTGATTAAGTATTTTCTGTTATTATAAACTACATAGAATTTATTAAGAAAACTAAATTCATACTTTACAACATTCTCGATAAGGGTTCTTGTATCGATTATAATCGAGTTTCTAGTGAACGAAGTTTTTAATTTACAAAGATTGAGGTTATTAACGTTCGTTCAGTTCTATTTCCTTTCAAATTATTCCAACTCATCGTGCTTTCACTTATCATTCATTCGATCATTCCTCCTCCTGCATTTCTTGCACGTAGCCGTGTGCTTGAACTGGCGATCAGCTCCCGGACGGAATAAAAGGCTACTTTAAGTCGTTACCTGCAATACTACTATCTTCAATTCTTAGTGAAATTAAAATTATACAAATTATTTAACAATAAATATATATGAATAGTTATATAAGATATATTTTCTGAATAATACTTTCGAGGACATTAGCTGTTATGTAGGTGAAATAAAAGGACAATCCGAAAATTATTATGATTACTGTGTAATAATAATTATAAAGATATTAGAACTCTGAACGGAACATAAATGTGATTTTACGCGCTTATATGCTAGATATCTTTGTTGAGACAATGGACCGCCATTTTGTCGTACTACAAGTTGGGCGTGGCGCATGATTGCAACACGCTAAGGTGTCGAAAAAGTTAAACGCAGTATCAGCTTAGTAATTTATCATGGTAAGTGTTATTTAGATTTTCTATTCAGAATTTACTTATTATTTCTTTAAGTAAAAAATGTATTCACTATACATTTGGAACTAATGTACTATTCATTTGGAAATTTATATTTATTAGTTCAATAAATAATATGTCTGAGGTTTTAAGAAACAATGTACATGTTGAAATTCTGCAGAAAATAATAATTTATGATGCGTCACTTTGATCGATGACGTCACAAAGAGATTGTAGTTCTACTTCAATGGCGAGGCACAGTTAGGTTAGAAGTTCGAGGTGTTAAGGCCAATGAGGTATTGAGGAGTGAGTGAGGTACACTTTTTGCAATGTTAAATGTGTCACTCACTATTAGACCGTCAGGTCTAATTGCTAAACTAGAGTGGAAGTTGCAGTGATCTATTAAAATACAGATTAAACATTTTCCTAAATTAATAATAGTTATTTTAATATTCTGCTTCACGAACTATAAGTGACAAAAAACATAATTTTAAGGCAAAATGCTTAAAGATTAATAATAGCATAGTAGTTGATGATTATATCAACAGCTACAACTATACATAATATTTATTACTCTGTTAAAGTGCTGTGACTGAAGCATATATTTTGATCAATAAATCTTTAATTTAAGCATGTCTATCTAAATATTATGACTAGCATTTTGTTACTCATTGTGATATTCAAAGAACACATTAAAGAATCATTTTTATCTAAACCTAAATTTTCATTGACAAGTCAAGGATCTAGGAACTGGCAATATTTTATGGGTTGTCTTAATCGTAAATATTAGAAATTAGGATTAAGAAAACTGTTTTAACTTCAATGAATAACATTTGGTTGCAGTAACTGCTGGGTACAAGATCTTTATATACCCATTGATAAATTAAGGAAAAGGATTAATTTATTTATTCATTAAATTATATGATAATATAAATATGGATAACAGAAATTATATGAAACCTAATTATCTTTCAAATCAACTACATTACCAAATCAGTCTCTATTTGACAATTGAGACTAATCCATCTTTGGATAATATAGTCAATCTACCCCAAATAAATATAAACAATAGAAATAATTGACATAAAAATTTGGGATTTCAAGAGCAAATTCTAGTAATTTTAAATAATAATCCTTACTTGTCCAACTTCTTTGATTTAATCTTTGATGAAGCTTCCATTAAATAACATGTGTTGTGGTTCTTCATATGTACATCTGTAAAAGGAACAGTATCACTGTTGGTATTGCTGGCCAACAAAGAAAAGGGACAGTCACAAACAATCCTCATCTGATGTTCAGCAGAGTGCACCATGAGCATGGGATGATGGCTTGTACTCAAGATTTGATAGAATCTTTTAATCCCAAATCCATCTCAATCAATGTGGGCAAATATAATAATTTATTTATTTTTCAAGTGTTTTTGATCACTTAAAAAAAACTTACTGTAACCCTTTGAATTTAGTATTTAGAGAATGTTTCTATGAAATGCAAACATATTGTGTTAATTGAAAATGCAAGTTGTTCATTCTTTGTTTTATTCATGCTCCTGCAAAGTAAAGCATGGTGTGAAGCAAATGTTACAGAAAAATATAGCTGCACAGCATATTTTCTTTCCATCATAGCAAATAGTAATTATGCAATAGAAATGGATTAAATACACATGTATTCCTGTCCTCCTATTCTTAAGTTTTTCCATTTTTTTTTTGGTTATTAACAATAAATTAATTGGTTTAATTTATTAGTTAAACCAAATATTGTGTTATTATGTCTGAATAATCTGGTGGAAGGGAATTTGTTAGGGAAGTTAGATCTTTATTCAATAGTGATGCATAGTGCATATAAATTTTGAGTCCATTTATGTTAAAATTCTCATTATTTTAATATAATTACTTAATGTTTTTAAATAAATATATACAATGTTATTTTATGAAAATCTGAAAAATAACAATAAAAAAAAATTTCACTGGCAAGAGTAGGAAGGAAAATAACATGAAACTAAATTGTATAATTACAAATGTATTCTTGTAATACAAAATGTATATCTTTTATGAACTTTAATCCTATTGTAATTTTTCAATTTCCACCATTAAGAAAATATTTTTATGTTGTACTTATTGACTTTTCCTTACCTACCTACCTTTATGGTTACAAACAGCTACAGTATTACACTCATTACAGTACAATTTTGGTTTGTTTTTTTATTAAGCTGTTAATAAATTTTAAATTTAATTGTTTTAGGGTTCCCTAAAACATTAAAATGTTTATTGTAGTTCTGTGAATTAGTAACATCAATTGATTGCAATAGCTGCAAAAAACATTTTAATTTTTTTTTACTGTCCTATAAATAGAATATTCATCCTTATTTTAATTACAGTTCAGCAAGAATAATGACCCATAATATAAGTAACAAATATGCCAAGTATTCAAATCTGTTGATTGATTTCTGTGTGAAAGCAATTTAATTCAAAAAATGTTTCTGCATTTGTATCAAAAAGAGTTTATCTATATTAAAATTTTAGACATGATTTGGACCTTTTACATTTATTGATTAAAAATTGGGTAAAGAAAGTTATCTCCTGTAAAGAAATCTTTAGTGTATGGTTTATATAATTTGGGAAAGACCTTTTTTTATATATTTTCAATTTTTAGATATCATCCAATAAGTTTTAGTTCATGGATATGATTACAATTTTGACCAATATCAAATATTATTATGCTTATTTTTATTTTCGTTACAAAACCTTCAGAATGTAATTTATAATCTTATCAGCATTGCATTTTTGAATGTTATGAACTAAAGCCAAAAGCACTGGAAGCTTCAGAGCATTGTGAAGCACAAAACAAAACTATTTTATTACTTTTTTCTCAACACATGCATAAGATTAGATGTTAGGTGAAAAGCAAGCAGCTTAACATATGATGACACAAAATTTGCAAGGGCAAGACAGTCAATATAAATGGAGATGGCAGGCATATACTGTGACGCAGATATAATATTTGTCTTAACAAGGAATTAACAGCAGACAGTAAAAATGTAGAATGTGTTTAGAACTATAGCATGACTATAAAATTATTGAACTGTTGTTAATTACATTTATTAATTGCTATAAAAAAACGTTAAACACTAATTTAATTTTATGTTCATCTTTATTCCTGCCGCATTATAAAAACAAAACAAAATTATTCACTTACTGCAATGCAAAAAGTCGTGTATGTGTGTCGCATAGGTCTACATCGCGGCGTACATTAAAGCATTCAATAATTAAAAAAAATTATACCCATAGCATTACTTCTAAATTATTTAGATCCATTTGTGATAGCCACCTGAACGCCCTAGTGGAAGGCTGAATTTCTAACCACAAGGTTCTAGTTACGGAACTGTGCCTGCCTATATTTGATTCAATATTTTCATTAAAATTTTTGAACATAATTTGAGTAAAATTTTAAGATCTGTGAGACCATATTGTACTGAGAAATTCAGATAAAGGTTTTTTTTTGTTGCAGCCACGTATCGATCCAATCCAGTTGCTGAATTGCCTCAGTGTACTATTATCACCGAAAGGAGGCGTTAAAAGCAGGGATGAAGTTGAAAGATTAGCTGGGTAAATATAATTATGTATAGTTCATTATTTAATTGTTAAAATTGAGAAATATTCTATTACATGCTGGAATTCCTCGTAAACAATTATTAGTATGCCACTGATTTTTATTTTCACATTGATTTTTATTTCATTATTGATAACTATCGGCTTTCTTCGATTTTCTTAATGTAACCCTAGTAATAAAAGAAAATTCAAGAGCTATTAATACATACATACTATACATTTTGCATGTGAATAAAATATACCTATAGACAAATAAAAAAAACCTTATTTTTATGTGTAGTTTATGAAGTTTTACGGTTGTTCGCTTCTGCTTTTTTGTGTATTCTGTTGACTTTTTACAAATTCAAACATTTTCCTCCCGTGTTTTTAAAATTAACATTTGTGTGGGATGCTATAAATATTCTCATGTCAAATGGTCAATTACAAGTTTAGTTTTTTAGTTTTAATACGTTACTTTTTTGGTGGTATTTTTAAAACGTATTGATGAACTTCAGAATCAAATGAATCTGAACAGCACCCGTCATTTCAATTTGATCCTAAGGAGTAGTTATCTATCAATCAATTTGTCTTAAAAGTATGTGTGGGATATGATAACTACTTTTTGTTGCTTAGTATTCAAGTGTTTGTAGTTGCGATATAGGTATCTATTTTTACAATGTTTTTAATTACACGTCAATCTGCAGTACCGCTACAGTTTATTTACGTAATAATATAAACGCGTGCATCAATTTTCACGAGGCCCGCCACTAGCTGGCGTATGAGTGCCGCGTCGTTTACATTTTGAACAGATCTGATACATCCCATATACCACTTTATTAACTTTTTTACTTACAGGTCTTAGATAATTATTTATTATTTATATTTCTTACAGTTTAATGACAAAGTTTTCTAAGAAGTTGGTCTCAAAGTGTATATATATACAAATTCTCAAGTGTACTGAAACGGATCTACTAGGCCTGTTTATGGGGTCTGGAGGGTGGCGATTAGTGCATACTTGGCTCACGGAGGGCATAACTGCAAATAATTGGCCTCTTGTTCGAGAACTACTCGAACTATTACTTTTGTGTCCTGTGGGAATCGAACGTCTTAAAACGAATAACTGTCCAAAACTTGTAAAGGAGTTATCAAAAGACGAAATTCATCTTGGTAAGAATATAATAGTCAATACATGTTAATATTTTTTACATGATAATTGAGTTATTTGCAAAATATTCAAGGAGTCTATATTTGATATTTTTTTTCTATTTAAATGACAAACAGAAAGCGAATTATCAATTTTCAAGTGCTGTTGTACCAAGAAATCGCATCATTCTTTGATCCCAAATGTTACTTCTCTCATCATGTTCTTACTTAGTTAAGCAAAAAGATGTAGGTTCCATTGAGCTACTCTATGCAATTAATGCTATTGTAACAGGAGTGATAATTATCACTATTCAGCAAATATTTAAAATAGTGTAAGGAATAAATTCAGCTGCTTTTTACATTTCTTACAATGTTTAATTATCTAATGTTGTTATTTGTTTTAGAAATAAGGGCTTTAGCCTCAAAACTCGTAGAACAATGGTTAAAAACTGTTAAAGGTGAAGAAGTTATTCCAATACAGGTAACTGATATCCAACAGATAATAAATGAAGCAGTAGTTGAATGTAAAAAAGAAATTGATACTAAAAATGAAGATCCATCTGAAACTGTATGCCTAGATAACCCAGTAGATACATCCGAAGCTGTAAATTTAGATAAATCCCCAGAATCTGAAAATGATAATGTTGAAAATGATAATGAAATTAAGACAAAAGAGGATGAGGATACTGATAAGGAAGCATTGCCTATTCTTAAAATAACATTGAAAAACGGGAAGCAGATAATATCCCAAGTGGAAGACGATGATAAAAAATCATCAGATGATTCATCAGATCAATTTAGAGAAAAATCTAAGGATAAACATAAGAGTAGAAGAAAAGATAAATCATATGAGAGAAGTAGCAGTACAAAGACTAGTTCTTCTAAGCATTCTAGTAAATCATCTTCCAGCGATAAACACAAAAGTAGCAATAAAACTAGTTCTAGTTCCAGTAAACATAGTAGTAAAGATAGATCAAGAGAGAAAGATAGACATTCATCTTATAGTTCTAAATCAAAGGATAGCACGAATGGCGACAAAAAATCAAGTTCTAGTAGTAAGTCAAAAGATCGGAATAATAAACATGACAAGGAGAAAACTAAAGAAAAAGATTATAAAACCAAAGACGCTAGAGATACTGCACTTAAATCATCTCAAAAATCTGATGATAAATCACACAAATCTGAAGAGAAACAACAGTCACCGTCCATCCAAAAGCTTGGAAAAATACCAAAATTGAGTGACGTTAAAAGAGAGAAACCTTCTATATCCATCGAAGTTAGGAAACCTGATGAACCGAAACCAAAAACAGTTAAAACCTTTAACTCTAAGTTTAGGAAACATGGCTTGGAAGAAGAAATTAAACCTCCGCCATCACGTGCTTCTTTATTAAATAAAAAACCTCCCGTTATACCACCTACTGTATCAATACCCAAAAGACCATCACCTGTTCATAATGAAACTCCTCCGGAAAAAAAACCAAAAATTGTAGAGATCGAAAAACCAGGAGCTATAAAATTGATCCCACCAAAACCCAAACGTAAGTATAATAGTATATTTCTAATGAGTCTTTTAATAATATTCAATCTTTTTTCAGGAGCAGCTGTTTCAGTTGAATATTTGACAGTTTTATCGAGAGAGTGCAAAGATCTTATTTACTTTAACATTGTGGTAAGTCTGAAATGTATAAATACGATGGTTCCATGATATCTTCTGTAAACCATTTATTAATAATAAATTCTAACCTGAACATTATAAAGATGGTTTTCTGTGAAACCTTTAAATGTAAAACGGTGTCAGTAACAGTATGTTACAGTGGATTCAGCTTGCCACAACGGCTCTTCGCAAGCAGACAGTTGGATGCATCATTTCTGCAGCCGCGAATCAACGCTCCAAGACAAATTTACTCGAAGTAAAAAAATCTAGATATATCGATAAAATACTATTGGAGGTATATTGCGAATATTGTTTAATCATCAGGAAATTTTAATGAGCAATAATCATATATTCGGAGAAATACAAAACAAATATACGATATAGGTGTTTGTTAGACAATTATTAGGACATACTATTTGAAGTCCGTATTGAGTTTTTCCATCAATATTTAATATCTGTGGCCTTTCAAATTGACTAGTAACTTTCCTGCAGTCAGTCCCAAATCTATTAATCAACCCAGAAACAAATTTCTCTCATTTACAAGGTAACTTATTAATTAACAAGTGAAATCAATAATTCATATTTCTATCCAACTTAAATTTGAAATGTATTATTATAAAGGGTTCTCATAAGAAAAGTTGGTAAATATTAATGGTAACTTTTAATTCATTATTTCCGACTGATCGTAGGGTCTTACATCAATCTTAACAAAAGTTTCTGTAACATTCTTTTGAAATACGTTTTTAATTATTTTATGGCATTGAATATATTTGAAGTCGAACTTAAAACAAGTCATTTATATGCATTTAAATAACAGTGGCTACTAATATCTCAAGAATAAATAGGTGTCTATATTTACTTTTTTTTTGTTGTGATTACCCAGAAAAGCAGAGCAACGAAACAAACCATGTCATATTGTACACGTTATACATGATATGAAAAATGTCGATATTCTCGATTTTACTCTGTATACTTGCTTGCGTTATCGAGCAATTATATCCTGCAACAAAACATCGACTTAACACGGTTAGTCGCAATACTAATAGAGAGTAAAAGCATAAACTCTTATGGCGTTATACAATGTAATGAAATGTGCAGTTAGACACCAGTACAGAATACTGCATAGTGGTGATTAAAAGTTCTTCGGTATCTTTGAATTGAAGATATAAAAGACTATTCCGCATAAATTCTATACTTATTGAGTAACATACTGAAATCACCATGTAAGAATTAAAGCACTTGCCATAAAAATTAGATTATTTCCATAGTGATATTTGTGTTACGGGAAATTGCTATTGGAAAACCAATTTGCCTGAGCTATATAGCGAACTAAGTAGATTACGTTTCTTGTCCTAATTTACAAATTGTTATCTGAGTTCATTCTCCCAAGTCCAATAAACAATATTACAGGGGCACGCATTTTGATTCTGATGACCATACAAATTGTAAATTAATTATTGTCCATATGTGGAATAATCAAAATTAGTGTTCATACAAAAAACCTAGACAATAATAAGACCTCTGATGCGAGAGATGTTACTTCATAAAGAATCATCATTATCAAAGATTTCCATCTTTTAGATATCGTCGAAATAATCCCATTTTTATGACAAAAAAAATTAGTGATATTTAGCTAGTACCAATTTTTAATCGCCACTTTGTATGTCACTTCATGAACACCGTAGTAGATGCTGTAGGGTGTAGGTGAGCATTTTCGTCGTTAGGACATTAAAACTATATCGTCACAATAAAGTTTGAACGCATTAACGATACCTGCTTGTGGTTGCGGAGTAAATTTTATACTTGCTCTGCTGCGCATGTGCGATCTGGCTTTATGTGAACCGACTGTTTGAATATGCACCACTAGTTAACAATTCTATTATTTATACAGTAACACGAAAGTAAATAGAGGAATTCATAGGGTCTTAAGGGTTTGCGTATTCCCAAAATTATACAATCAAGAATTTTCTTCGCAAATAGACTTCCTACTACTATTCAAAAACTTGAAATGGTACAAAAAGTTATCTATATATTATTATTATAATATATATTCATTTTATTATTATCTATATACAAACTTCGAAGGATAGTGTTAAAAGAAATCATATTACGAGATATTGGAACAATGTCTGAATCTAACAAAAACCTTAGATTCTTAGTAAAATTATATATATTAAAAATTCCTTTTCCTATTTCGGTCTTACCATTCAAACTAGTTTTATTTAGAGTGCTTTTAATCAATACTATCAAATGAAGTAATGGCTATATGTTATCTTTTAACTTTCATTTCCACATTAATGATCAAATTTCTCGTTTTATCAAAAAATATAGTAGCGATTAAACGCCAATAGAATACAACAAATCAACGCCACCATTTTGACTTCATTATTTACTTTGAAAAAACCCTTACGCGGATCAATCTTACTATAATGTGATTACCGTACAGCATAATGCACTGCCTTGTATGAAGCAATCACGTAAATGTACACTGGTGGCCTCTGTATAAAAAGTTTTGGGAGTCAATAAATTAACTTGATAATATGAAATTACTTCATATATTTGGCATTGAATATCTCTTATCTACAATTTCATTGTACCATATATGTAATTGTGATTTGTGGATCTTGTTAAGCACCTTTTTAGGGAATTTTTCAAATTGATTACCGGGCCCGAGACAATACGTCATATACAATGTAATTTATTGTATAAGGTTTTCTAGCCTTATATACTATACTTTACTGTATATATTATACTTGCTATCTATGGAAGGGACTGATACAAAGTGGACCTCATGTTATATGGACACTGCAACTTTGGAAATCTAACTTAATAAGTCTGTCATAGACATACTCGCTACATCTATTCGAGATAAGCAAGTCCTCTTTTTGTGTAGCTGGCATCGCCCACATACATATATTGCGGTGAAGTATACAAGGGTTCTATCACAACACGTTAAATATATTTGATAAATTCCACAGAAATCATTCAAGCGGGGGATCTGTATGGACAATATATCAAATTGAAACCGTGAATCGTTTCGATTTACATAGCTTTTTGTGTCACTAGTACAACAACAAGTATTTCTTAATTATATGTGAACACAAGTATTTCATTGAAACTGATCAAATGTATTGTAAATCCAGTCCTGTACTCATATTGATAATTAAGGACTGTTGTAATAAAACTTTCAATTCTTTAACTTCTATTAATATTGGCATATGTCATAAATGTGTTCATGTAATACATAATTTATTTATGAGTAGTGAAAGGATATTGATTTTCGTAAAATAACTTTAGAATATATTACTCGGTATGATAGTCGCAATAGATCCATACGATACTTATTTAGACTATAATTTATAAATTATTTGGTAGGTATATACTGTGTTGGCAAGTGCTGCAGCCCGCTCGGGGTTAGACTTTTGGATATTATCATAATTTCAAATCTTATTTTAAAAATTTAAATTGTGATACCAGTACTGAAGCATAAGCTTACTATTTCTTATTTATATTTATTTTAAACCATTCTGGCGGTCAGGATTAAAGGCCCGCTCATGATCGAATGATACCTATATATTGCGGGTGTTTGCTCTTACACTATAGTTACATAGAAGATATCTACCTACTATTGTAACGAGTTCAATGTGATTTTAAATAAAAATAATATTAAAATAAAAAATAGTAATCGTAGATAACGATTGTATCAATAATAATCAACTTATAAATTTAATGATTGTTATTAAAAATATTAGAATCTAATCATGTATCAAAGAAGCTGAGGTAGTAACTGCTATGTCGATGGTTAACGTTCCAATGATAATCTCCGGAGGAACGGCGATAAAATATGTACTAATTTTTTAGGGCTTCGTCTTGAACTAAGTTAAACGGAACCCTTAGGTCAGTGCTATCCGTCGCGTCTGACCCGATGTAAAAAATGTCTCAAACCATTATCGTTAGTCGGCATAATATATCCTCCCCTTTAGTAAAGTACCAAATTAAATAAAATTTTATATTAATCGCAGTCAAGTACTGCGGAATAACGGCTTGTAAAAACTGCGTTTTGACTGCAATTGATCTTATAGGATCAGGCTGAAATAACTTTGCGTTTTTAAAAAAAATAAATAAACAGGGTGATAAATGTTTGTTGCTTATTAATATTTCTCAGACATACATATTTTGTCATAAATTTGACTTCAGAAGATTTACTTCGATGTCAACTTTATAACCTCCTACAATATGTATATATCTCACCCAGTAAGTAATTTGATACCTAATAATCTTACTGAAATAACTGAAATCACCATTTGCTTCGATACACTTGAATTACATCATTATTTCATGTTATTTTCGTTGCATGAGATATTACACATGTAATAGTGTTTATTGGCGTACAGTTAGTTGGCTTGGGCTATTTTCATTTTGTATAAATATTCAACTTGTTTTCTTTAACGTATATCACTCCATACTCCAAACTCATGCGGCCCTATAAGTACTTCTAAAATTATAAGTCGGATATTTGAAAAATTGCGTGTCCTCTTAAATATCAATAGCAACGTGTTTATGACGTCATCCGAAATCGCCAAACCATTGTTTCACTATATTTTTGGCCTCGATATTTCTTATAGTCAGAAACAAATGCATTATTATTAGACCTTGTTAAAGATTTGCATAGTATAAACACTATACCCCTACCTTTTTGAAGGCTTGATGGACATTTGATAAGATTTAGAAGTTGCGTCATAGAAGACGGCCATGAACTCAATTTACTTAACCATATGAAATATCGTGACGTATTTGTTTATATTAAATTTTGTAGTAGTAGCTTGCGAAGATGTGAACACTAACCAACTATACAATCCTATTTATATTGAACTTTACATTCCCTATTACTAAATGCCATTTTCTTTTTCAGTTCTAATCTTAATCTGAAATTGACACTAGTAATTTCATAATCACCTGCCTTCAGCAATTCGTTAATGCGTAGCAGAATTATTTGCTGGTTCATCTTCAGTGACACAAATGTAGTGATAATAATATTTCAGAACCGATAGAAAGATTTTAATTATTAAAAATATTTTCGAAATTTTTAGGATGGCTTTATTTTTCAATAAGAAGTAGTGTGTTGGTTACATAGAGCTATAAGTATCGGTTACTCCGGATTTATAGTAGAGTGCGTCAGTTTTTAGTAAACATGTGGTTGAAAAATGTAGCTTCGAATTTATTTTACCCATTTGTATGAATGACCGAAATTTCAGTGCACATTTTTCTTTAAATATTTATTGTATTTTGTATAGAGACTAAAATATACATAAATACAAGTACTTTTTCATACTATATTATACATTAAAAGAGTTTTATAATAATAAATATTTATAACCCAATAAAATTAAAATCTTCCGTGGTAATGTGACTAACGTAATAAAAATTGCACAACATCGGTGTTCTCTGGCAATATTTATATTAAAATACATCTGAAATTAATTCTAATAAGAATTTCATGTTTTAATAACTTATGATATTCTTTTTGTTAATGTGGTTCGTTTTCATTAGACCATTCTATTTCAGTCAATGTATTTAATGAACGCAAAATCGATACTATTTTTTCATCATTATTTTCTTCATTGCTTACTAACTTTCACGACATAGTTCTGTCGCGCTCACCAAACATACGTTATTGGGATCTGTAATCTTCGATTTTCCACCAGGTGTTCTCAACGTAGTTTTCATAAATATATTTTGTAATTTTTTCCTGGCGCTATCATGAAAATGATTTTCATGTATAATGCCAATACCATACAAATTTGCGTTCATACTTAGTTTGTTTCATTGCAATCCGTCCAAAAATAAAAAAAAAGTTAAATTTAAAATAATGCGAGTACTATTTCTTAGCGAAAGGTCTAGTTTTCCCGAAGCGAAGCGAGGGCAGTTTGCTAGTTTATATAGAATTTATCGTTTTTTGTCCAAATAGTTTTACAGAAATTATTATCTTTTTTTTGGAAAGAAAAATTATAATTGTTATTTGTATCTTGGTTTCAAACATTATCATTACATATTCTTCTAGTGATGGAAATTCGACCATAACCATTAAGTGACTGTTTTGTTTAAATTTTTTTTATTCTGCTGATAACACTTGGACGATCGCTACTAAACAAAAAACAAAACCTGTAAATAAGAAGCTTTCGCAACTATGCAATGCGTAACAAAATCTTTCGACGCAACGTTATTTCACCATAAATTTATATGATATGTTTTAACAATTATATCATCGTGGACAGGGTACATTTTATTTGTAATGAGACCAGTCTGTCTCACAGTAACCATGAATCATGTATCTGAGTGTATATAGGTAAAAAGCACAAAAATCGAGAGTACCCCTTACAGTTAATATTTGCGTGATATTTTGGGACCAATTTCCAATCAGGACAAAAACGCAGTCGCTTAATCATCACCAAGGATGGCAATCGGTTCTAAGTAGCGTTCGTTAATATCAGATGTCAATATAGATTCAATGGATATTTCTTGTATAATATGCACTAAAAGCAAAATGTCACTCGGTTTGCAAGAAGGGTTGTGTCTAACCACGAATCGAAGCCAACCTCATTTGGTTCTTCACCCTGCTGGTCAACGGACGAGGCCATGGCGTTAGGTCCTTTTCGATGATCACTGGACTCCGCATCACAACCTACCTTAAGCCCGTCGGTACTCGTGCATAATGGTAAGGTTTTTTACCGGTCTTGCTAGCTACCATCCTCTTAAAATTAACCTTAAAATTGCAAACGCGTTATAATCAGTTAAGAAGCCTGTTTATCCACTCTGTTTTAATTATTCGGTTTGGGCGGCGCTTCTTACTATCGTGTGGCTCGTTTCTCGCTCAAGCCGCCATTTCCGTTAGTATTTTAGTACGTGCATATTGCGATTCTAACCATGAATTTAGAATTTCCTTGGAAAAGCTTATGTGCAACTGTATGTGTTTATGTTATACTAGTAACTCTCCCTAGCTTCGCTTCGGGTAGGTCGACTTTTACGTTGACAAATAGTAGTCGCACTCGAAATAATCTTTGTTGATTTTTATCAGACGTTTTATAAATTTTCCTTGTGTCATTCATCTAAACCTTTCTCGTAAATCAGTATCTTTTGATAATTCTGTATATAACAGGGGTTTATACCGTTTTCAAAATAACTTGATTCAGACAGACTGATTGTTTTATATTATATAGCCTATCCATTTGGAAAAATAGTTTTCAAAGGATAAAAGATTTTTTCAAATAGTGTCGGCGTTCCGGAGATTACCCACCATAAACATACAAATTCCGCGCTATCTGTATTATATTATAGTAAAGATTTAAAGATAGTGGGAAATGATAATCTGATTCCCAACGTAGCAGCCTGGTATCCCTTAGTTTATTATAAAATTGTATTTTATTTAATATTCATCAACCTAATGGTATATCTAAAAAAATACGTTCGCAATGTATTGCTCCGATTTTTTAAAGTAGCACGAATGTAGTTAGGGTGATAAAAATTATTCGGCGTCGATTTTAAGTGTTAAATTATATTTATCATAGAAATATTTCCTAGGTGTAAACTTAGGTTTTAATTGTTAATTATTATATGAAAGTAATTAGTGTGCACATATCAATGCATTGTTTATTTGTATAAAAATAACTAATTTGAAAATAGAGTTTAATATGAAGTACTTAATACTAACTATGAAGAAATAGGACTTAGGAATCGTCTACACGTTGTAAATATATATTCGGGATCAAAACCTTTTAAAATCCCGATCTTTGTTTTCGGTTTTTTGTATTCTTTTTTTTATTTATTTTTTGTTGATGTCATTCCTAAGAGTAATCACGTAAATTTGTGGACGACTCGCGACATATTCAATTGATCTCCTATTTTATACCTATTTAAATGACGAAAGACATCTGCATTTTTTAAGTCCTGTTTAACTATGTATTTCGGCACATAATAAACTATGCGTTATTAAATAAAGAAAAAATATGAAATTTGCATATCAGACATCAGGTTGGTGAATGATCAAAGAGGTAACCATATTTTATAATAATTCTATAAAGTTGATTGCATGTGGTGTGACATATAACAAGTGGTTATAAACACTTTCAACAATTGTCTCGCTTATCATTATTGATCTCTGAAGAAATCTTCTATATTTAATATTGTTTTCAAACTCTCCTAATTAGAGCACCTCTATGTGCTACCTACCGGCATGTTGTCTGAATTACATTTTCAGGATATATTTTATTATTTATTAGCTACGAATTCTTACACTGATCTAGGTGTGTCCATTCTTATATAATTTGATTTTGTGGCCATTTGATCTTGTTCTTAGGAAAATTAAATGTAGAAAAGTAACATGATATTTACTCGCTTATATTTAACACGTGGTTATTTGATATGCCCTAGAAGGTAGTTATAAAGTATTTGGAGCTGCAAGGCATTTCTGTAATTTCACATATAAAACTCGCACGTGATTTTGCGGTGATATTATAACATTGTTTTATGGTTAAATTAGCTGTAATAAATGGTAATTAAGGTGGTAAATGTAACCAAAATAAATATTACGTTGAAGATAACACGTATCAATATAATGATCTAACCGCAGAATCGACTGTGAGTTCGAATTTTGTGACAATAATTACCATAAAACATATTCCAATAGTATTTATATTTGCAGCAACATATTTTTTTCATTAGGGCGACGGTGTAATACTGTCAAAAAAGCAGCTCATCATAACAGTACTGGCAGATACTTTTGCATGCTTGGCTGGGTCACGAATTATTTATAACTAACGGCTCGCCCTGACTTCGTTGAGGTTAAACAATTATAGATTAAAGAAAAAATTAATGAATTAATTTTATTAAATTATTATTTTATTTTAGTAGATATTATGTCGGTTTAATCCATAATAATCTCATTTTAGTATGAAACAAAGTGTATATCATCATGACTGGTTAATTTATATACATATATTAAATATACCCTTTTATCTTCCGGAATAATGTGCCTTTCAGATGGTAAAAAAGTTTTTGAAATAGATGCCGCGGTTTAGGAGATTACTCTTCGAATACACACGCAAAAAATTCGCACGCTCTAAATTAGATTTTATTTAATTCTATTCGCTTATATCGTTCACTGTGTCGTCATGTCCAACAGTTGTATGTCTATACCACAAAAAGAAAATCGAGGAAGTAGGTTTTTATTTTCATTGATTGATTTTCTAAATATTTAGCATTTAATGTTCTACCATTCTAATGGTCACTTTTTAGCATCATACATTTCATTTGTCCTTACAGGCTAAGTTGTAAAAGTTGTGGCTAAAGTTCTTTGGATTGCTCAGCTTATACATATAAGCGAATTTTCTTTAACCTAATGTTATTATAATCTTATTAAATTAATTATCTCTTTAGTACACTTGAAGGTAAGTAGCTTTTTCAGTCGTAACGCGTATATAAATATTTTTTTTTACACTAAAAATCTAATTTGTTACCATTACACCGTCGTTGGCGATTCAAATATTGAATGGTATGAAATACTGTCTCTAATGTTTAATTGCCGAAATTCTAGGAGTTTCAAAATGTTCTGTACTGTACAAAATGCAAGATGTACTCTGAAAACATTACAGGTTTTAAATTGCAAGTAGTGTGTTTGTTGGCAATAATATGCAATAAGTTAAAATTTATGGTCGCACGTATTTGATATACCAGATGCTAAGCGAATAATGCCTTCCTGACTAATTTAATGGTGAATAAGAAATAGCACATCGTGTTATAACGTAATGTAAGTTCTAATGAATTATTTCCTTCACTTCAGAAATTCCTTTGGCAAATAATTCAATACCCAATCAAAGTTAACTACAAAGGATGAGTTCTTGTCTTGTAACAAATTTTAAAACATATTTTACGGGTCTATTTAAATTTTTTTTTTTCAATATTTTATGTGCAAAACATCAACACATTGTATTCTTGGTAATGTAAATTATTTAAATATAATATATATGATATTCACACATTTTGAGTCTTATTTCACTTAATTTTGGAAAGTCGTTATTGATGCATATGTTTAGTATACCAAAATTTGATTTTTTTTTTGACGGTTCTTCCTATAGAAATAATAGGAATAACTGTAATAACAGTATAAGAATATTGATTATTAGGAGAGTGTTGTTCGCCCTTTATGTATTCGTATAAAAAAAGATCTAAATTACTATGCGATTTTAATAGCCTTTAGTGGTTGGCGTACATTACAGTAATATTAAAACATTATTTAAAATTGCAGTCTCGAAGTTATCTTTTAAGAGTTAGGCATTCATTTTCAAATATTACTTTGGATTGGCCAAATCCTAAATTTTTAGACGATATACAGTATTACCCGATGGAGAATCATGATACAATCGAGTATGATTTGGATCAATAATGTTCAAAATTAATAAAATTTTAATAAGTATAGGATAATTACATAATTATTACATTTTAATAATAATGAATAGGTGTTGCTTAATAGTAATATTTTATTCAATTCGTTCAAAAGTAACATCGGAATTTGTCATACATATCTACAAATGATTGTACTTCCCAAAATATTATATATTTATATAAATTTGTTGCATGCCTTAACCACTGTCATACTTAATAACTATATTATTGTAATGTTTGTGGTCAGTTGTTTTTAAATCATGGAACTAATAAGTATCTATACATTTTAGACTACTGTTAGTTAAGTAAATTTTTGTATTATGTTTACTTAACAAAGATTTAAGTACATAAATTTTCTTTTACAGCTATGATGTTACAAGAAAGTGACATGTTCATGGACGCCTTAAACGCATCTGCCACTAACAAAAAGGAACCCAAGAAACGCAAACGAAGAATTAGTGGGTCTAAAGATGGGAACGCGCCAAATGACGGCTCCCCACCTAATACACCAACTCCATCAAGTCCAAATGGTGAAAATAAATCAGTGCCCCCTAGGTTCTACCAAGATACATTAGAAACAGAAGAAAATAAAGAAAAGGCAAATGATAAAAAATCGGATGATTTAGAAAAATCTGAACAAATTACGAATGTTGATAAAGAATTAGAAGAAAGTAATGATGCGTCAGAGCCTCATACATTAACTGTAAATGGGCTTAAAGGAGTTCTATGTTATCATAAGAAAAAAGGCCCAAAGAAAAGTATTACATGGAAGCCAGACACTGAACTTGAAGAAATCCAGTATTTCGAACTGGATGAAACAGAACGTGTGAATGTCACTAAAACATTCACCGACATGAAACATTTAGAAAGAATTCATGAACGTGAAGCTTTCCAAAAGGCGCGTAATCTCAGTAATGATGACGTTATGGAAGAAAAAACTGTTTGGAGGCCGTTGATTTTAATAGATGCAGAAGGTCAAATTGAAGTAGAGTATGGTAAAAATAGTAAGGAAAGAGATTTGCAAGCAGTGCGTCAAAAAGGAACCCTACAACCTTTATACTTCCATAAATCGATGATACCTGATTCTCCACTCGAACCTGATCCTGAAACGCATGTATATAGTGAACCATCTATTATACCTCTCGAAGATATTACTGGTAACCAAAACATTAGCGATTTCAGAAACATGCCATGGCCTGAGCCAAAAGGGAATGCCCCTGCAACATCTACCAGTAACATGAATGTGCAACCTATATTCCCTACAAATATGACACAGTTCCCGAATAATTTTCCTCCCACTCAATTCCCGGGTGTACCACCTGGTTTTCAAGGGCCTCCCATGGGGCCAGGAGAGTGGCCTAACAGCGTTCCACCACATATAATGCCCAATGGGATGCCTACACCAATGTCTGCAGGAAACATGCCACCTGGGCCAATTCCTCCAGGTGCTATTCCACCAGGAATGATGATTCCACCGGAAAATATGATGATGGGGCCAGAAATGTTTGGTGGACCAAATCCTATGTTCCCAGTACCACCAGAAGGTTTTAATATACAGCAAAATATGTTTCCTGTGGATTATAATATGCCAGTGCCCCAAGGCCCACCAGGTCCAGATGGCTTTGCCGGGCCAGCTAATTTTCGCGGAGCTATGCGGGGTCGTGGCGCAGGTGGACACTGGCGAGGCAAAGTTACCGGTACTAGTAATTGGGAGGGCAATCAAAGAGGACGAGGAGGAACTTTTGCACGTGGTGGCCGAAAAGCTGTCTGTATATATTTTCAGAGAAAAGGGTCTTGTCGGCAAGGTGACAATTGTACCTTTTTACATCAAAATGCAAACTACCCTTTTTAGACTAATTATTGGATTAAGTGAGAGTTTATGTTTGAAAATATGTAAATACTAGTAATGCTTAAAGTTAAATAAATTAAATGTTTAAGGTTTGTTCAAAAGACTGGTAGAAATATAAGTTTGTAAAAATGTAAATACACTCATAAGATATTATACTCATAGCAAGTGGATAAAAGAAATTTATATAAAAACGTTGAAAATAAACAATTGCTATTAAATAAACTTGTTTTACTACATTTTAAATTTAACCTAGGATTAGTTCACGTTGATAAGATTTGAGGCTCACTTGACGTCAACTTGTATAAATTCTGTTTATATTAAAAAATTTATGAATTTTAGGCTAATTAACGCTTAGATCGGTTCTATTCTTGATCAATAGTGTTATTATATATCACATGTTTTATTATATCTAAATTTCCTAGAAATTTATTTTCGCAGTAGTATTTAAAATGAAAAATAAAATTTTAATGACAGCCTCCCACATGTTTTTATTGCTAAATTTAAATGTATTTACACTTCTTTAAATAATCGCTAGCCTTTAATTAAATACATTGAGAGAAGTGAAAAACTTAAGCTTATATAAGGATTCTAAAAATGAAAATAAAAACAACAAGACCAGTTAAAAATCGATCATTGTTCCCAAACATTGTTAATTATCAAGGCCGATTAAAGAATGTCACTTGCCATTCGGTAGGTTATCAGTTACAATCATATGAAATATACATTAATGTTTATATTTTATAACCATAAGTCAAGTTGGTTATATAAATTTACAAATTATTAAGAATCTCTTTTTTTCTATATTTACGACGACAAATTCATTTTCCATTATTTTCAATACATTAGAATTCATCATCAATTTTTTTGCCATCTTAATATTCAATGCTTGTTTCTATTTTGATGCTTTAATTCATGCAACAATGAGTTTCTTATACAAAGCTTCCTCTCCTATAGAGAAGAATGCCTCCTTCTTGTAGTGAATTCTACATACTCCTGTAAATTTCAAAACATAATTTATAATTATATTTGGTTCCCAATATAACTAAGTTAAAATTTAATTATATCTAAATCTGAGTGTGATCATTGAACTAGTTACCTGTCCCCTTGTATTTATTTATAGTGTACAAAATGAGAAATTTAGTGTACAATTTATATTAAAAGTGGTGTGCAAAACCTTATGTAAATTGAATGTTACAAAATCAGTTTAAAGCTCTAATCCAAAAATTACTGTGTCCAAAATATTTCATATATCATGATGTCTTGATAGATTGTTAATAAAATTGTTAAATGAATGGGGTCTAAGTGGCTCCTTCTATCCTGTAGTCCGAGCCAACCAATCTGGCTTGAAGTGTTCCCAGTTGAACAATGGATGAGGCTATAGCAAATGGTTCACCCTGTTGGAGGCCATTAGGCTCTGTATCACCAAGATTAATCTCCATGATACTTGAATGGTGATAAGGTATGTACATTACAGGTGTATATAGAATTCAAACTAGACTGACTGACAAATCTACACATTGGGAAGAAAATATTTGAATCTCATAGACTTAAACAAAAGTGATATAACAAATATCTCTCTTTATAAGTGTTTCTAAATCAATTGCATATAATGGGTGTATAAATTATGTTAATATGAATGAATTAACAAAATTCACAAGTTCTTGCAATGGCAGTTTTTCATCAGAAAATAAAACAGTACACATTGAATATACACCTAAAACAGAGGGGCAATATTTAGCTACTGTAATTGCATAAAAACTTAAATACTTTTTTAGTTTAAAGTAAGCTGTAATACAATACATGACATTAATTACATTAAGTTTAAAGATTTGTTTGTATTTTATGGAAAATATGGAAAGATGTTTATTCTTTGAATATACCTGGCATATTTAACGCAGGCAATGCAATGGAGCGAATCCTATTGTTGCGACATAAATATTTATCCTCAGAATGATCGCGACTTATTTGGTTTCCACCTATGGCTTATAACCATGTTTTAAATCGTTCTCTGTCTTTTTCTAGAACCCATGAAGTACAGTAAGGAAACCTAAAATTTGAAATTGAATCGTAACATCGAGGATCAAATTTAGCATAAACTACAAGTCTCTTAAAAAGAAATGTATTTAAAAAGGTTACAATTAAACACACTTTCGCTACTAATATATCTAGATGCACAACAATTTCTGCTGGATGACATGTTAACATGATGGTATTTAACGATAAAGAGGTCTTTTCCGAAACATAAAACGAAACTGTAATTCATATAGGTATTATAAATATGAAAATTCCGGAGCAAGGCGTTATGAAATACAGTATGAAAAATTTAAAATGACATTTGACGTTGAGAAATTGATCAATTATTGGTTGGTAAACGCTATAGATTATACGCTTATAAGAATTGTTATAGTTATTGTAAAAATATTGAAATATTTAATTTACAGTTTATAATGCATATATTCGACATTAAATATTAATGTATAGTATTATTTGAATATCTACATAATATTATATAATGTTTTGTAGTACTATCATTTGTAAGTATCATTAAGCGACATCTATGTTGAAAACATTAAACCAAACATGTAATATTGGAAAAGTGCCATCTGTATTTCATAATTGGTAATACTCCCCATTTTGTGGAATTTATTATACTACAAAATTAAAAATCATAACAGCTAGGCAAGTTCCAAGAAAATTGACATGTTCCCTATCTTTGCGTCATTATAGTCGTCGAGTTTCCACATTATTTGTTCTAACATTGAGCAGCCTGTCTGCACCATAGAGTTACGTAATAGAGGAAGACTCATCTCAAACTCGCGTCACTAAAACATAAATGTGCATGTTTGTGAAAAATACGCTAGCGCCCCCTTTCCCTATAGGGGGTCGCATTAGATGACGGCTTAGAGGCCTCCAGGCCAAAGCCAACCTCGGGTGGGGTTTAGTGGGTAGGCCCCTAGGTTTTTCGGGAGTCCCACATAACCAGCGCAGCCGACTGCGTTGGTATGCTATGAGCATTCACCACCCCCCTCCCCCGCTTCCTGGAGGATAGCCCTATCTCCTTTGCCTGGGCGCAAAAAAAAACACTGATGTGTATGACTTTTAGTGATGTCAAATTTACGTCCATGTATTATCGACATGAATGTCGACTATTCCATCACAGGTTTCTTTGCTATATTCAATTCGTTCTCTTAATTAATTATTACATGCTAAATTAATAACACCATGCTAATCCTAGTAACTTCTCTTTACTTCGCTTCTTCTGAGCTTAACCTTATTTCAGAGGATAAAACAAAACGTGATTAAACGGTACAAAAGAAAACAATAATAATAATGCTTATTGGTTTTAATTAATTCTTTGATGTAAATCAATATAACTTATTGCCCTCAGAAAGGAAATAACAAACAAATTTTGGAGGTATAGATTCTTCATTAACATGTCAGTGATTTCGTAGAACAAAATAATTGCCCTTAAAATGTCTACTGTAAACTTTGTGAGGAACCCTACCTATCAACACTCGAATTTTTCTTTTTGAACTGCATTTACAGGAAACCTTGAGGTAGTAAAATGTGTCAATAAATATGATATCACATTCGCTGGATATTGTCATATCATAATAATAACCGATATAAAATTCGCCAAATTTTATCAATCTTAGGAGTTAATACTCTCCAAAAGCCAAAGATACACCTTTATAACAGTCTAATATACTTTCTGGTAAAATTTGTTTACAAGCTGTAACGAAAACTAAAAAGGCAAAATATGAACAAATCTAGATGAAACAAAAATATTTATTTATACCCATTTAAAAATTATCCACTTATCGATAGATTTTATGCAAGCCCTATACGAAACGGTATCATTTGCGCGTACACAATATATTTTTATCTTACATGTAATTATGAAAAATAAGCTATTATTCATAAAATTGAGTATTTACTGCATTTTATTAATTTTAATATATAATTTTAAGATCAACTTTCATGAAAATAAGCATCATGAAAATAGTATTGAACTATCGGTTCTTACCTGTGGATTGTCTCTTTGTTTGGGTTATTGTTAGAAGCAACTATGCAGTGTAACAGTAAACACAACATCCTCGTGTTTACTACTTTTTGTCCGATAAAATACAGTAAGATAGAAAAGAAATTAATAAAATACCTAAGAGCTATTTTTTGACAGCAGACTAACGAAGAGTAAATAGTTTGAAAACAGTCCTACAGCCAATTTTCTTGTATCTGTTTCTCGCAAGTAGGTTTTCTCGTAAAGCTCAAAATCTCCTCGCACACTGTGTTCCTCTATTACGCTAGTATATTAACTTTATGGTTTATGATATAACATCTAAGATCTGTAGTCGTCTGTGGTAAATAATCAGAAAATTTTAATTGGGTAGTCTGTGGTCACTCATTTAAGATATAATTTTATTTTTGAAGTTTAAGATTTTAAATTTTTGTAGACTTGTCGAGGAGCAGATATTTCTTTGTTCTACAAAAAATTTTGGCGTCATAATATATTGGCTAGATTCTAAAGGTAGTTTACGTAATTTATATTTTATTATATAACAAATTTATCATTTTACGATGTTGGCTCTCAAAGAGTTATTTATTTTAATAGTAAAATGCATATAAATATATTAGTGTAAACGGACTAAAAAATAATCATATTAGTGTCTAAAATAAGTCGTATTGTAGTATTATGCAACGTTGGTTTTTCATTGAGGAACGTAAGAAGCAGAAAATAAAAATATTTAGAAAAATGTCTGAGAAACCATTGTGCAAGGAGCCTGAAATTCCAATACAAGAATGGCAATTTTGCGTGTCTGTAGCGAACATTGACCTAAAAGAAAAGGTATATCTAACGGGAAATATTGCAGAATTCGGAGAATGGAATTTCAATAAAATGGTTCCTTTTGAGCGTATGCCAGATAGCGATCTATGGTGTAAACGCATTACGGTGCCCAACACCTGCGAACTGCTGTATCGTTACGCCATATGCATCGTAAACGAGGAGACTAATGAAGTGTTTATACGGCGCTGGGAAACAAATATTCACCCGAGATCAATCAAGGAAAATATGCTGCACCCTGTTGTCGATACATTTGGGGAATACGATGGCAAACAAAGAATTAGCCGTGGATGGCTCACATCCCAAACATTACTACAACTCAAGTTTATAAACAATCCATTGAAGCTTAAAACTCGCCTAGCTGATAGATTAATGAATATTAAAGTGACACCAGTGAAATTATCTTTTGGTACTGAACCTCATATTGAAGAATCATCTTTAAGTACAGATACAATGGATGTAGATGTACCCCATGGAGTAATTGTGGAGGTGGCTACTCTTGATAATGATGCCTCCATTTGCCAATTGCAACCACAAGAGCAATTTGGAAGAGAGTGCCGACTTGATGATGTACTGTTAGTGAATGTTTATGCTCCTAATCCAAAGAATTTAGCATTTTTAGTTGATTTCTATTCCTACAGCACTCGTGCATCAGCTGAAGACCCTCCTTGCCATGTGGGGTATACTTATATTCTTCCGAATATGTTCAGGCCTTCTGAAGGTGTTTTAGAGTTGCCAGTTACATGCAATATTAAACATCGACCTTTGGGCACCATCAATTTTAAATATATTATTGTGTGTCCCATGCAAGGTAATTTGTGTGACATGCAGGTATCCTATGCAAAGCACTGGGATCCATCTTGGACAGGGCTGGAGGTTGGTCACCGAGGACTGGGTGCAAGTTTCAAAACCAAAGAGTAAGTTTTTATGATCACAATGTACAGCCTCTATTATTGATGATTCAACCATTATAATTTTTCCTTCACTGATTCATAAAAATAGACACTAATGAATAAACATCTAGGTTTAAGTTACAGAGTAATTCAAATATGTTTTCTTTGTTGCAAACATTTAAAACATGTAGTAACTTTGTAAGATGCAAAAAGGTGCACAAATTAAAAATAACTGAAACTAATATTTAATGCTTATCTTGGCTGGCAATTTGGTTATTTGGTTATTAGAAAAAATTGATTTTCATTAAAATGAAATTATTCTTATCTTGTCTAACATGAACTCACATATTTGCTTGTTCATAATTTGAATAATTACTTGTACTGATTTATTAAAATGTCAGTGATTATATCTTATAAATAACATGTTTTTGTGCCGTACATGCTACAGACACAGGGTTGTAATAAAATATTTTTGTACATTGTTAACACTTACAAATAATCAAAATTCATAATAAATATGGCATTTATGTTGTTTTCCCTTTTAATGTTCTAATTTAGATAATAATTATTGTCAAAGTACTTAATTTTGTGTGCCCTTATAATTGTTTTCCTTCTATGATTGCACAGGAATATAAAAAAATTATATTAATACATAAACTTCTCTAGGATATCCCATAATCCATGGAACTTTTCAGAGGAAATGCTATACGTGAAAATACCATAGCCTCTCTTAAGAAGGCAGCTGCAAGTGGGGCAGATATGTTGGAATTTGATGTGCAGCTAAGTAAAGATATGATTCCAGTTATTTATCATGATTTCCATGTGTGTATATCAATGAAAAGAAAGAAAGAGGTTGACTTCACTGAGATGCTAGAATTACCAGTGAAGGACTTAACTTTGGAACACCTACAGAAATTGAAGGTATTTCAATAGCCGGGAGTCAGCTTACCAATTCTGTACCTGACATATTCATTTTTAGAATGCTCTATTTCAAGTATCTTGTTTATAGACATCACATGGAAAAACTGTTGTTATTGGTAACTGAATTAAATGCCATATATGTTAAAAATAAACATATTGTTAACAAAAATAATAAAAAAAATAGCTGAAGCAAGGAAACTTTTTGTGTTTCAAAGTTATTTGAACATTTTGAGTATGAGTATAATTTTTCAATTTCAGTTTACTTTCATCCTGTAGTATTTAGCAGCATGTCTATTCTACGAAAAAATAATAAGTCAGGAAGTCCAACTCAGAGCAAAATCCACACAAATAGTGGCTCTACTTGAATCCAAAACGAATTATGATTCAAAATACGAATCACATACGAGGATACAAATAGACATTCTTGGTGTTTGGTTTAAATTCAGAACCAAAGTAGGGATTGGTTCGCGCGCGTGCTGCAATCTCGACTATGGCAGCTGAGTCATAGCGGCGTGGTTTATGTTATGCAATAAGTGTATCGGACCAAGTCAATAATAATAGAATGTTATTGTACTATAAAAATGCTTTTTTGTAATACATTTTCTCAAAAAGTAGACTTTTCTATGTGTGTTTAGCTTGCGGAAAGTTGTTCTTTTCTCCACTAGTACTTTTGGTTTTCCTCCTGCATATACTTAACTTCCATTGTATGAAGGTTTTTAATCAAAAAAAATTCTGTACAAAATTGTTCTTTGGAATGGCTATTTTACAGCGTAAATAAAATAAATAACGTTGTTAAAATTATTTTTAATTAATTTAAATTGTTGTCATTGAATTGGCTGCATGCATAGAATCCGTTCTCTCCTTAAGCGGTCGCCTTAACTTGATGTTGACGAGTGTAGATATAAGTCGCCACAACTTTAGGTCCCACGAAATATTATAATTTACCAAGCTTTTGTCTAGAAAACATTAAAAAGGATTCTCTCTTCGCAATGTAGTGAAGACGGATTTTGTTAAATTCCACGACTACATTTTATCGAATAAATGTGATGGTCATTATTTGCATGGTTACTGTTTTTCTGTGGGCGCAGAATATCTTCACTATCAATTATTTTTGAAAAAATTTGTGATGATATAAGTGATATATTTCTCGCTCGAGTGAGTGATTTTCCACTATACTTTATTCTTATTATATGACTTAAAAGTGTCTCTGTGCGTGTGCATATTTTATATAAAACCACAGATGAATACGACAGTTGATCGAAATCTTTCAAACTAATCAGCTTGTGAAAATATAATTTTTCACTTGCAGGGAGCAACGATAAGCATTCTGGGCAGTTGATTTTTGCTTGTAGTTTTCTGGTTACCAAGCCGGCTATATAGCCTACAATTTTTCCTACGGTTTCTAGCAGTTGAAGGCTAGCATCTATCATCACAGGCATCCAGTCAGATTCTTGTCGTGTCTAGCTGAACTGCAGCTATCCATTTATTTTTCCGAACTGGATTGAGAAGAAAACTAAAGAAAAAAAAAAAAAAACAAAATACATAACTGTTATAAATATGTCAAAATTTTATAGTTTTAAGTTTCAATATATCATTAAGAAGAAAAAATACCTTATGAAAATTAGGTAAAAAATGCCTTCATGTTGCATAATATTGACCATCTCGATTTGATAACGTATTTGAACATTTTTGAATTTAATTATACAATAATTTTTCTACCTGCACATCATTTTACAATATATATTGGCATGATTGTTCACAACTTGTAAAATCGAAAACGTGTACAAAAAGGTTTGACGTATTTGACGTGCTCGCCTGCAAAACAGTAGTTCAACTGGTAGCGCTCTGAACACGACTTTTAAGCCCCGGCTACTTGTCCACAACTTTTGTTGGGTCTTTTTCTTGACGCAGTTACATTTCCTGACTTATTATTTATTCATAGTGTTTATCATTCTAATATGATATTGTTTGCACCAGTCATGAAAAAGCATTTATCTCTAACAAAGATCCGTAACAAAATCAAAAGTTCCGTTTCTGCTCCTACTTAAAAAAAATTAATACCCTTTTATCTAAAAAGATAGTTTTATGAAATTCCTGATAAAAAAATCTTTGCATTGATTGTTTCAAGAGAACTCAATAGATTTTTTTAAACAGAACTTATAAAAACAATATATATTTATAACATTTTTTTCTTTTATTTATGAAATTAATGTAACAATTACATTTGGCTGGTTACAGCTTTTTTATTACTCAATGGTTGATGATTCATATACGATTAAGTAGTGTTATATATTTTTCTGTATTTGACTTGCAAACTTTTAAACTGTTTAAATTATAGACTTGTATTATTCAATACAGACAGTTATTACATTAAAGTACAGCAGTCAATTAATGATAATGGACTTAAAAAAGTGTAAAAACATACATGATGATGTCACAAAACTTTAATTTAAAATCATAGGCTACGTCAATACCAAGAACATCATTGTTTATTGCTGTATTGTATATAGCACATGTAAAAATAAGATAATTTTCTTGTAGAAAGATTATGCATACAGAAATACTGAATAATTTGATATTAATGTACTTTATGCTTTTTTTTTCAGGTATATCACTTAGTAGAAGGCAGAAACCATGAGATATTATTTTTTGATGAAGACTTAGAAGAGCATCAACCATTCCCAACTCTTGAAGAGTCATTAAAAGCTATAGATACACATGTTGGTTTCAACATTGAATTAAAGTGGACAATGGAGCTAAATGATGGCACATTTGAATTGAACAATCCATTTGACATGAACACATACGTTGATAAGGTATGTCTATTTATCATGAACTGGGAATCATAAGTAAGGCAAAATTAAAATTGTACAAAATGGCTTGCTTATTTATTTTTGAGCAACAAATTAACTACTGGCCACTCAATTAAATGTTATTTTGTTTAAAAATGATTATCAACATTTTAACTATAGAAGAAAAACCTTTTAAATCTAGCTGCATTATGAACTATAATTGACTAAAACTATAATTGACTTTGGATAGGTGGAAGCCACACAATGGTTTAATACATTTTTATAATTTGAATAATTATGTTGTTAGGTTTTAGAAATAGTATTGAAGAATGGGGGAGAACGTCGCATAGTATTTTCTTGCTTCAACCCAGATATCTGCACAATGGTGCGGAATAAGCAAAATAAATATCCTGTTATGTTTCTCACTGTGGTAAGTATAAAAATCGGATACAGAATAAATTGATCATTAAAATATTATCAATTCCAAACTGCTTTCACTTCAGTGGTGGCAGTACATATGTTATTATTATAGTGCCAACGCACATTCACAATTATTATTATTATTGTAAAACGCGATATCACCTCAATACCATGCCAATGAGTATTTTTAAAATGTATGGTGCATGTTGCTTTGTACTTAAAATGAAATATTGTCTTACAAGTCTCTCCGGTATGTATCTACTGCTAATCTCTTTATTTACCTAAAAATACGAGAACGCTATGAAAAGTACAAAGTTTAGAATAATACACGATTATAACATGTGTTTGTTGAATCTAACATTTGGACAGTATTGTAGCATAGCAAATGTCTTATAATACGCCTTGACGGTTCACAGGGAATAACAAACAAATATCAACCGTATCGGGACCCTCGCTGTCTGTCTATACCCGCTGCTGTACAAAACGCGATCAGCTCCGACATATTGGGTATCGTTGTGCACACCGAGGATTTACTTAGGGATCCCACACAGGTAAGTTTCTGATTTACTTACTGTTCCAGTATGCAGTCCAGCCTATCTCAAGGTCGTTTTTGATACTATTTACATCTAAAACTATGTATCTTTTGTAACATTCGTGAAAAAAATAATACTAATAGTTTCTTATATTATTATTATATCTATAAAACGATTAGAATGTTACAATTATAATGATATAACAATTGTTTTAGGTGAAGTTAGCTACGGACGCTGGGCTAGTTATTTTTTGTTGGGGCGACGACAATAACGACAAGAATACTATCAAGAAACTTAAGGATATGGGTCTACACGCTGTTATTTACGATAAACTCGATCAGTATACAACGAAGGAAGTGAAGGTACGCATATACAATCAGATACGAAAATTATATTTACGTGAACTGTTTACTTCTCTTGCACGAGTTGTCGCGCCGCAATAATTTTTTAATGTTACTCATAAATTTGTATTTCTAACACAGCTTAATTCGCTTGTAAAGTGCTTCTAGTTTGTTGATGTCTATCGGCCGTAATCGTATTTTCCAAAACACGAACACGATGACAGCCAAAACGGAGACTGCCGAAAGCCATTTAAATAATAGACGCACTATATGTCCATTCGCTGATCACGTGTGTACGACAGGAGAGTATATTCCTGATGGAGGCAAGAGAGTCCCAGCGAGAGTTGATGCGGTTGGCCGCAATCGACGCGCTGGACGGGAAGCCCGCAAGCGAAACTAGCACCTCCTCCCCAACAACGTGCGGCTCCGAATCACATCCATATCTAGATCTCACCGTACGACATAAATTACAAGATCGATCCACTGTTACCTCGCTCGAATCACTCGCGTCCTCGATCGATATCAAAGACCATGAAACAGACAGGAGCCTTAAACGCAACCATATTATTATGAGCATCGAAAAGGAGTCACAATTAAAGGAGAATCGCGTCTCTTTCACGGGATTGTTCTCCGCGGGAGATAATTCCAAGGGCTCACCCAAAAAGTCTCGAAAAGAACAGTAGCCGATATATTTATTTACTTATAACTAGATTTTTGGTTTTATCATTATTATTATTATTTTTATATTCTTTCCTTTGCTCAAGTTTTATATAAAATATTTTTGTGATTATGAGCTGTTATTGTGATTTCATTAGATCATTACCAATTGTATTAAAACTAAAATGTTAAAATATGTTTTTGAGAAATATATTCTACGTATAATATTTGGAAATAGAATTTAAATACAGCACTGCGCCATGATCAACATTTTTTTCCCTAGTCAGTTTTTTTATTTTATTATAAAACTAAACATTCATTCATACGTGCTTATGTAAGAAACATGAACATAAATATAGTTTTGTTTCATTCATTAGTTCGTTTTTGTGTAGAAGTTAAATGAAATGGAAAATTACCATAAAAATATAAACGATACAGAAAATAAAAGAGGGTCATTGTAAAAAAATAAAATAATTTTTGGAAGAGGGTCTTCAGAGCTGCGTCGTCGATTTTGTTGTAATTAAGAGACTAGATAAATAGATTATAGATTTATTAGACCCTTTAATGTAAAACCCTCAGTGTTGTGATCAATTATAGCCAAGTTATTGACAATACTTAGAAATAAAAAAAACGTAAAAAGTACTGAAAATATAAAAAAATACGTAAATTTTCAAAAGAGAATTCTGAATAACATTTAGCAAATTTAATTTTATTACCAACTAAAACATGAAACAAGAACTGAAAATTAGTTTTATGGAACCATAACTAAGAAACGATAACAACGTAGTCGTATCAACAAAAAACAGTCCACTCCGCCTCCTATTGATCTCTTATTATATACTCGAGCATGGTGGATTGTATTTTGTTACAAAAAAATTGATTACATTTGATTTCTATAAGTTAACTTTTATTTTGCTTCTTTCCTGTTACAACTTACTTTATGTTAAATCAATTATTTGTGTAATCATTACATATAATTTTTGGCTATTGCTTGATTTTTTTTAGAAAGTTGAATATGAATTTTTGTTACCTAAATTCGACGATGTGGTTCTTCACAACATAAGTATTTATATTAAATTGTTTAAAAGACTTAAGTATTTTCCTAATTATCGATCAAATCCCAGGTTTTTCATCGATGACCATGGTAATTACTCGAATATCATCCGGTACATCCACTACTGATTCCGCAATGAGACAATTATGAACATTGTCAATAATTCAACTATAATATTAAAATATCGATCATTGTGGTAAATCCTTACTTTTACAATGAGTTCATCGCATATTATAATGAAGCAGTAGTAATTAATCCAAAAATACATAGTTTGAAATCTGGCAATATTTGAAATATTAAAAAGCGTGCAATATGTACATTTTCAACGTCCTGTGCAATTGAAACTTCAGTATAAATCCTTAGCTTTCATGTATATAAGTATTTAAACCTAGCCTAGCATGCCATTGATAGTAGGAATGAACTTGTACAACTTAATTTCATCGCACCACTACGTGACCAGCAACACTATTTCACTAAATAGTATGTTAACATTTAGTATTGAACAACGCTTCCACATCTTTTTACATTTTTCTCATAGTTAATATAAACATTTGAGACATAGAAGCCGGAAATCAGAATGCAATGGTAACCTTTATTTATTTGCATTACGGATGATACATTGCAACTCCATAATGATTATTATTATATTTGATATTATTACATACTTGATTTTTCAGTCTGTGATAATGCCCTTAACCGCCTCGAGCCAGTAACTTACATTTTAATCTGATTGATAAGTTTCTTTTTTGGTTTGTTGTTGTTGTAGAATTGAAGTAAATTTATAACAATTACTGAATTAAATTACATAATATATAAAATACAATATTTACAATGTTAGAAATAAATGGCCGTCGCGTTGTTTCAATTCGACAAATTATTTTTGTTCAAAGACCTGTACTACTTTACTCTTAGAAACATGCAAAATCATAGCAACCAGGTGTTGGCGTTGGAAATCTTGGCGGTTAATGGTAAATTAATTATTTGCATGATGTATATAAATTTTAAATGTAACAATTTGAATTTTATTTATTTAATAAATATTGGTGTAATTTTGTTTTGTTTCAATTGTGTTTCAAACGAGTTGCTTTAATACCTACATGTGTTAATTTAGATACAACTTCCTTTTGTTACAAAAATAATAGGTTCAAATTATTTTTTAATAGCTATTGCGAGCTCGATTCGTTATACGTAATTTTGATTTCTTTACTTTCTTTACATATAATAACATTATTAAGGCATATTTATTCATAAACCTTTCAGACAAAATTATGTAAATGTTGGTTAATGGTTCGTATTATTTTTATAAATGGGTGTTTATTTTTTCAAACGAGGTATTTGCAAATGAGCATGACATATAGGAAAATTTTATCATAAATCTTACACCTGATGAAATTTGACGATATGAAAAAACATACAATCCTAAAATAACTATATAATTTTAAGGATTTTGTTGTTACATTTGATACCGTACCCTTGTAAAGTCACTCGCGTGTCGGTCCATTTGACTTGCAAGATTTTCTGTGAAAACAATTGTAAGTTTTCTTTATTATTCTCGTTGACGTCATTCACAAATAAATAGCAAATATTAATATTTACTTACTCAGTCGACGCAACAAGCATAGTGCTAAACTGCTTAAATATTAATATACTTATATAATAATGTTAATACCTATTAATACGATTGCGATCTGTATTTAATCATTTTTTATACGCATTATATCACAATATTTTTGTATGAAGTAATAATCTAGTAAAGTTGGTTGCAAAGCGAATAAAATAATTGTAATTTTCTCTCTGGTTTCGGTTTTTTAATGTAAACAATCAAGAAACAAGTACACGGCCCACTTGATAGTTACCATGGATGTCGTACATACTAATAGCTTCTCTAGTCCATAAATGCAGCGGCGGAGATTCCGACGCAGAATATTTAAGACATCTTTTCCCTAATGAGCGAAATGGTAATAGTAATTTGAATCTTACTGTTCAACTTGACTGCCGACTTTGCGGTATGTTAATATTGTGGATAGTTTTACCATTAATTACGAGTTTAGATATCTTCCTACCATTATATTAATCTTACTGCAAAAGCAAAAATGATTTTGATCTATGAGAATTGATAATCGCCGTCCTGTAGGAAAGGGAACTTTAATAAAAATAAAATTTTTGTTTACAAAACATTTGTCCGCTTGGTTTACGTATAACCTTCGTTGACAGTGCTTGCTGTCTTGTAGAAGACCGTCATATTATAATAAATGTAATTACAGTTCGCCTTGCTCTGTCAAACCGTCTCGTGGTGCCTTCATATCAGCGACATTCCAAATGTAACAATTTCTAATAACTAATCTTATTTTTGACATGTCTGCACCAAAGGGAACTGCTGGCTTTAGTCAAAATGTGTAAAGGTAGGTGCACATAAATCATGGAAATTGAGTTCCAAAAAACATTTCATTTATCAATTTCTTGAGCCGGTAGATACAAGATTTAATGAGATAATACATTTTATGATAAGATTCATTTGAAAACTAATAAAGTTCAATAAATATGTATTATTAGCACTTACTGTAAGTTGTATAATATCGTGTGCTCAATATCTCTATATGCTTTTGCTAATAGATAAATAATACAATAGATTTTTACAAAATATAATAAATCTAATCCTTGGTATGTCTCTCTAAGATGATACAGAGTAATACTGGTCAAAGGCGGATGAAGTAGTTTGTAAATATTATGTTTTAAAATCGGGCATCTCCGTTTAATCTATTTTATAATAATATGTAAATACCAGATTTTTGTATTTTTAAAATTAAAGGACTTAGAATATGATTTTTTAGTTACAACCATTATATTAAGCTACCTCTCCGTCTGCAAAAATGCATCATAATCTTTTTAGTCGAGTCTCGAAAATCTGAAATATTCAAAACTAGCTCAATATCATAGGGTCTGTATTGTCAGATTTATCCTTGAGGACTGGTATGTAATATCTAGTTTCCCATACCATGTCTTGTATAATTAGGTGTTTCTCTTTAGCAGAGCGCGATGATGTGTAAGTGAAGAGGATGTCCACAACATTAGTACAGGCAACGCCTGCACGCTTAGGTGTGAGATCTTCTCGTAAAATAAATATACTAAAGATCGCAGATATACTACAGAGAAACTGTGCCTTCTATTGATTAAAAAAAATCTGAATTAACATGTAGACGGCCACTTTTAAACTAATATAAATTCGTTACCCTACGTATGTACAGCCTTGGCCAAAAGTATTAGGCACCCTACAACTTGCTGCATATTTCGGGTATAAAAAAAATAAAACTAGTTTTGGTTGTTTCATAATTTTATTTCCTTAATAAATATTAAAAAAAAAAACTAATATTTTGTTGGACCACCCTGGGCTTTTATTACAGCAGCAACTCTCTGAGGCATGCTGCGTACAAGTTTAAGGCACACGTCTGGGGATATTGCATCCCATTCTTGTACCAACGCGTTTTTTAATGTAGCTTTGGATGTTATGCTGTGCTCTTTGATTTTGCGTTTTAAAACACCCCATAAATGCTCTATTGGATTCAAATCCGGAGACTGGGCAGGCCAATCCAACAAGTCAATACTGTTATCCGCAAACCAACGCATCGTGGTCGCTGATTTATGGCAAGGCGCATTTTCTTGCTGGAATAAAACGCCATTTGAATTTGTGTCGCCAAAAATTCTTGAAATTGAAGGCACTAATGCTGTTTCTAGTACATTAATGTACTTTTCACTATTCATACGACCTTCGCATATGAACATTTCGCCGACACCATCCGCAGCCATGCAGCCCCAAATCATAATGCTGCCTCTGCCGTGTTTTATGGTCGGCACTACACAATCTGGGTGATATTCTTCGCCTTTCCGTCGCCTCACAAACGTCACACCTGGCGTTCCAAATACCTGTAAAGTACAAAAAAATAGCACACATTAAAAAAGTTTATACCATTTTAATTTGAAGAGTACTACAAAATTTATCATTGTAATTGTGTAATAAAATAATTAATAAAACTAACCTCGAAGTTGGATTCGTCAGACCAGAGAACGTTAAACCAATCCGTCTCTGTCAAATGTTGGTGTCTCAGAGCCCAATCAAGCCGTTTTTTTTGTTCGCTTCTGAAAGCCACGGCTTCTTCCTGGCTTTGCAGCCCTTTAAGCCTGCTTCTACTAGCCGCCTTCTAGCCGTTCGAGCGCTGATCGGCTTTCCGGACTCTTCAGTTAAAGACGCAGCTAGCTTCGAAGAAGTTTTTTTTCTGTCTTTCAAAGACTCACGGATAAGTTTCCTGTCCTCACGGCTTGTAGTAACACGTTTTCTGCCGGTTTTTGGTTTATTTGCGTGAGTGCCGGTCTCCGCAAACCGTTTGATAGCGGATTGTACTGCGCATCGCGAACATTTTACTAAGTTCGCAATTTCTTTTTGCGACTTTCCTTGCTCGTGTAAAACCTGGATTCTCACACGATTTTCGAAACTAATTTCGTATTGTTTTGGCATTTTTAGTTCAGTATTTTTTCAATTTAATCACGAAACCACAAATGTACGATCTTTACACTATGATTTCCAAATGCAGACTGACCGAATATTACAAATAAACGACCAAGAAAAAACGAATATTTTATTATTGATGCACCAGATGTTTTATGACCACCAAATATGCGGCCCATTTGTTTTAAATAGCGTGTCATTATACCGGTAATCCTTTAAAAAAAGAATATTACTCGTTGTTCACCTAGTACAGATGTGCAGTAACTTTATTGGGGGTGCCTAATACTTTTGGCCAAGGCTGTAGTTATTCTCATATTTTTTCGCATAACGCACCCTTAGAATGTTAGGCGGTTTCGTTTTTTATAAATTATTTCTAATATTTTAATGTACCAAAAGGGCTTTAGTTAAAGACAAACAACATTTTAAAATGACGTTATAATGTAAACAAAGTTAAAATAAACAATAATATGTAATATATTTGGAATTTACCTATGACAAAATATACAGACAAGGACGGAATGATTACTTTCATCACTATTTTACCCATCTACAATATACATTTATTGAATATATACATATTTCAAACATATGTACTTTAATCAGTGGTTAAAATAGATACTTTAGGTAATATCTATATAAGTATGTATGTTGCATATATGAATGTGCGTTGTTATCTCTTACAAATTCATCAATATTAATCATAGAATTATGTTATTATATCACGCATATCGGTAGCAACATTTATAAAATAAACATTGAAAAGTTAAAATTTTGATTTAAATATATCAAAACTACAAAAACGTCATTATGTAAAAATAATGTATGTACGACACTGCAAAAATTTATCAGTTTACATATATCAAATCATTCAATTTCCCAACAACTAGGCCGATTCACTTCATATTTACACAATATTATTGTTAAGTCGAGGCGATGCTTCATATCACATCAGAGAATTTAATACGAAAGGAAAAAAGCAAGCTATGGTGTTGACTATTTTGGTATTTTGTTGAACCATATGTTCAATATTTCCGAACGATTTGACATTGTTTATTTTATATGTGATGTCTGAATGTTGCTTCCGGGCTGCGATATTAAACATAACATAATCTTTGTGTCCGTTCTGTTTGTATCAATATGAAAATTATTATATGGACATTAACCTTTTTTTATTTACGTCAGTATAGCTATGCCAATTCCTAACAGTATATTAAAATACGAGTCGTATAGTATCAAAGGTGGTAATCTGTTTTTTTTATTATTATTGTCTCTTCCGATGTCATTTGTATTGTTCGTTGCATTAATTATTAAATACAATATTTGTATTGCTATCTAAATTAAATTTAAAAGATTTTTATAACAGAAATAGAACTTCAAAGTACAACTCCATTCTTGATTGTATACGCCTCATATGATAAATATACTTTTTGGACGGTTTATGTTTAAGTCGTGATACAACAGAACCGTTTATTTATTATATTTTTCGTTATAGTTTTACACAAATATTTTTAAGATTTAGCTAGTCTTTCGAACGGACAATGTAATACTTCAGAGAACATATATAATAATTTTCACCCAAGACAATGTTAAGAAAATAATACGTGTTACATGGACAATAGAATTAGGTGAATAAATTGGTTTCACATAAAATATAATTTAAATAATATTAGAAACATGACAAATTTACGCTTACAGAGACTAGTTATTTGTGATCAAAGTTTAACATCGCTTATTAATTACTATTAAGTACATGTGCGTAAACGTCTTTATAGCTCGAATCTGCGTATAATGTACGTTGAATACAATCAATCAGCTGTATAAAATAATCGAAAGGGAAATAATTCGTAAATTGGATATGTGAAGTTCTATGATTATTAAAAGTAAATTGTAAAATTATTAATCTAAAATTATTTTAGTTTCTTAATTTGAAGATTTAGTTCAATAGTAAGACGTGAACGTTTGCATGATAAAACCTGAAAAATGTTGTGTACCTTCAACAATAAATTATTTACTTCAATGAACAGATTGATAAATTTATTTTTAATACTGCAATTACGGATGAACAACAAAATATACAACGATTTATATTGCTTCTCCACAACCTGAATGATTTATGTATGTACATAATGCAAGATAACCTTCAATATAATCTAGAATAATCAAAAAAATACTGTAAATATAAATGTAACACTACTGAAACATTACAATCTATTTCAATATAAAGCGATTTCAGAAAAGTATTCGTTTGTAAATTAGATTTTAATAAATTTGATATATAAACGAAACTTATACGCTATTCTCCATGTGTTTGTTCCGTTACTACGATCTAATAATTACAATTTTCTTCGAACAGTAGGTAAATACACTTACAACACTAATAATATATATTAGGATTACACTTTTATTATGTTGATTACGACTTCAATGAATAAGATAAGTATATACATACGTACATCGTATATGGCCACTTAAAATATAAAATTAAATAAATACTACGTATTCCCGTGGTCCGCATACCGCAATACTGTATTCTTTTTTAAATACAGACAAAAGATCTGAATTCACAAAGATCGTTACAATATTTACAAACTACTTTATAAACTTATATAAATGTTGTATTCTGTAAACATTAAAATATATAAGTGCTTATGACATACATTAAATAATTCAAATCCAAACAATAATATAAGACTTGGACGGATATGGTGGTATATTAATACAATTGAACATTTTGATTCGGAAGAGAGAAAAATTTCGCGATACCTGCTGGTGGTTTCGTTTTGAGATGCTCTTCTATGAACTGGCAGGGACAGACGTACTTCTCGCCGTGACGACCGGGCACGCTGCTACTGAGATTCAACCTGTTTTTAATAGCATACGCGCCCCAGCGACCGGCGTATCGCAAATATAGAAGAGCACCTCGCTCCTAGAAAATAAAATTATATTATATAAACACTGACCAACAAACCTTAAAAGATTCGTCTCTGTTCTTTAAAATATTTAGGAAACGTATCCTCCTAAACAGTTACAATGCTTGGTTAGGTATATACCTATTTATTTTTGTGCTTCCCAATGTTTATTATATACTCCAAGTATGGGAACGACTACGAATTACTGTGTTGTTTTCATAGTTACGTTTGTCAATCAGGCTTCATTTTGTTTTAATTATTGAAGCAATTTTTCTAAGCTGCCTTCATGGTACTGTTGGGAAAGAAAAGCATTTCCAGGTGGCAAGAGGACATGAAAAGTAATAAACTATAATGAAAGAAACTGTGCCTAGTTACCTACCAGTTAGTAGTTATTTATGAAATAAATATAAAAGCAGTGAAACTTGCCAAGAAGAAAGTAATGTCAGTCAATCCCGCGCCGTCTGAGCCAGTCGTTGCACGGCGTGCAACAGGCGCGGGTATCTCTAGGTTCCTTGTTGCGCAAAATCTCCTCAACGTATTGACAAGGGCAGAGTGCGTGCACTAAATGGCGCGGCGCCGCTGGGTTGCTGCCCTCCTCGTCGAGCGTCCAATCCAGCCGACGCCGCAAGAAGTCTTTGCCCCACCGCTGAAGGTAGCGGAGGTACACTTGCTCTGCCATATCCTGCACATTTACTCTTTCGCTTACCCATGAAATACTACAAACACCATTAGACTACTTTCAAAGCTTAATTAAATGTTAGCATAAGTACTGCATATTTTATAAAGTTATTTAGTATATTGCCAATTCATAAACGAGTCCATGTAATAGATAACTACAAAAGCAAGGCATGCAATATTTTAATTGATAATGTTATATGTGCCATTGTATAAACGCAAACCCAGTGTACATTTAAATACTAATAGTGGAAGCAAAAAATTATGTGAATATATGTATTTTCAAAATGATTTAATTATTTTGAATTTGGGTAAAAAAAAGCCGTTGTTACACGTACGTAATGTTCGAGATTGACAGACTGATTTAACGAGAATGTTCAGGAACATATTGCTCGGTTCTCTATATGTAATCAATCAGCTGTTAAAGAAAAGTCACTGAACTGTTAACGTGAATCCCTACTGTGCCGTGGGTGCGTGCAACACTGATGTGGGCGGAGCGTGATGATTTTTTTAAGATGATAAACAACAACAAATAATAATCATACTCAATAATTCAATCAATTATACATTTTTTTTTTCATCTCCAAATTGGCCATTATTCTGTATGTATAAGTGGCATCTTCTAATCAAATTACTGGGAGCTCGCGTCAACAAAGTCCCATCGCTGCCCTCTGCTTCAATTTTTAAACGCTTATATTATTTTTATTTTAAGTTCGCGAATCGTGTGCACTTCCGGAGCATACACTTCATTTTTAATGGACCCCCACAAGAAAAAGTCATATCCGGTGATCTGGCAGGACAGCGACTCAATACTCTCCCTACCAACGCTAATTCGCACTCATTAAATCAAACACTCACTCAAACATTTAAAATTGAGGAAATGTGCAAAATCGAAGGAACTGTTGGTTCACACCGAATGACGAGATTACGACTGACGAATACGATCCTATCGTGAATTATTATTCTCAAAAGGCGAAAACTCTTAAAACATAAAAAAATATGTGATTACTACATTTTTAAAATTATTTTTCATTTCTATTTGTTATTCTTAAATAAAAACTATGTATTATAAAATAATAAAGAAAATAAAAAGAATAAAAAATAGGCCTGTCCCTTAAATATCCAACGCTAGTTTACCCTCCCAGGTGGCTAAAATCAAAGAAATTTTGTACCTTATTTATGACTTGTTCCATATAAATACAGAAGAAAGACACAACTAGATATTGTTTTTCATTTTTGACCGTCCTTCTAAAACCACTGCCCTAGCCTAAGCAGCTATTCGTTTATTTACAGTGTGCTCAAAATTAAGAAAATGGAAATCGTCTCCTGTGGCAAAACTATTTGGTGGATGTAATTGATTTTTGGTATACAGATTAGGGTCATGGTACTCTGTCCATGGTTTCATTTAATGTCCTAACGCTGGCACACCTGTATAAAATGACAAATCAGCAGTACGTTCATGGAGGCAAAATTAGTTTCCTTAATAGGTCAGGCAACAATATTGAAAAGGTAAGGAACCACTGTACTAACCTACTAACCATTATAAGTGTCACCGCTATAGTAAGCCGTGATTTTGATGTATGAGCTTGGGGACACGACGATTAGTTACGATTTAATGACTTATAAATATTTTTGCCAAATTGTTATGTAAAAAAACCCATAACCCATATTTATAATTTCAGTTCCATTGTTACCGGAGTTCAGCTCGACAAAGAGAAAAAAAACGTCATTTAACATTTTATGTGCATTAAGATTCTTTGTTCTTTTTTAAATGGAATGTTTTAAAACTCCCATCAACGTTTTTAATAGAAAATATGATAGTAAGTTCAAGCTGAAATCACATGTTTCCTACATATATAATCATCTCCAACTCAGCCAGTTAAAAGATTTGTCAAAAATCACTTATTATTAATAGTTAATATTTATTGACGTATTTTGTACGTATTAAGTTATATTCTATATTTATAGTATTTTAATTACTATATTTCATATATATATATATGTTTACGTATGTT
>PDGT01000005.1:7498257-7556681 GCA_003671415.1 Megathymus violae
TATGTATATATATATATATATATATATATATATATATATATGTTTACGTATGTTTGACATAAAATTATAATCTGCTTGCTATATTACATTAAATTCTAGTTTTTTCTTTGGAATAATAATAATGCAATAATAGATTTCATTGCGAGCTAAGTTTTATTTTGTTTCCATATAATTATAAGTATACAACAGTATTTGTGTGTTAGAATTAGTAATTAGATGTACTTCTAGGAGGGCGTACTGCGAAAATGTTTATTTAGTGTTGCTTGCACCAACTACATGAATTTCAACTCCACTCGATTCTATACTATTTATGCTTATTTTTTTACAACTTCTGTGTTTGTGCAAGTAGCACAAACAAAAATTTAAAAAAAGAAACAATTTTAGTATATCAATAATAAAGCCCAAATGCTATATTAAAAACTTCAACCAATATTTAATGTAAATATTAACTATCCAGTGTTATTATTAGAATAAATTAACGAATATATATTATAAACATTAACATGAGTACACGACTTAAATATATGAAACAAATTGTACAAATATGTTAATTTGTTGTTGATGTAAGGAAAGCAGTTTAAATGTATTCGACTACCTTCCTGTATTCAATTTATTATATAGACAACTGTAATTAGTATTATAATATAACTAGATTGCAACAAAATGTTCATGTCGCCCAAATTACATTACATTAATGTCTTCAGTTAAATTCAATGGACAAGGGACACCTACCAATTACTATTTTAATTATATCTCAACCCATTACTCTCTAAATACTGAGCCCAAGTCTAATATCATAAGGGAAGGTGTAAAGGCCCTTGAAATAGATACCTATATATATTTTGTGGATAACATAAATGGGACACCACGGCCGCAGCGTTAGGCTGATTTGATTGTATTAAAGAAAAAACTATTTAAAAATAATACAGTATAAATCAAATCTCAGCAACAATTATATTTTATATGGTTACAGTATTCTTGATTTATCCGACTAAAAAGAACGCAAGCTTAATATTAGTAAAAAATAGCAAGGATATTTGTTGTTAGGTAACAGTACTGGACTTTAAAAGGCTGGTCTATATATAATATAAGGTATTATAATCCCAACAATAATGATTTAATAATCATGCCAAATATAGAAATAGATACCATGCAGATGCTTACAATTAAAATTTGTTAATGATATAGCATGATTAAGGCACTTGGGAAACATTTTATGTTAGTAATGCATACACACTATGTGTATCTGATGTTAGCACATGAATGTTAAGGATATGGCAATCAAGTGACATAACGTCTCATAGGCTTTCACATACATGACCCAGAAGTTAATCAATCATATCTTAATATCAAATAAAGGAATCTTAATGTCTATTAGATAGCACTATATTCGGATACCTTGTCTCATCTCTTTCATAGTGATATGATAAAATTGTATGACTAATGATTTCAGTAAACAAGTGTTGACTCAAGGTTTAATGTGTACATAACTAACAATAATCAATTTAAGGAGCTTCATACTTTAATGTATTCATAAAAATATAATACACATAGTAACCTATGGAAATTAAAATTTTATAGGGACTTTACTGCTTGGAGTAACAATTTGCATTTATATTCTTTAGCAGTAATGGTTACCTATATGGTAACCATAAATGCAAATCTAATAGCATCAAAGGAACCACATTTCAGAACATTACATACATATACATTTCAAATAAATTGTGCATGTGCAGGTTTTTTGCAAGAATAAAAAGAACTTATAATTTATTATCCTTGAAAAACAAATATCTGCTATTTTCCGTAAACTTATCTTAGCAAATATCTATGGAGTATTATGATTTATGTTGGCTGTTTAAATGTGCATTCATTGTAAAAATAACAGAAAAAAGTCAAATTTTTATATAATTGTTATCATTATTAGGTTAACATTATCTATGGAATAATAAAGGCAATATAAATTAACCAATAAGTTTTTTGAAGCAATAATAATGTGTTAACAAATATAGAAAGTAAAGCAAGTTCTGACAACTTTACTGTGTTGAGGATTGCTAGAAGCCATGTATCATGAGCTGTTCTGTAATATTCAGCAGTTGTTATTAATAGATAGGAGTCATTAAGCCATATCAGACTTACTTTAAGACACACTATGAACATTTGACACTGAAGTTGGTTGATTCACTAATGTACACTAGCCCCTGTCAATCATGCAAATGGACCAATAAAATGCAATCAAATTAAATGGTTTTTTTCAGAGACCTTTACTAGGTTGTAGAACTGTTTGGTTAACCATTAACTTTCCAGCACTACATATAATATATGGTGGAGAAAGGTCAGTGTTTCCACCATTTAAAATAAAAATAAACTACTCAATATTTTAAATCTCACAATAGCAAAAATAAAATTTTTACCTGCTTTCTGGATAATCTTGTAGATTGGCTTCCTCTTATAACAATATCATTTGCAGACACATCCAATCTTTGTTCCCAGCCTTGTGTAATTGATTTGCCCTCTTCACTCTCAATAAACTGTTGCAAGTGAGCAATGCATGGTCCAGAATCAAAATACAAAAAACACAAGTTGACCTTATGGCATGAAATCTTGCCTCTGTCATCTAATGCTAACAACAGTTTGTGTTTATTTAACAGTTTATTGACGCTGCCAAGACATTGCTCTAATCCCTTAGATAGTCTTAACTTAATCCACATGCATAAAAATATTGCCATTGCATTTAATATCAGCCATAGGACTCCAAGTGAGAATAAAGTTAGTCCCGTCAATCCAGAAAAAAGGAAAGTGAGTAGAACCAGGAAGGCAATTGTTATCCAACAAACTAGAACTCGCTTGTAGCAAATATTGTACAGAGTAAACCTTGCATCATTAACAAGAAGTTCCATTGCGTGAACATATTCTTCAACAGTCAACTGAAATAAACAATAAATAAAATAAACTTAGATTTGGCTAATAACAATACCTAAGGACTAAAAACAATTTAAATTTATGGAATTATTTTAACTTACAGTCAGTCCTTGAGCCATAAGTTCCTCTGGCACAAGCTCTGGTCTGAACTGTGCAGTAGTAACCCAAGGCCACTTTGTGTTAACTGGCAGAAGTGTCACAATTATGTCACCATTTGCTGCAAATATGAATTTATAATGATAAGTTTATGATTTCCTTATATGGGAAATGTTGATATTAAACGTATTTATCACATATGTTGAAATGAGTTTAAAAAACTTGTATAGCATATATTATATACTCTAAATTATACTTACAAAACCCGGTTCGTACATTAACAAATTCCACACTTTTCATCAGAGTCCCTTGAGACACAGGTTCATAACTCTTATCCCCACGATCTACGTTTACATGTACAGATTCTGTATTTAGGACGGCTGGTAATTCCTTAAGTTCCGGGCTTGAAGTACTTGCCGTTACAACTGTCCTCGAGGAAACGTTTTCTGCTGGCAATGGCACACTTGTTTGTGGAGATTCGTCGTCAAATTTTACCCAGGTTTTTCTTATCGAATCTTGGTTCAAATCTCCGTTAGTTTCATTTTTGTCTGATACTCTATCCTCTGCATTACTCATTATGTAATTTTTGCATTTATTGTAATCAGTTTATAATTTTTTACAGGTAAGGAAACAAATCGGAATATTTCACTATCAACCTCATTCAACTTTATTTCATTCCTATTAAAGTATTATCACAAGATGACCACAGAAACAAATTACTACCTTGTGACCACAGAGTGTGTCAGTGTCACTTATATAATATTTTATTTCGAAAAAAAGCTTCTTAAAACTGTTGGAGGTTGTATATAAATAAAATATGTAATCTGACGGATGTGTGAAAAATAATAAAATAGAATATAGTTTGAAATAAACGTCTGAAACGAAAAGTCGTTTCCCTATATTATATTTATAAAAATCGCTGTACATAATGTAGGAGCAGCCACATTTTCCAACAGGTTATGGGCCCAGGAATATAAAAAAAGGGCTGAAATATAAAAACACAAGATATAGTGAAATTTGAGTGGTAACGTGAAAATCTATCGAAGATGACAGATGATTTTGAATCATCCGGTTCCATTTATGGAATAAAGAAGCTTAGTGGTGCGACAAATTTTGCAATTTGGAAGTTTCAAGTTAAAAATTACTTGAGTGCAAAAACTGGTGGGAGGCTGTTGAATCTGAAGAGGTTACGCCAGCACTGAAAGAAGCTGATAGGAAGGCACGAACCACCTTATGTCTATTGTTAGAGCCATCGTGTTTTGCTCATGTATATAATGGCAAAACGGCGGGTGAAGTATGGAACAATCTGTGCGACGCATATGAAGACAATGGCTGGGGTAGACGAATTTCACTACAAAGAAAATTATGGTCCTGTAAATTGGATACATTTTCGTGTATGGAAAAATATATTTCAGGAGTGATATCCATTTCACAAGAGTTGGCTGTGATTGATGCGAAAGTGTCTGATGACTGGTTAATTTCCATCTTGCTTGCTGGGTTAACAGTTGAATATAATCCAGTGATAATGGCAATTGACAATAGTGGAAAGGAGATTAGCTTAGAGCAAATTAAAACAAAGTTAATGCAAGAAGCTAATAGACAAGCGGATGTACGGGCTGGCACAGAAGCTAATGAACAAGCACTTGTTTCTAAAAAACGAAATGCAAATGTACCGAAAAAGTTTGTTCGAAGGTCAGTGATGAAATGTTTTAAATGCCACAAGCCAGGACATAAAGCATCACAATATACAAAACTGTATGCTGATGTTTGTATGAGTACTACTGATCAGAATAAAAAGGATCAAAACACATGGTACGTAGACAGTGGTTGTTCTAGTCGTATGACTTATAATGCAAACAAGTTACATGATTATCGGAAAGTTAATGATAATTTAAAAATTAAAGTGGCTAATGGTGATGAAATATCAGTTGAGGGCAAAGGAAATGCCATACCAAAAATCAGCGGAAGATCTAATTTAATCTTGAAAAATGTATTGCATGTTCTTAGATTATCAATGAATTTGATATCGGTGAGTGATCTAGTAAAAAATGATTATAGTGTAAATTTTGATAAAAGAGGTTGCACTATTCAGAATAAAAATGATGAAGTAGTTGCGAGATGTAATGAAGTTGACGGCATTTTCAAATTAAAGGAGAACATTAATTTTGTCAATGTAACATTGTCAAATAAACCTCTGTCAAATTTATGGCATAAAAGATTAGCTCATTTAGGACAAAAATATATGCTGATGTTAAAAAAAATAGTAACTGGTATACAATTCGACACGAAACAAAAGATTGAGCCGTGTATTCCATGCATCAACAGTAAGATGTAAAAGTCCATTCAAAAATAAAGGTACAAGAGCTGAACAAATTCTTGAGATTGTTCACACAGATCTTTGTGGTCCAATGGAGGAGGCATCATTTGCTGGTTCTTTTTATATGCTTTTATTTATCGATGATTTTACTCGCAAGACGCATGTTTATTTTTTAAGAAATAAAAATCAAACTTTCGGTAATTTTTGTGAATATAAAGCAGAAGTAGAGAGAGATACTGGTAAGTTGATCAAATGCATAAGATCTGATAATGGTAAAGAGTTTTGTAACCATGCCTTTGATAAATTTTTGAAATCATTTGGTATAAAGCACCAAAAGAAAGTACCTTATACGCCAGAACAAAATGGCGTGGCAGAGAGGGCGAACAGATTGATAATTGAAAAAGCAAGAACGTTGCTTATTGAGGCAAATTTAAGCAAAAAATTTTGGGTTGAAGCAGTTAATACTGTGGTTTATTTGAAAAATCGAAGTCCAACAAAAGCCGTTAAAAATACCTCAAGAACTTTGGTCAAATCAGAAAGTAGACTTGAGCCATTTAAAAGTCTTCGGATGTTTAGCTTATGCTCTAAAACCTAAGCAGAAACGACAAAAGCTTGATTCGAAGACGGAGGCTTTGATTTTTATTGGCTATAGTGAGATTACGAAAGGTTATCGACTGATACACCCACAAACAGGTAAGGTAACTGTTGCAAGAAATGTAAAATTTTTGGAGAATGTTTTTCCGGACGACAGTATGAAAGTAACGAAAAACACAGTAGTTCCTATGTCAATAGAGGAAGAACAAATTGAATCTGTGATCCAGGATGTTATTTCTGATGTTCACTCAACTAGTGAAGATGATTTTCAGGAAGCAGAAACATCAAACAATGAGATTGTATCTGAAGAATCAAGTACAGAACCGACTGTAGAAAGATACAACTTACGTCCTCGCAAACCCGTCGATTACACCTGCACGTATCTCACTGCTCTCGCGGCAATTGATGGTAATCCGATTACTATGAAAGAGGCTCTATCTAGACCCGATTGTGAGTTATGGCGAAAAGCGATGAATGATGAAAAGGAGAACCAAACGTGGAAGTTGGTTGATTTACCTCCAGATAAGAAGCCGATTCAATTCAAATGGATTTTTAAGATTAAACGAGACAGTGATGGTAAGATCTCTAAGTATAAACCTAGACTGGTATCAAAAGGATTTACACAGGTACGTGGCATAGATTACGATGAAACTTATTCCCCTGTAGTAAGAAGCTCGACCATGCGACTGTTGTTCGCATTAGCTGTAGAATATGATTGGCAGATTGACCAGTGGGATGTCACAACTGCTTTTTTATACGGAAAATTAAAGGAGGACATCTATATGCTCCTACCAGAGGGCGCTGTCGTCAAGAAACAAGAGGCCAAGGTATTCAAGTTATAGAGGTCGTTATATGGACTTAAACAAGCATCAAATGCTTGGTTCCAAGAGCTTGATAAGGAAATATTAAATTTAGGTTTCATACAATCAAAGATAGAACCCTGTTTATACCAAAAAATGTTAGCAGATAGGGATAGAATTGTAGTAGTAATTTATGTTGACGATATTTTTGTGTTTTGCAGTAGTAACCATGAAAGTGAAAAAGTAAAATTAAAAACTGGTTTACTTAAAAAAATTAAAGTTAGGGACTTGGGTTTTGCTAGGCACGTATTAGGCATGCGACTTAGGAGAGATAAAAACACTATTTTTATTGATCAGGAACAATATATAAATAATGTTTTAAAGGAATTTGAAATGACAGACTGCAAGCCAGTCAATACCTCGATGGAAGCTGGTCTCAGATTAGAGAAAGCTTCGGATTCCGGTTGTAGGTTGCCATATCAAAATTTAATAGGATGTTTGAACTATTTAGCACAAAATAGTCGCCCAGATATAGCGCACGCTGTAAGTGTATTATCACAATTCAATTCTTGTTATGACGAAATTCATTTCAAGAGTGCGAAACGTGTGCTTAGATATTTGAAGGGACGATCTGATTTTGCTGTTACTTTTACAAAAACAGGAAATTTTGACTTACTTGGCTATGTTGATGCGGATTGGGGTGGGTCATATGATAGAAAATCCTTTACTGGCATGATATTTAAATTAGGCGATAGTTTAATATCGTGGGAAAGTCGTAAGCAGAGATGTGTGGCTCTGTCTTCAACAGAAGCAGAATATATAAATCTTAGTCAAGCTTCTAAGGAAGCTATTTATTTAAGGAGTTTGTTGTCGTATTTAGTAGATGATACTTGTGATAAACCTGTAGTCATTTATAATGACAATCAGTCTGCACATCACATAGCTAAAAACAAGATGAACCATAATAGGACTAAACATATCGATATTAGGTTTCACTTTGTTTGCGAAGCGATATGGAATGAGGCGATTGAGGTGCGGTATGCTCCATCAAGCGAAATGGTGGCGGACATGCTAACAAAATCTGTGTCAGGCCCCAAATTAAAATTAGCTTTAGCGAGATTACCCATTAAGGGGGCAGGTAATGTATTTAGTGTTATATAATTTTTTATATGTGATGTATTTTAGGTTGTAATGGTAAATCTCTGTTTTGTTATGTTTTATTTTATGTTTGAGTTTATGTTTTGTTTTATGTAATGTGTAGACGTAGTTGAATATTTTAATATTTCTGTATTTAACTTAGGTGTGCTCAACTTAGGTTATTAAAACATCTGCCAGATTAAGGGTGCGTGTTGGAGGTTGTATATAAATAAAATATGTAATCTGACGGATGTGTGAAAAATAAGAAAATAGAATATAGTTTGAAATAAATGTCTGAAACGAAAAGTCGTTTTCCTATATTATATTTCTAAAAATCCCTGTAACTAATGTAGGAGCAGCCACATTTTCCAACAAAAACTTTAAAGTGAACACTTCCAAAACATAAAATTATTAAGTCGAAATTTAAGCATGTATATAATATATTTCGCTGCACATTGTTAAATACCATGAATGTTTATATTGATACACTAAATTACAACTATATTATAGAATAAATAAGGTTAAGTTACAAAAAACCTTAGTACAAAAATATTAATATACAAATCGTGGCACACGGAATTTTATCAATTTGGTTTTGCAATCATCGGTCCAAAAGTTAGGATCTAAAAAACTTATCTATTTCAATACTGTAAAGAGAGAGTGCGAATGTTGTGTTTGAATATATGTGGAAATCTATAGAACCACAATTTTTTTATCATGTTAAGATATATAATTCCGGATGGACATATATCTTTTTATGGCTTTATATCAATTACATATGAATAATCATGAATTATTAAACCTGCTAAACGAAATCGGGAAGGGCTGTTACTATATTATAAGAATCTTTCGCATTGATTCTATGGTTTCTAAGATTACCCTCCGCATATACATAAACTTACAAAAATCACATTCTCTCACTCCCACATGATTACACACATTACATTATTGAATCTGTTGATCGATAACTGACATGAAGGTAGGTAAGCGCTGCAGCACGAGATGAAAGCAAGTTTACGGGTAGGTACATATTACACTACACTAGTTAAGGTAAATTATATAACTGTTTCCAATTACAAAAAATTACATACAAATCTAAATTTTCACCCTTCTACCATCAACCTCAATTTTTTAATAGCGATATTAGTAATTCAATGATTTTTCAACCCAGGTCGACAGCTGTTTAATTATCACTGGATCAGTTATCCCCCCAGGCGTCTACTGGTGTTACTTCTGAACTATAGTAAACAGCACGGAGTAGGGTTGAGATCTCTTTTCTCACAACCTACAGTTTTCGGTCATTGTTATTATTGATTGTACATCAACCGTAATAGTGACGCTTACAATTATCACATTACTAATTCAGTGTTATTTTCAAAAAATTTCATTAATTCAAATCACACCATGTTTTTTACACGGACAATTATACGTGGCATGCTCTCGAGTGGGCAAACCATCCAGGTTGTTTGTTAGCTAAGATTGGATACCAAAAAATAGTGTACACTCTATTGCGTTAAGGAATTGATAATGTTTTTTAGTAAAATTATTATAATTTGCGATAGATATAATTTATATGGCAAAACAACGTTTGCCGGGTCAGCTAGTATATATTACATAAATATATGGTGGTAAGGTTCTACAATCTTTATGGTTTCTGTTACAATGTTGGAGAGTGTTGGATAGTCTCTTTACAGTCTTTCCTTCCTCGAAGGCAACAATTGCCTTTTGTTTTATTCTATGGATTTGCATGAACAACGATGAACATTTACCATCAAATCAAGTTGCAAGTGCCATGAAGTTACACAATGAGTTAAACAAAAATCTATTTACATCTTAACAAATATTTGTCATATAAATTATTTCACCGTATAGTTATCGTACTTTGTTTTGTGACCAGGGTCTTTAGACTCATTACAGCTATAAGGACATAATTATGTGATCTAATTGTAAACGAATAGCGACCTATTGGCATTACTATGGGAATTTTGTCAGAAAATATGTAAGTATAAAGAATCTCGTATTCAAATGGCTTGTGTCGATCGTAAGTGATCGACCGAGTTAAGCTACTGTGGGCGCAGTCGGTAGTTGGATAGGTGACCGATAGTAGCAATTTTTTAAGTGCTGTCGAGCTTCGGAGACCATTAATCCGTAGATCCTGGTTAATATGGGCAATCGTTATGATTTGACATAAGATTTTCACTTCACTTCAGACACTTGGACTGATTATTAACTCCTTCACGAATATGATTTGGAGCATCGTGATAAACTACGCTCTAGATCTGCCGAATTATGAGAAAAGGTTTATACTCTGCAGTGAGCCGCGCCGGAGTTGCATCTATTAAGAATCCCCTGCTTAGATCCGAACTTACCATTGGTCCTACATATGTAGTTAGTAATGGTCTTTTGTATAATAAGTATATTTACATGCCTCTGTAATTTATAACCCTTTAGTCGATATCCCTGGTAAGTTTGATGGTTGGCTGTTTATCATTTTGAAGTAATTATATATTTTTTCTGTACTGTACTGTATTTTGAAGTAATTATATATTTACGTATGAGTAGTACAAATATTCGGCTTCATGGTAATTTTTTACAGCATTTTAGTCTTGTAAGTTTGTACTCGACGTGCAATATCATCGGCCAAACAAATCTGACTATCGTCTCTACCTGCCCGAAATGCTGTTCGACCGGTTTTCCCACACATACTTGTGCTGTAATAGTCCGCAAAAACACTCCCACTAGAGCGTTCACTCGCCTCTACCATACATAACGTTTAATAAGCAGTCAAAGATTTATTTTCACAACTCACGATGTTTCTATTGACCGGGGTAATGTCGTTTGAGTGGTCTTATAAAGTAAAATATAGTTAGTGTTTTTGTGTCGTTAAAAATGTGACATTCCTGTATATATATTTTTTGTAATTATACGATATTTAGATTAAACGTCAGTGCGCGGTGTTTTTACGAAATAAATAACTGTTCCTTTTTACCTCGATGTTGAGACTGCAGATATGGATACTTTACCCAAGCAGTTTGTGTCAGCTATGCGGACATTATTTGATATAATGGATGACAAGCAAACCGGGTACGTAAAGTTGACTGATATTGAAAACCGTTGGCGAGACGACCGTACAAAGGGCTTACCTCGTGGTGTTATAGAAAGTCTTCAAAAGGTTGCCTCCCACGACGGCTTACTAACGTTTGAATGTTTTTGTACTGGCCTCAAACTATGTCTTTTACGCAACCAAGTTCAAAATGCTTCTAAGAAAGTAAATAAAGAAGACGTAGAAATGAATCAACCCCAAATAAGTACTCAAGTACATCACACGTCGTCAGTCCCTATGATAGATATAAACGCTACACAGAACAGAGATAGAAACTGGAATGTAATGCGGAGTACCGGTGGTACATCCCAGCAACGAACACACAGCATGCCTCAATTGGTCGAAGACAAAGACAATCAATTGTCAGAATTACTGCACAGCGGAACTGTTAATGCGAAATCTAAGAGCGAGAACTCACATAGAGCATATGGACCCCCAAAACCACCAAGACTTGAAAAGCCAGTGCTAGACAGAAAGGAACCTATTAGAAAAAAATATAATTCTAACGACATTGCTCTAGAAAGCGGATCTGTCGAAGATCCTAAGCTAGAGTTTGATGTTACACGTTCCATGGAAGGACAAGATAGAGGATTGGGCGATGGTAGATCCGCCAATGAAATACAAACACAGATGCGTCGAACTACTCGTCGTAGGGAGCCTCGCCGTCATACATTACACAACGGTATTGATTACAATCTTTTAAAACGGATGAAACAAATCGAACAGGAAAAAGACATTTTACTTCAAGGTCTCACAGCGGTTGAAGAAGCCCGGGAATGGTACTTAAAGCAACTCGCAGAAGTCCAAGAAAAAATGCGCTACGCTGGAAGAATGGGCGCATATGTGGTAAGAGACGAAATGGATTATGTTTAAATATTGCATTGTAGCAACTACGAATTAAACTATCGGTTTCGGTAGATTTCCCAGATGCTGTAAAATATGAAAAGTAGGTATTTTAACTCACAGTGTTCACCCGCTAGAGGCGCGGCGATCTATATAGATATAAATATTTGAAGTGATTGCGGTTGTTAACAAATATCATCTCTTAAATTTACAATAACGTTAACAACTCATTGTAATTACCCTTCCCTTTACACCTATCGAGAATTCGATTAACAAAATTACAAAATCACACTTTTTAATAAATAACTATTAACAAATAGTTTAAACAAAATGGCCATATGCCATATTGTCTGCATAAGCGGCACAAATTCTTTTAATTATATAATCATTAAATAGTAATAGCGTCACCGAAAAATATTTAATAAAAAATGCACCAACTGCTGTACTTTATGTATATTTTGTATGTATGCACTTTTATTCAACTATTGTTCCGATATCCACTAAAATTCTGCTCGTGCTGATTAAAAGTTTCACGAAACAGCTCTATCTTCGTTGTTTACCCGTAAATAATAATAATAAAGTGCATAATATTATTAGAAATGATTTACCTATTCGAACTTTAAACGGCGCGTTAACACACAACTTATAAGTAAAGGTATTATCGTACGACGCCTTGAAATACATGCTGCAATTGATTTCACGCAGTTTAGAACATACTTTGTAATTGCTGATACGTTTTAAAAGATGTGTAGAGAAGTTTCTACCGCCGTTTCTTCTCAACGATTAAGCACCTTTCCGAAATAGTAGAAGCAAAAAAATACTGGCATAAGTGAATTTACAAGATACCTAAATTATTTTGAATTAGAAAATTTGGAGCACTTCTAGCTCAACCTGTAACAATAGAACGAGATCGAACAAATTTGGGTACCCTCAGTAGTTAAATAGGTTGGATTGTTACAAAACCACTAGAATGATTCAGTTCAGTGCTTTCTAGGACACGTAAAGAAGTTCGTGTCGATTATTATTGTTGAAGAAGTTGACTCGCAAAAACTTCTACCTCCTGGATTCGGCATTAACCCTATTGCAAAATCGAACTATAGGAGGACAGCGGGTGGAATACGCTGCAAGCATAGGTTGAAGCTAACATTTATAGGATTTGTATCGATGCTGTTGTTATTATGTTATGTGTATAAGCTTTTCCAACAGGGAAAATTTGAAAATTATTATGAAGACCTGGTTTTTAACTAACGTTTCTTTATGATGAACAGTCAATAAAATCAATTAAATTATACAAGGATGTACATCATGTACAATAAACTAACATATTATGCCATAGGAACCATGGAATGAAGCTCATCAAGAGCGGTTAGAGTTGCTTCGTGCGCGAGTCCTGGAATTGAACAGGCAACTGGGTGCGCTGGCAGCGGGTTGGAGACACGGCCCATTGTCTCTGCACATGAACCTTGCACTACCCTCTACTCTCTACAACACACCTGCCATATCCAGTAACGCCTCTGTGCTCCGGTCGCAAAATCGATTATTAGCAGAGGTTAGTATTTATGCGTCAACTTTAAAGGCTAGAGTAGTAAATTGCACAATCTTTAATAAAACCAGTACTAAAAATATAGTTTTACAGTAACTTCTTAATCCAAGTTTTGAAATATCATGTATTAAAATTTGCTCACACTTGAAACTGCTAGCTTAAAATATAATTCAAATTTAATATAGTACACTTTTTGACAAGCTGTATTTTCATAGTAGTAGTAATTGCAACAATGTTTGTTTTCCAGGAAGTAAACAGAAAAAATGAAAGGATAACTGTATTGGAACGAGAAAAATCCGCCCTAATTAGGGAATTACTGGTGCAAAGAAATAGGACTAAAATACTGGATACTTTTACATAATTTGTATTTTTATAACAACAATATTTGGTGACAGTTACATTTATTCACTTTTTGTTAACATTGTCAAAATTTTAAGTCTATTTTAAATTTTAAGCCTTACTATATTTCTTAGATAAGTGTTTTTGCCATTAAATAACATGCCATTTTTGTAACCATTAAAATAAAATAAAATTGATGTGAAAAACAATATTCCGTTTATATAACTTTAAGGCATTAGTGCTTGAAGTATATATGAAATTGTGTTCAATCACTCTCCTTAACATGTGCCATAGGTGTGTCAATCATTGTTAAGAAAGAAAATTTATAGTGTCAATGAGGTCAAAGTTTGAGACTAGTCATAGGAAATAGTTTAACTACTCAAAAGCTATATTATTTATTTTTTGTTAGTAAAAAAACTATTGATTCACACATTATCGAAGATAAAATTTTTATTGGATCAACTCAACAACATTTATTTAACATATCAAGAAACTCATGATTTTTATATGCCTTAGTAAAATTGTATAACACATGTATTTGTAAAATAAAATATCATTTATAACATCTACTTTTTGAAAGCTATGTTTATTTTATTAATATTACATTGATCCCACTACATTGTTTACTTTTTATTATACAAGGAGTAGTCATATTCCCTGAAAGGTACATCATAAGTGATATAACCTTGATCCCAAGCTCTCTCTATGACCACTAGAAGTTCTTTTTGTTTTTTCTGACATAGACCAGTTTTAAAGGCATCCAGAATCTGAAATTAAATACAAAAGTAATAATACCATGTATATAATTATAATATGATATAAATAAAATAAAATCAATAAAAAGTAAAATGTTTTTGAATTGCAAAGCTTTTATATTATTTATCATGGTTATTTATATGTTTGGACGACTATGATCTTCTTCTACAAAAGTAAAAAAAGGAACTGGCAAAGAGAAATGAGAAAGGAGTGATTAATAGAATCCTCTAGTATGAACATTTAGGATGCAATTGAATCACTAGGGATTCCATATGAAATCCCAGAACCTCTCCTTTTGCATCACATGACCAATAGAATTTCAATAGGGAAGAATAAATTCTTATATATTTCATGGATTCCAGTGACTACTTTATACTAGATTAGCGCTAGGTCATAATAATCAACTTTATAATGACATCAAAGAAGTTACAACATCAAAAAATTTGTATGTATATAACTCATTAATAATATGATTAGTTACACCTTACCATCTTTGTCACAATATTTATGGATAACATGCAAGATAGACAAATAACCAATACCTGTCCAGTGTACTGAGATATGAATTGATCAAGTAATTTTGTGTTTCGGTGATCTAGTACAAGATATTCATCTCGGCAAATGGGGCATGGGTTTCCTGTAGTTATTACACCATTCCTTACACAAGATTTTCTCGTCTTTCTGGGTGCAATTCCACCTTTATGGTTTCGACGATATAAAAACCAAACTGGTTTATCACCGTAAGTTTGATCATAAGCTTTGCTCTGCAAATATTTCATACTAGTTTCAACAGGTATAACTTTCGTCCGGTCCTTAGCAGGGTCGATTTCTTTTTCTTGTCTTTCTCCAGCTTCTTCTGATTGATCCGAATAGAAGCGAGTCACTACTTTCACTTCTGAAAGAACTATTTTACGAATTAAGGAACGAAAATTACTAGTTAACGCCATCCTTTCTGGCTTTACTTTTCTATTAGATTACGTAGTAAAAGAAGATACGTGATGAAGAATTAAAGTATTTCGAAATTAGAACTTTTTATTAGATTATTATGGAAGATACATAATGTCCTATTACTGTGTAATTACTCTCTACCACAGATTACTATAATTGTAGCTAGCTACTCTCTACCGAGAGTATAGTTTATAGACTTATAAAAGTCCTCAAGCAACTAAACACAGATTAGTTAGAGACATCAGATCACAGAATACTATTACTTCCAGATAGGAGATCTTTCGAGTACACAGAGTACTTAAAGTCAGGTAAACACAAAAAAATTATATTTATTAAGCAAGGTTTTGATTCGGTTGATCGACAACAAACAGGTTTCCTTTCTCCTCCACATTCTCTGCAACTGCTGACTCTTGACTACTTAGTGAGTTTGTTAGGGATATGCACATTTAAAGCGTCAACTTTATCGTGGGACATTCTATTATTTAAAATTGTTCTATTGTCGTAAAACTAGCTCGGTAGGTTGCCGTAAAACTTGTCTCCTACCTAGCCATTCAGGCATTAAAGGTAATGAATAATAGCAGTGGTGACATCTTTCCATATAAAAATTATCCCCAAGACTTAGCTTCTCTTGCTAAAATTTTTATTTACACGATTCATAGGAAAACCTGTGAGATGAACTCTAAAAGTCAAGAAAAGTATTATCAGAGAATGCAACCATATAAACCTTCGTTTTACAAATTGAAATTACCAAAAAAGCTACTTCCATTCTTATACGTATGCATTTAGGGCATGTTTGTGTTAATAAACATCTTTCAAGATTGAGGATCGTCAATAGTACAGAATGCATTTGCAAGAATGGTATTTATGATTTAAATCATATTTTATTTGTTTGTCCTTTATGTACCTAAATACCTTTTCCGACTTTTGCATCTTGCCTGCTCTCCACCCTCAATTAAGATATAAATGGAACTTTGGCCTTACTTATTGGGAAAAACGATATTAAGGTTTGCCTTTTTTTATTCCGTTGTGTAATATAAAAATTATGATGTCAGGATTGAAATTTATAGTTTTGGGTAACGTTTCACTGTTTATTAAACAAGATACACAACAGTTAAACGGTGAGTTCGCCTAACATATTAATATTAATCTAGGGGTGGTAACAAAGGTATCTGCAGCGACGCGTGGGGGAAAAACCTTCTCGCGGTAACGATCGTGCGCAGAGACCGTGCCACACCACAGATCACGCATCGGCGCTTGCAGTCACAGAGTAGGCAGCATACTAATCTGTATAACGTGACGGCAAGCGGCCGCGGGACACTCTGTATGAAAGTACTACTGCGTGGTTTGCTATAAAATTTAATTACTTCATATATGTGTTGTAATATAAAATATAATTTTTAAATGTAAAATTACAGAATATTATATAGTATTTGTTAACTTATTATAACATTCAATTAAATATTTATTTTTATCTTATGCATCACATTCCTGTTCTAATTTTTTGTTTCATCAAATTTATTCTATTTTTATTTTTCATATACCTTGGTTTCTCGTCCTTTACTTGTCTTTGGCTGAGCATACCGACGCTAAAGCCATATTAAGATAAAAAATAAAGTCTATGATAACGGCCGTTCTATCAGATTTAAATAATTTGATACGATATTTGTATTGATATTTTGGTAATAATCAGTTCATTTATCATTTAGCCTGCTATTTAGTATTATTATTCTTAAAAACATATTCAAATACATGTAGATAACCAGTATTTTCACCAGTGAATTTCAACTGGGTACTTAATCGTTTAATCCATTATTTTACCGGTTGAGTTTTGAATACATAGTGGCTATAGAACTAGTTTTAAATGCACTGTACTATTTTTATGTGATTCCATTAATTCAACAATTATCTATAATTTTACCAAGAAGTACAGTTATGTCGGACATGGACATCGGAGGACTGTAAGTATATATAAGTAAAGTGTACATATTAAACTAACAATTTTTAGCGGTATGTAATCATATTCTGGTAGCAGGGTTGAGTATAGAGTAGCTGCATTCTATTCCTCGTTTTAGTGGGGGCATATTCATACGATACAAAACCAAAACCTCTAATGTACACCAAAAAAACAGTAGCTTGAATGAAATAGTAGCATAGATAAAAATGATTCACAAGAAGTGGTCTTATTGCTGAAAGCGATTTCTTCCAGACAACCTTTTGGTAAAAGACAAGAATTTAAATAACAAAACATGGGCTACTGGTGTAAGGAAAGATAAAAAGAATGTTGATATATGAAATAACAAAATATATGTAACACATAATTATAATAATAAAATAAATGAGGAACATTAAATTACATAAATATATTTTATTAGCAATTGCTCATTTGTGAAATCTAGATAGAAAAGATCAGCATAGTCAAATATAGGCAAAAGTAAGGATTGTGCAAGCTGAACTTTAGTAGTAATGTGTAAAAAATTGATGGAATGATTTGATGGCTGCAAACATTTTATATATGTAATAATGTTATATATGTAATAATGTAATAACATATAAATAATGTTTAACACATATAAAATGTTTAACATATATAAAATGTAATTTGTTTTTGTAGGTGTTTAAAAATACAGGTGCTTGTATGCATGGAACATATAAAATTTGAGCTATTCTGTTTTTTTGTTCCTTTCTTGTTTTAAAATTAGATATTGAATATTTCTTTAAAAAATGTGGTAATACTGGATTGATTAACTAGATCTGCCAAATTTATTGAATCAGTGAGTGATACAGTGTGCTGCAATCTATTGTCATGTAAAATATCAATACAAAGTTCCTACTTGAATTCAGTAATTCCTGTAAAGGTGTTGATGATTTGCCACTCTACTCATACTGGCATATTAGTGCAGATGGAGAGAGAAACATTAGTAACAATTTTTTAAAATATAAATTGAAATCAATAGGGTTTTAATATATTGCAAAACAATGTCTACAGGTCAGCTACTTTGAATTATACTTTTTTGTTGTGTTTTAAAGAAATGCAGGAAGCATATAATTTTGTTTAACCTCAAACCAACCTTCCCTTTTCACAGTGCACTCTACTGAACAGCACTTGGTCCCTCTTGTTTATAAGCTGTTCATAGGTCGCTGGGCTTTGGACCACCTAGTTTAATCCCGACTTTTTATTTGCCAAGCTATGGTACCAAAATATTTTAAAGTTTTAAATTTATAAAGTGTTTCGGGTGCAGTGTAGGACTCAGTAATAAGCGGGTCCCCTACTCCCTAATTGACTGGCTACACATTGGTTACGGCTTTGGTGTTAAGGAACTCCTTAGATGGTGATGATCACATAACATCACCCATCTGTTCACTTTGTCATCAAGTGGTGCTTGTGTTTGTTAGTTAGCTGGTGACACAAAAAAAAGTATTCTTCGTCGCTGGACTCGCTCCCATTAGAGCATCAGGTACTCTTATTATTTTGTATTTTATCATCATGCTTTAATATTCTTGCAGGAGTAAAATACAATTCAAATTGATTGGTTAAGTCTTTAAGAGATTACTGTGTTAGGTTAGCCATAAGGCTAAGAATAATTTTTTTTAGATTACTACCAGCCTTTCAATTAAAAAATGTACAAATTATTATTACTAAATAGACCTAAATTCCGATGACGCTAGACCTACCTCACAGTACTAACATTAATAGTTATTTTATGTAGGTATGTGGTATAAAAAATTACGATAACAGTTAACAAATAATTGACCACCTCGTAGCCCACTTGCGAGCGAGGAGTAGTGATTCGATCTCGACCAGGGCAGACGGTTATGGTTTAAGCTGATAGTTATCCAAATTGTTCAATGAATTGATATACTTTTCACACTTCGCTTCTCACTTGCATTTATACTTAAATTTCATACTGTCTAGGCACTTTATTATCAGGTCTTATTTCGTTAAATCTAAGTAATTTAGTATCCGCGAAAATGGCCTGGAATTATAATAATAGTTTCCCGCTAATACCTTCCAGTACATTACGAAACTAGCTTTGAAAATACGTTCTAAGCTATTGTAATACTGTCTTTTAGAAAGTTTCAGGCTTGGAATTAAGACCAGGGTCTGAATTTATCTTATTATAATTTATTTATCTTAGTCTAAAATTATACCAATGTGTTAAGAAAATGCATAGTAATAGATGAAATAAACTTTTTTGATAAATAATTTTAAAATTGTTTCATGTATAAATTTCCCAACATTGTTGAAAAGGAGTTCTACCCAAAGGTTGTGTGACTCGTTGTTTAGCAATGAGACCGCCTTTCCAACACATCCAATGGTGTATCCAACTACATTTTCTTGGGTACTTAATGATGGGTAATTGAAAGATTCCATTCATTTTTACAGATGAATATTTAAAGCGTATTTTCGTAGTTTCAAAGGCATATTGCTTTCAGATTAATTGAACATTACAATAAAAGTAAGTTTGTTTGTGAAGTTTCATAATAATTTTGAAGATTACCACAGCCTCATACATTGATAGTTATAATATTTTAGAGCTTTCAACTACCGCTTAGATTAATACATATTTTATTTATTTTGGCTTACGTTTATGTATAGGTAGTATGTAGTAAAAAACTTACGTTATATAATATTATTATGCATTTTCGTTATAAAGTAGGTAGTTGTAGAGTATTATTGCACGTCATATTAAGGAAATGATACAACTTGGAAATTAGAGCACCTCACTCCTAACAGATTCTATTTCTGTACTAATATTTGTCGCGGCCAGCATCCGTCGCCGCCCCTTGTATTTCACACTACTTTCATCTCTTTTCAGCGTATTTAATGTTAATGTGTTAAAGTGTTCCATCTCTGTTAAACGGAGATTGGCGAGAGATCCCGAGTCCCGAGCGAGAGTCAGTATTGCGCTCACAGTTCCGTCGTCGACAGTGAAAACAAGGCAAATCAAAACACTGTCCTATTTCTTACTTTTATTAGTTGTACGGTGCACAAAACAAGCTGTGTATTGACTGTATTGATTGATTGAAATCTACAAAAATACTCTATTCGTGCCAAAATGACAAGTGCTATTAAATCCATTATTTATCATTAAGGACTTACTTTAGTTCAGAGTGAACTCAGTAATGTTATTTCCGTCTCGTTGTAACATTAAGTGTAATTTGTGTTTTATTCAATCATCTTCTTTTCAATTGAAATGGCGACTTTGCCGCGGATGAATAGTTCAAAACATGGGGCTAATAGCATATCATCACCGTTTAGGTAAGAATAATCCTAACATTATATTGATGTTGGTCATAAATAAAAGATTGCCTAATGTGGAGTGATAAGTGACAGTACTTCCATGGAGGTGTAAATACAATCAAAATCCATAGTTATCGGGTCACGCACTCCGGTTAACGGTTCGATAGTGGTACCAAAAGATGACAAAAATATACTAAATATTTACAATATCAATCTACCACCAATATTCTATCCAATTCTTATAAAGTTTTTTAAATTCACAGTATAGATTCGACGCTTTTAAAATTAAAAAGAATATTTTTATTTTAGGTGCATAAAGTGTAAAATGTTATTTTATGGGCAGTTTGTATATTTGTGTACTCCAAGTTTATAATTTATTCATTTTCTTTGAAATAAGTGGTTGCTAATGACCATAAATAATGTTTATGTATTTTTGTTATTACTCTTCATTGTAAACCTTTAAACTATATTACAATGAGCGGACTTAATGCCTGATGGCATTCTCCACCAGTGAACTCTTGGCGAAGGTTGAAAGCTCCGGTAGTTGCGACAAAAAAATATGTAAAAATAATGTAAGTGTGATAGAATGATTAATAAGTATAAATTAGAATACGTATGCTTCCTCGATGTTGGGTAAATATAGTCTTCCTATTACATTCTCGATAATGACTGTGTCAAGTACGGACCAAGTTGCTCATAAGTATTGTAAACTTAATATTGTGTATTAAAGTTAATCAACTCTATTGTTTATTTTTATTATTGATATTGTTATCCAACGCAGTGGTAGAGACAAAGACGGGCTCGGTCGATAAAGACGTTCCCCAACAAATATTAATAGTAAATGTTGCTAAAACTATTTTTGATAATATCAATATTTTATACGATTACTTCATATTGTGACTTGATTAATTTTATATGTATAATCAAGTAATCATTGTCAAGCATTGTCAGGATCCTGGTCCTTTCTTCAGGGGATAACGACGTGATTACTTCAGAATAATACAATTTATAAGGCAAAGACAGCATATTTATAACTTTTTTATAGCAAAACTAAAACCAACATTGATTTGAATTTTTTTGGTTCTAAATTCAAAAAAACGACCATTACTTTACATTTTCCGTTTTTTATATAATTATCAAAAATAAATAAAAAGTTGTTATATATTATATTATGTGGCATTAAATGTTCTTTAATTTAGTCTTTATTTCATAAAGCTAGGTCAGGTACTTTTGAAGATATTGAAGATTATCTAACTGACCCTTTTTCTTTGCGGTCTAGTTTATTGGAGTGCATTAGATACTTGGTATAGTGGGGAGGGCACTGGCGGACTCCAACACCAAATGTTGAGTCAAAGTGTGGCGAAGGGAAACCCTACCAGCCCGACTGCAGAAGATGATTGCCGACCGTTCACTCCACCACCTCAGCAGGCAACTGACTCGCGTCAAAGTACCACCTTGTCCACTCTTTAACAGGAGTGACGAGTTGGTATACGCTGCTGAGAACAGAGTGAAGGTACTTGCTGAGTACATCGAGGGGTAGTTCACGCCCCGCTCCGCCGCACCTGCCGCCGTCGAACAACACGAGGACGTGTCAAGGAAAGTGCACGACTTCATCAATGGCCCGACACCGTCATTCGAGGGGATCATGTTCATCGCACCCTCCAAGACCAGGAAGGCTGCTCTGCGCTTACCGAAGCGTATAGCACCAGGCCTTGATGAGTTCATGAACCTGGTACTGGCAATGTTACCCAGAAGGGCTGTTGTCGCTCTGACACGGCTCTATAACGGTATACTTCCTACGGGCCACTTCCCTACCATCTGGAAGTTGAGTTCTCCCAAAGCCGGGTAAAGACCACCGTTACCCTTCACATTACATCACGCTTCTTTCGATGCTAACGAATTTCTTCGAGCGGCTGGTACTGAAACGCATTATGCCGTCACTTAATACAAAAAACCAGCAGTATAGGTTCAGATCCGTCCGCTCGACTACGTTTCAGTTGACGCGGGTAATCCACCATATTTGTTACGTGCTCAACTACGGTTGGAGTCTTCTTGGATATGAGGAAGGCATTCGACCGCGTGTGGCATGTTGGGTTGCTCGTGTACAAAATAATGGCCGCATCCGCGCCGGCTATGCTAGTTAGATTGATAGTGTCGTTTCTAGATGGGCGGTCGTTCATCATCGCGCTTGAGAACGTGACGTCAGACCTCCGTTCCATACGTGCGGGTGTACCACAGGGAAGTTGCTTTTCGCCAGCGTAGTACTCCTTGTACACTAACGACATTCTCACGCTTGAGGGTCACTTCCAAGAGTGGGAACATTATGAAGTGCTCGCGTTGTTCGCCGATGACTGCGCGTTCTTTCCTATGTCCCGCCGTGCCGAGTTCCTCGCCAGTAAGATGCAACGCCTGCTGGACCTGCTGCCGCTTTGGTTGGACAAATGGAGGATAGCCGTCAATGTCGGTAAGACGGTCCCTATCTTGTTCTCCAAGCAACGCAAAACGCCGCCGCCGCTGCGCCTTCGAGGACGGAAGGTGGTATGGCAATCGACCGTTAAATACTTGGGATGTACCATCGACAGCTCGATACGGATGGCGCAACATCGTCACCACGTCTTAGAACAGTCGCGTGCCGCTCGAGCTGTTTAGATTTCATCTACCTCTATGAGCGAAACGAATGGTGTACTATACGTACATCCGTTCACGACTAACATACGCGCCGGCATGGTACGCGTTGACGTTGCGGTGGCAGCGAAAGCTGCTGCAACAGTTTTAGAACACCATCCTGCGAGCGATCGTGGAGCAGTTTGCTGTCTACCCAACGACGTTATAGCGCGATCTCCGAGTGCAGTCGATAGAAGTCTTCCGCGGGGGAGCCCTTGCAATCGTATTAGTTCCTCGCCTACCTGGAGGACGTCTGGCTATGAACATGGCACGATTGACGGACTATAGGATGCCTGCCCAACAGCAGGGTCCTCCCCTCCATCGGAAGAGACATGTTCTCCCGAGTTTCAGCCCGGGTAAATAGGTGATCCTTGAGACCCGAATATCCCACGCATCCATCCCGCAAGCGAGCGTGCGCGTTGGAAAACAGGTAGTCGTCGTTGTCGTCGTCGTATAGTGGGGATATGTCAAATCATGTTTGATTTCGGAAGAAATAACTAATTTATATACTGTGGAAGAATATAAGAATATTCGGAAGAAATAACTAATTCATATATTATGTATTTTGTTGTAATAAAATGCGCCTCTGATTGTCCCACAATGATGTCTCATGTAAATTAATCTGCATTTTATGCATCTGTTAGGTCAGGGCTTAGAACTTATTCTCGTCTTACGGTCAGTTTCAATTAAAGGTCACGGTTTAGCAGAAATCCTCATTTGATTAATTATTTTGTCTTTTTTACCCACCCGTAGTTTTAATTAATTAAGAAAACGAATCGGAAGGTAAGTAGTACTTATGTTTCTGTTTCGAATTCATAAATCGCTATTCTCTTGCACAATAGATTGTTGCCGAAATATTCAATCTCTGAACTTAATGGATCTCCCATGTCCATTAAGATACCCGTAATTGCATATTTGGAGTTTACAAAGAGAGGGTTAAATGAGAATTTGAAATTTAACACTAATCTAAGATTATTATCTTTTCGCTCATTATAATTTTGTAAATTTTAATTGCAGAAGTGTGTGGTGTAATGGAGTTGTGATTCAAATTCGAAATATCTAAAGAACACAATGAAAATTTTAGAAATCGAGCATTAGAAAAGAGCATTTTCATAATATATCACTGGATCGCCTAATTGAAACAAAAAATTCCACAATAAAGAGTTAAATGATAATAATGATAAATTTAAATTCATAATTTTTATTTTACGGTTGTAAAATTTCATGAACCAGTAATGGAATACTTTCGCCTTGTCCGGTAATGCATCGATTAACCTCTTGGTATTGTAGTTTTAAAGTGACTTTAAATCTTGTAACCGGTTCTTTTACCGGCTATTAACAAAAAACATAAGAGCAAAATAATTATGGGTATTTTAGTTTAATGAAAACTATTTTAAGTATTGGTAAGGGGAGCACATAGTCTAAACATACATACATAGTTTAAAAAAAAATCATAAACAAAATTGTAATGCCATAAAAAGTCGCAGAATGGTCATTCAGTCATACTACCTACATATCTGTAGACTGCCTTTTTAATATATTCCTATATATTGTATAAGATTGATTTTGTTACAGCACCAGCCCTCGCAAATTGCAAGAAATGACTCTTCCTACTCCGGAGGGTCATGGTAAGCTCATTCATTTACGTAAAAAAATGAAGCATATTGATAACCTGTTTAAGTATAACTTTTCACACGATGATTTTGTAATTGTAGATGTAACATCAGCAAGCGGCATTAGCATGAAACAATACGAGGAACAGTTAAATGGTTTGAGAAAAGAAAATTTTCACCTAAAATTACGAATTTATTTTTTGGAGGAAAAGTTAGGAACCGGAGCACCTCCGGCCGTTCAAGTAAGTAAAATACTTACATTGTACGAAAATTAATATGTTTATGTTTTTATTAAATTTATTATGAAGAAACTCTGTAACCAGCCGCAAAAATATACATATTATATGCGAACAACATATACAAAAATACATTCTACCATCAAAGTTCGATATCATAATTATGTTCTTTAAGTGATTATATGTTTGTACTTAAGTGTTTTGTTGTCCTTAACTAAAACAATTTCAGGGACTCCTTGAACACAACGTACGGCTTCAGGTAGAAGTGGAGGAACTTAGAAGACAATTAAGTGACAAGCAAGAATTACTTGCGGCAGCTGCTGAGGCCATTGACGTTTTAGAAAATCAAGTAATGTCTATTTTTTTATTTTCTACTTAGATCTAGTGCTATTTACGAAGTGGAAAAATTGGAAAAATTTTAAATTGACAAATTTTAAATATTTTATGCAGTAAAACAACATAAAAACACTGTTAAAACTGATAACGAGTGAGATTTTCTGGATCGACAATGCACCGGTGATGACTTTGGTAGGTATTACGGATGATGTCGGTGGCCCTTCTGTTCGTTCATTGCCTATTGACAGAAAACGTTCTAAGGGTCAATTATTGTAATGTTAGTTTGATAACTTTGCCGTTGTAAGTCTACATGGTCACTTAACGTTTGTTTCAAAGAGTGGGCAGTTTTAATGCTTAGGGTAATTTTCTACCAATCGGCCGTTTATGCTTGTGCTTTAAGACATTCAAAACATAATAAAAATTAATACATATTCAAAGTATTATTTTGTAAATACATATATTGCACAATTTTTTTCGTAGGGATCTATTTCTACCGAGGCCGGAGAAATTTCTATGAACTGCACGAAGCAGGAGTTGAATGACTATAAGGTAGAGTAATTATTTGTTAGAAGAATATATGTCGTAAATAAAATACTTAAAAAAATTTTTTTGATCATTAAAATTGTCATAGGCAATAATGCAATGTGATTAGTGTCAACTGCATTTATTTCAGGGGGCTGCTAATAACACGGATGTCGTTGATGATACCTGCGTTGAATCAGAATCGGCTGGGTATGTTAATTTTAGTTGGAATTATTGTTTATAACAGAAAATATACCTTCTTAATTGAACACATTATAAAATTATATACACTACCCTTATTGAATTTTATATATTTTTTTGTGATATAGGTTGTTTTTATTATGTTTACACGAAATGCCCAAAATTCTACAATGTCTAGACAATTCCGCTGTCACCTAACATCGAAGACGGCGGACCCTTGTAAGTTCTTATACTGTGCTAATAGTGCATCTTTGTGAAAACTAAAATAAACCTCGACCATTATTGTGTAGTTGTTAAAAGCGACATATACAGGAGGTTTTTTCTTTGCAGGGAAAATTTAACCACTACTGTAAACAACGATGATTTGGTGAGTTTGTTACTCAGATAACCATATTATTACTGGCTCTCCAACACTGACTCCAACACGTTTCACGGTCAGTAATTAATGGCTACCACCCTGTAGCTAGCCAGGTGGGCGAAATACTTTATCATCATGCAGGTACCGTCGGGTTAAATTGGGTTGTACAGAGCCAGAGCCCAGGGACCTCCAAAAAAGGGACCGTTCGCCAAAGCCTCGTTCGTTGTTCAGCAGCACCCACGTGCAGGGGATGTTCGCTTGAGCTCGAGGGTGGATAGACATTTTGGCATCCCAAAATTTAAATACTACTTACTAATAATACAATCTTAATAAGTAAATCATATAAAAACATTTTCATTATCATTATTTGAAAGTAGATCTGATTTAACTTGAAATATGTGATGTAAATTCGAAATTTGTAAACCGGAGATCATCTGACGCTTTGTTTCTGGATCGTATTGATAAAATCAAGATTCATCACCATATTTACATTATTATAATTTTTTTATATTCATCATATTTCATATATACTGTCGTAAATGCACCCAAACGATTCTGCGTCAAATTTAGCAACTATGGCACCATTCCACGCGACCTGCTTTTGGGCAGCCGTGACGATATGCGGCACTCTATTCTCCTCACTCATAGACGCTCGTGTAAAATTTTTCTAGATTTAATATGCAATATGTGTTGAAATTTAATATTCAATTTTTTAATTACTGTACCAGCCCTTTTCTTTCTGTAACAATTCAACCATCACTTCTTATCTCTCAGAATTAATTTTATCATCGCGTTAAAACATGATCACTTCCGTTAATCCATTTCTCTGTTCAAAATAATAATCGCCCGCAGTATTTATATATAAAAACTTTTTTTACAAAAGTAAGAATAACATGATGTTTGCTATGTACCTAATAGAAACTAAGTTGTGATATTAGGTGTGCATCAAATAGGCATACTCAGTTGCAACTTTGACGTGCCACTGAAAACTCGTTTACTCGAATTCATAGTAATAATGTTCGATTATATCTTCAATTGAATTTTTTTAATCGAGTTCTATAAACTGTAATCTGGTTTTTGATTTATAGGATCAGTTAGCTCGGTTACGAAAAGAAAACAGAAAAGCTCTACAAATGATAAAAGGATGCATGAAGAAAATACAGCAACAAGATAAGGAAATGAAGAAACTGAAATTGGTACATTATTATTGTATTTACTAATTGTTTGTCTCTTTGTTTCTATTTAAATGAAAATCTTAAAATATTCTTGTTTATGCAGGACAAAGAATTAACTTACGCGCATGTCAGCGACTCTCAACTCGAGAAATATGAAGAAATATTAAAATGTAAAGACGAACATATTAAAGATTTAGAAAACAGGATTCGTCAGCTGCAAAACAACATTGATAATGGACAAAGCGATGAAAATTCTGGGTATAAAAGCAAATCACAATACAGCATTATATTTAAAGTAACATAAGAATAATTATTTAATGATACATATTTTGATTTGGAATATCTAGGGTTTTTAAAACTCCGTCTTATAGATAGGTGAAATCAATATGAAAAAAAAAACGATTTTGAACTAGTCTGATTCGCGAGTTTTAGAACTGTTTACGGTTTTCGTGTCGCCTTGACATATTTTCATCACCATCATTACAATCCAAATACAATAAGAGGGTTTAAAGTCATAGATGCCACGCTGACCAATTACAGGTTGGCAAGCAAATGATAATTATTTTTTAATATGCATATATGTAATTTGAAAAATTAGTAGTGCCTGTAGAATTCGAACTAGAGTCTCGCGTGTGGGAGACCTACGTTCAAGCCACTAAGTTACCTCTGCTCCTAACATACATTATGTATTGTAGTTTTTTTATTTTTTTTAATGCCTTCTTTCAACAACTAGAAGTTTGCGGAAGGCTTTATATAATTTTACTAACAATGTAACAATATATTTTCGTCATCATTTAGTACTCATTTTATTTGACGTAATTTTGTTACAGGAATCTGCAACAACTGTTAACTCGTCGGTTACAAGGCTTAGCATACTTTCTAGACAAACTACTGTCACACAAGTAAGTTTTGAATCTATCCGTGACAAAAAAGATTGTACAATGTCAGATGTGTTTTGATTGCAAAATATTTTACAGGTGTGTTCTCGGCGAGGAAAAGAAAAAGTTAGCTGAAAGCATATTAGAGCAAAGCTTGGCGTTACCAGTAGGACTAAAGCTAGATGAATCAATTGCACCAGAAGAGCTTACAATGGACGAAAGTAATCTTGAAATATCACAGTCCTTACGAATAGAAGATCTAACCATGATGTTTGGTCATCATGTAACTTGTAGCGATGACGTTAATAGATATTCCAAAAAACCGTTACGACATTTCCCTCAAGCTGATATTATATCTGAATCAGAATGCTGGTCCGAACCTGACAGAAATGTCTCACTAGCAAGAGTTGGTCTCTGTGATACTGGTGTTAGTATCCGTGAGTCGATATCTGAAAGTAACAAGCATAGATCACGCCGGTCGCGCGTTTCGCATGGGTCACGATCGGATGACAATAAAGCAATAAATGAAACGGCTATGCTTGAGGAAATAGGCGACCTAACTAATCAGAATCAGCGTCTTGAAGAAGAAAAAAAAGAATTAAATAACAAGTTAGAACTTGTCATGAAACAAGTTGATGATGTTCTTGCTGAAAATAAGGAGTTAAAATCTGCCTTAGAATTGGAACGTTGTAACGCTTCAGAATGCAACAAGAATTTGGAAGCGACGAAGTTAATGTTACTTGCTCTTGAGTCTAGAGTCAAAGACAACGAGCAACAAATTGCATATAGCACTCAGTTGATTGAAAGATTACGAACGGAGAAACAAGATATGGAGTCTACGTACGTAGAAAGTGAACGTTCTTTGAGACGTGCTGCAGATGAAGCCACTGTTCAAGCCTCCCAAGCTGCCCTTGAACGAGCGCGCGCTCAGCATGATAGGTTACGCATTGAAAGGGATCTAGAAGATACTAGAGAAAAATTAGCTGCAGCATTGGAAGCTAATGCTCAATTAGAAATTGAAATAACTCGCAAAATGGCAATAGAAGCTCATAATAAACTTGAAGAGTTTCACGACGGTGTACTTTCTGAAGAAGATCGGCCAACGTCCCCTGATCAAGGAATCGATAGTGACCGGCTTTCCAGCTTGGAGCAAAACGAAGCACTCTCATTATCACCCCGTAAGTTACTGCTAATTAAACAACAACAACAAACGAAGTTAATAGTTGATGGGCTCGGTAGATAGTTAAATGGGTTTGTAAGGGATATTTGTATATTTTTATAAACATGATCACAAATGCTTTCCTATCAGTCAGTCTATCTATGCAGTTCTATCAGCAAATCAGTCAGGGTTTAAGAAGTCATACGCTCCAAGCACCATTAGTTTAGGGAAATATACCTCGCAGTGAGTGAGAAATAGTAGGAGCTGCTCATACGTACTATCTATTATTGCCTCAACCTACATAGTTTTATTATAATCGTAATAATTAAAAATTAAATGTAAATACATTTTTTATTTTCAGGTTCATTGTATGAAGAAAACGTAACATTGAAGCAAAAACTTGCCAGGACTAAAGTTACTCTAGCTGAAACTCTTACTCAATTGAATGCTGCCAATATGAGGAAAAGAAGCGTACAACGTGCAATTTGTCGAGAAATTCATAAAACACAGGGAGTTTTGCGAAAAGCTCGCGATCAACTGGAAAATCAACATTAAATTTTATAATCATGACATTTTTAAACCTATGTTTATGTTATTTTATTGGTTACTCTCAAGATCTTACAATTAATGTTTTACTTTGTACTTAACAAACAACGGGCGATCATGAAAGTCCTCATCATCATTATGATCAATATTTAACTATAACTGACCAACAAACTTGTAAATATTTTATAAATAAATGAATACAACGAAAATTGTGGTTTGATTCCCTCACAAAAGTTACAGTATCTACAAGCTTTCAAGATTTCTTGCGTGTTAACGTAGTTTGTTTAATAGAATCGTTGCGTAGAATTAATGAAAAATAATAAGAAATATGAACTGTCACATTCATTTTAACAAAGTTCCTAATTTTAGAAAAATATTTCATTATTTGCATTGTCAGCGAATAAGTTCTGTTCCATAACTAGTTTGTTTATAAATTCTAAAAATAAATAATATATTCACGTAAATATCAGTAACTCTAAAATTAATTAAGTTTCACAATAAAATCCACTTTATAATTAGTTTTGAAAGTCTGACAGAACTAGCTACAAGATTTAATATATTCCATACAATTATGTTACAGAATAAATACGAACAACCAACCAAATGAACTTGTGGTTATTTTTTTATGATGGTATGTAATGTATAGCGTATAAAATACCATTAAGGTACGTTTTTGTAACGTGCACAACTGCCTCCTAAAACCTCTTAGTTTTGGACGAATCAAATCATTGTCGCATACTATAAGCTTATTTTCAAAGTTTACCTTTCTTAACTTACACTTACTAAACTAAACCAGTCTAGTGTTAGATACATTTTTGTGGAGCGTAAATTTGTGTTAATTTGTCAAAATACCATGGCTATTCTCGTCGAATTAGAGCAAGCTGCTTCTCCCATCATACTGAGTTTAACTTATCGGTTGTCTTGTTACAACTAACTATCCAACTTCTGCTGTTTTGAAGTGATTTCCGTCCAATGTAATTGGTAGATAAAGGAAAGGTCAGTCATGGAAGTGCCTTAGTTTATATATATAGAGTGGTGTCTGAAAATCGTAGTGTTTATCATTCTATGATTCTATATTCAAAGCAGGCACTGCGGCAATAATCCGTATGGAAATATCCGTATATCTTTTTACGCTTTTAAACCTTTTTACACTATTAAACTATAGACACACGGATTCCGAAGAATGGTATAATTTTAAAATGAACAAAAAAATAAATTGCAATCCAAGAATTGGTAGGGTCCTTGTTCAGCGTAATGCAAGCATTGCTACATAATAATGAAGCCAGCACCTTAGGCATTACCCCTAATAGACTGAATTTCAGTGCTGCCAATAAAAATTCGCTTTCTTTTAATTCTTTCCCCACAAATTCCCTGATATGATATTTTTGGAATAAAAACACTGTTTTATACAAAATCAGTTCAAATTTAATTATTTGATAAAAAGTAACTGAAATAAAATTATTATTTGTTGACCTACGTAAAAATTGACTTTAATTTTTTTTACATTACTTGTTTAACAATAGTTGCACTTTTAACCACTTTTTAATAATTTTATAGAAAATTTCAACTGTACATACCAATTTAAAAAATCGACATACCAAAAAAATTAATTAATGATGGTGTAAAAAATACAAAATCGTGTTCAAATACCAGTTGAGCAGGCAATTTAGTGGTGGTGCCATTCACCATGACGCTAGTAGTGTCGAGCTGTATTTGCCTAGTACAAACGTGATTATTTAGTTGTAAGTATTACCTGACATGAAATAGATTTTTCCTACAGAAAAACTTAGTTTAAATTCCCGAAATTCCCCGATTTATATAATTCCCCACACTTTCCTCGCGCTAACGCTCAATTCCCCGCGAATCAGAGATCTTCCTCACGATTGGCAACACTGTTGAATTTTATATGTTTATTTAATTTATATTGAGATTTGGTTCTGCTGTTTACAGTAGTATTATTATGTACAATTATGTTGTATTATAGAGTATCAAATTGTCACTGCAAGTGAAAATTAAATTATAAAGTAAATTATTATTATTTATTATTTTAATTATAAATTTAAATGTCAAATATGCTACGTAATTATATTATTTAAATTGTAAATAAGTCACATAAAATTTGCCCATTATCTGTATAGTATTATTTATTTATACAACAATTATTTTATGTGCAGTCAAATCAATAAGACTAGTACAGATTAACTTTAATATCTTTGCCAATTTATAAGTGTATTTTATAAAACTGTGAAATAAAAATTGGCGCTAAATTTACTGTATTATGAAAGCGAGGATTACGAATTTTAAAATTTCGTCAAGTATTTCCAATTTTGGCATCCCATATGCAGAATTATATTGAATATGAAATCGTTAACCCAAGATTTGATAACTTGGGCTACGTTGTTGCAATGGCTAATTTTAACGATAAACATGACCGTTCAGCGCCATCAAATTATCATTGGAAAATTTTGAAATGCCGGTTTATAATTTTCTTTGGTCTTAATTTAATATAATCGAAATATATACTCTACCTGTGTAAAGATCAATTTCATAAACCTTAATATAACTAAATACGTTCCATTTTCTTTCAGTATGATTATATTTTCAAATTCATCTTTCTTGGCTTGTCCTGACAGAAGTGAAGCAAAAAAAATTCACATTATTTTCAACAAAATTGGAAATGATTATGATCAACTGATTTTATTATTTCTAAAATTTTCGCTCATGCAGGTAATTATAATCAAGTGTAGAATCCTCTCTAGATTTTAATAATACTTGCAAAGCCGATAAGAGCCTAAATTTATTCTAAATAACTTAATTTATTTTTATGTCAGTAATTTATTTTTTATAATTTTTTATTAGTTACTCTTCAAACATTTTTAAAGTAATAGGATCATTATAATTTCTCCTGTTTTTTTTAAGTTACAATTTTATTCTTAGGAAAGCTATAGATAACTATCGTATGTAACCGATGATGCAAAAAAAGTATTTTATTTTGTTCAAAGCAGTAGTGCTATATCGCTAAAATAATTGTAATTATTTTAAAAAGGATGGTCCTATCAAGAAAGTTGCTTTAGAGTTATACCAAACGTGTTTACAATATTCTTTGGCGGCTAGAATTGCGCCAGCGTGGAACACCTTGGGTTTTTATTATCTCATAAATAACAGAAACTTTTTGACTACCAAAGGTCCTCAAGAAGCAATTAAATATAATATTTCAACAAACGGTAAGTGGACAATAGCGATTGTTGCAATATAAGTGCTGAAAAACTAGAATTTTGACCACCAGCCTACTGGTGAAGCCATCATCGCCAATTACCATCTATAGTAGTAGTAGTGATTAAAGAGGGCGATACAGATCCAACGACTTCCAAATAGATAGACCGCACGCCAGTACCTCGTCTGGTGTCCAATAAAATGCACTACGATCAAGGGAAGTTGGACTGGATACTAGGATCAATAAAGTCGTTTTCATCCCAAAAAAAATATTATTAAGCATTATATTTTGTTCAAATTTTCAATCGTAAGATAAAATATTTTTCATTTGTCCACTTCAGTTCAAATACATTTATTTAAACTTGTAGTGGATGTCACTTGATGTTAATATTGTTTTTTAAATATTAATATTTAGAGTCAATTAATTAATTTTACTTTTTTAATGTCAAAAATTTTCATTGCACGTCCGTCGGCACGACTGGAACTTCATTTGTTCGTTTAACTAGTACAGTAGCATTAATTTTAGTACCAATATCGTTGCATAGATAGATAGCTTTGCAACGATAGATCGAAGAACATTACTGTTTTTTAAATTCTCACTATTATTTAATAGAAAGTAATTAAAATAAAACTTGTTTGACCTAAGTAAGAATTGACCTTATTTTTTAAAATTACTTGTTCTTCATAATGGTCTCAAAATAGTATGAAGTCTGTCAAACTGCACATGACCAACGTGGGCGACTATGGCCTTAAATTCGGAAATTCTGAAAAGAGACTAGTCCAGCAATGCGACAGTTGTGATGATGATGAATCTAACCCTGTTATCACATATATTAATTAAAAATGAAAGGGCTTTCAGTTGAAACTTTAACTAAAACAATTTACAGAACATTCAACGGTACTTAAACTAAAACCCGTCAAAATAAATTTGATGCAATCAGATGAAAAGTACCATCCTGGAGAGCATATTAGGGTTTTACCGAGGTGAGTTACTTACAGGTTGTTACAAGTAGATTCATTTTATCGGTTTTTGCTTCACAAAATGGGATTGGAAAATACTGAAATGGAAAAATATGTAACTTGCAAACATATTAGTTGTGTTGAAGAAACAGAACCTGTATTGTTTCAGGACTAGGTTTTTTTCTTTCTGTGAATGAGAAATACATAAATTTATAAATTATTTATTTATGGACAGACGGATTGAAATGAAACGAACTTTAAATATTAACGGATGCTTACTGCAGTCAATACATTAGAGAAAATCATAACAAAATCGGTTAAGCCGTTTCTGAGATTGACGCGCACAAACGCACAGATAAACAGACTCAAATTCTAAAAACTATTGTTTTCGATTCTATTGCGTTAATAAAGGTCCCTAATAATAATTTTTCTCGCAATATCTTTCATGTACAGAAAGCGATTAGTTAAAATTAATTTATTATATATAATATATATATATATATATACAGATTCGTTACTTGAGTTTTCGCAAGAATGTTCTTTACAAAAAGTTTTATTTAATTATCCAGAGTATTTTAGGAATAGATCTTTTACAATTTTCATCATTTACCAATATGGGTACCGTGTATTTAGTAAATAAATTTTGAATTACAGTTTAAATAAAGCAGTGATAGATGATTATTATGAAACATTACCTCAAGCTGGAGATTTTAAATCCTACAAAGACTTACGCCGTCACTGGAAGAATATAGTAAGTGTTTTACAGTTTACTACAACTTAAAATGTGTAAGTAAATATTATTTATCTCTATATTCCGCATAATATTATATATGATATATATTTATATATAATATATTTAGTAATTTTCTTCTATAAGTTGAAATGCCAACCTTATATGTTATCATTTCACTAGAATCAGAACCTATACCAAGACTACATATTATTTACTTCTATAATACGCGTTCATTGTAACATTACAATGTTTTTGCTAATTTATTCATATTGAGGCAATATATATACCCTTATAGACCGAGAAAGTAATTTACGTGTTCCTCAATAAGAAACTCATTTACTGAAGAGATTCAAGTTGCCTATACTATTGATTCGATATTATTAGATAAAGAGCTATTTATTTATTTATTATTCTCATTAAGCAACTTAGTTTTAATATGAAATTAAAACTATTTTTGCAATATTTTATATTTGCGGAATAAGGGTCTGACGATATTTAACAATTATCCCATCCTTTTTGGTTTTCAAGCATTACTTTTTATAGAATTTACCTTTTTTTTCGGTGTCTAATGTTTTGTTTGTCTGAGTCGTCAAAAATAAAAAAATATATGTACTTTTATACCACAATTAATTTCAGCATGGCTACAGATTACCAGACACCGAAGAGCCGCAATACTACGGAGTGCGATTCTGGCGCGGTGATCCGTTCACTTACCCAAAAATTTGTCTCGTTCGAAACTTTCCCATTATAACTACGATGCCAAAATCCCTCGAAGTAATGTTTTTATTCCGAAATTATGTTAAATATATTAGTACCAAAGATATTATATTTGTGTGGCTTAATTTGATATCTCGTGTTAATTAGTACTCTCCGTTTTTAGGAACAAGTGCTAGCGCGATTCCTCTGCTGTTTAAAAAATAAATTTTCATCATTTCTCGGCATACAATTAACTATTGTTCCAACACGTAACAGTGACGTAAGTAATTACTATACATAAAAAGATGGTGTTACATGAGTAACAGTAGTTGTTCTATTGTTTTTATCATATACAATTTATTATAAGCGGACTTTATTTTCAGTCAACGGCTGAAAATGTACCAGATACGCAAGCTATTAGTCTGTGCACTCCAACGCAAACATAATTCAATTTAAATACTATTATATACCAGTAAAACCAACACAACACAAAAGTAAAATGTAAACGCAGAAAACTGCCATTAATAGTCAATAAATTTACTGATTAACATTTTTAGAAGTTTTTATTACGTAATCATTACAATTTTAACTTAACTGAAGTAACAAATAAAACATGACAATTGCGGGAAGGTTTATTTACTCATTTATAATTAATACATTCAAAATAATTTCAGTGTCATTAAAATTACATAAAATCATATTGATATAAACGATTCGTCATTTATTAATTTTTATTCAATAAAATAAGCAAATACAATTAAAATTATTGTCAGAAATAGGCATGTAATTAAAATTATTCACTCGATGAAGGTGAGAAAGTTGTGATTATAGTTCTTCGAGACGGAGTTAAAGCAGTCAGGTTCGCAGTTTGATTGAAGAATCTGGCCACAGAAGGAGATAGATTTCTATGCGTCTGTTGTGGAGTCAGAGTAGATCTTGAAACCTGCAATGGAAAATTATCATATTTTACAAATTTATTACGTAAGCCAACAAAACAGTTTAAGTCAGCACTGGTAAGTACGCTAAGTATTTCGCATGTATTAAGGATGCTGAGGTATATCTTAATACAAACAAAAATTCTGTTTAACGGCCACAAACCATTCTACTCGAGCACCGTGTATGTATGTAAGACTAACACGTTAATTCTATAATGTCAACGATCAAACTCAAATATAATTCCGGGGCAGGTTTTTATAATATACGAGTGTAGTTAAGTGTAAATAATCATGGTATTTTTAAGCAATTAGAATAGGATAATCTTTGGGTCGAATTGGAGGGTAGTCACTCGAAGGCCTACGACAGGACTTAAACACCCCTTCAGAATAAAGGAATTTCTAAATTTCTACGACACCCGATAGGAAATAAATTTAAACGTAAACGTTGTAGTTACTATATAAACTGCATGTAAATATAATATTTACCGTTCTGTTTTGTCTTGACACCTGAGGCGAGGAGTCCGGGGCGTGTGGCGTGGTGAGTGGTCGGTTGTTCTGAGCGACTGGCGTGCTTAACATGTAATGTAATTTGTAACCCTTGGCTAAATTCTCAACAGTTTTTCCTGCAATGTAAGTAAACTATTTTAGCGTTCCCCGTCTACATTAATATTGTATATACGACGAACGTGTCAATACGAGTTTTTTGTAATCATCTATATTAAACTAAGTGATCTATCTAGCCCTTAGTGTACTTAAGATCACTTAGTGATATGCCTTAGGTGAATTAAATGCACTTCACTCGACTATGTTACTTAATCAATTATTCGTTGCTAAACGCAAGAAAGACAGACAAATACCTGTCAAAGACGTTGGGATATTGGTGTTGCATCTTCCAGTATCTATGATCTTTTTAAAAGCAAATATATTATGGAAGACGATGGCCACTGCGGCCCCATCAGCTAACTGAGATGAATCGCAACACGATAACAAAGACGTCCAATTATCTGTTTCCCAATGTTTGCCTGAGAAAACGGCAAGTTGTAATGTGGATGCACCTGTAGCAAAAATTTATTTTTTCCTTTATATTAAATTATGCTAAATGTTATACTCGGTAAGTTACTTAATATCTTCCGGCGGTTACTAGCAGCAGGGCATCCTGCTTTGTTCGGGTTGAATATATGACAATTATGATGGGTTATATTTATGTCCTTACTAAATAATGTACCTTTCAAATAATAACAAAAAATTGACATAGGTGCCATGCCATTAAAATCTACATACGCAAAAACTCACAAAATTCACACTCTCTTTTGGTATAGATTTAAATATCCTTGCGTAACCTTGTGTTTCCAGTAAAAAGGCATTGAGTTACACATTTGCAAATTAGACATTTTATAAGGGAAAGGTAACAAATTAAATCTTTTAACGATTTAAAATTATTGGTTTTTATTTTTACATTTAAATATAATTGGGACTCACCTGATTCGCTTAATAAATGTGGATTTGCTCCGTTTTGAATGAGTGTTTTAACAATGCTGTCGGATCCATGTCGCGCTGCCAGCCGAACAGGCCAACCACCCTCGTAGTTCGGATCGACACCGCTGTTTAACAGCTCTACTACTGCCGCTTCATTGTTACATAAAATACTGTTTCTTAATTTATCACCGAGACTACTCATTATGTATAAATAAATACGTATATAAAAAAATACGTTCTTTAGGTCAAAATAGAAGAACTGTCAATGTCGTTTAAGAAAAAAATTTGTAAAACTGGGGTAGGTGTAAAAAATAATAGTAGTTTAAGAAAATTATTTCCATATTTTTGAAGGTTACTAGGATTTTATTTGAATAAATTATTGTGAGTGCTGGAGATCACACATAGGGGCATAATAGTACTTACATACCTGTTGTAGTGTAATTATTCCTATAATTATAAAAGAAAGATACATGCATGTAACGAATAAGAATATCAATTGGCAATTTCGAACTTGTAATGGGGAGAAAAATTTAAGTTTTACTCTCAGAAAAATAAATAGGTAGACACGGAATTAATTGTTTGAATATTCGTTCAGACAAAATCATTACTAACATAGAAAACTTTCAGATTTCAATGAGGGTTAAAAAATCATAGTGACTTCAGTTCCGAGTTATAAATGCTGATCGAGAACATAAATAAATTAGTAATTGTGTTGTCTACTATAATTATAATCGCTCAGAAAATAAAGCAACCTAGTTATTTAAGTCACTTAGCTATGTATGGTTATGAGCACACCACTACTCTATTATCAGTCATACGCTTATTTTTCTAATTGGTCTAGTTTGCGGAATAAGCATTGAAATTTTGTTATCACAATAAATATATCATAATTAAGTTACCCAAGATACTGTATGATATTATCTAAAGCAAAATTATAGTTATATAAATAAAAAGCTATTTCAAACCGAAACTTGCATCTTTAATTAATATTCTATAGCATTACTTAACAGCATAATGGTCTTACAAAGAAATTAATGAAAAAAAAATTATCATATAAAATGTCAATCTCTGCTTCGTGATCTTCTCCTATGGCTGCGATAACTTCTTCTCCTACGATCACTATCACGTCTATTATCTTTAGTCACGTGGTTTCGGTCTCTTGATTTAGATCTTTTTTCTTGAGGTTCTCTCTCTGGCGATTCCGACCACCTCCAAGATCTTCGAACTGTCTCCATAGTTCTGAAGAAGTAATTATTTAATCATTAATATGCATCACATACTCGTATAGGCAACTCAAAATGATACAAAAGACCAAAAGATTGTGTGAGTGATGTTTGTATTAGTGTTAATTTTTTTATTTATCATTTCAACATAACAAACAATTTTGTATAGAATAGCATAAGGAAACCACAAAGGTTTATATGACATGCTATAACTGCGTTTACATCAGCGTACTTGGACATTATAGATAAGAAAATGCTTAGCTTATAAATATTAATATTAATATCCATCAAAAATTAATAATAAATGAAAAAGTTAAAAAAATAAATATTAACGTGTGATTACTAATTAAATTAAATAATTAAAACTACATCTTCTGTGCACCATGTGTATATTTTACATGCTGCTCAGAAGGTTCCGTTTCAATTTTCTTTTAATGTTGTTTGGATTAATTTTGTCACGTAAGTCAATAAATTAATTAACCGAGGAACCAGGTAAGATGTCGTCCTCTGGCCACATCTACTGTTCGCGCACGGCTCTCACGAGCAAGCGACGGGCCGGCCGTGTACATACAGAGCCTTTCATTATTTGTCAAAATGTATTATTAAAATAATTTTATTTTAGTATCATAAAGTTGAATTGGGTGTTAATTGGTAGTATTCTACAATACTTAAAAATTTCACTGTCATCATTAAATGAGTATTGTTAATTAATAATTATTTTAAGAATTCTTTTTTGGAGGTTCAGTATCTGTTTTTAGATACAATTTAAAGGTATACCCATAACTACTTAAACCGTATTGGAAGTACGATTCGGCGAGCGAGTTATATAACATTAACTTAATTGTATAAGGGATTCGATTTTTTAAGATAGCCATGTTAGGTAAAAATTGCCAATTGAACTTGTTATCTATAATTATGCCTAAGTAAGTATGTGTATGTGTGTATTAAGTAGCAATCTTACCTTTCAGAATAGGAAAATCGACTATTGAATAAATTATTCGGATTTCTGAAGACATGCAGAAAGTTACATGCGCGGCCTTTTGGACATCGTTTTTTTGACTGGAGTCCTAATATTAATAGAAATGTTAAAATTGATTAAAAGTTAAATGTAATCGAAACTACCTCCGATTATATTAATTTATAGTTAGGAAGCTACCACAATTCTGATAATTAATACAAGATTTTGCTACAACGAACACAAACTAGAATTGAATTTAGAAGTATCTTCAGACAGATGGACTTCCATCTTAAATTTGATACAGCTACATTTAAATAACATGAATTAATAAAGAACATACCACATATAGCGTTTTTCCATGAATTAATTTGACAGAATTGTAAAGATAGTTGTTTGCCTCCATACCACCTAGTGTGCAATCCTCGATACGCTGCAACAGCATTCCTTAAATCGGCATATTCCACATACGTATTACCGCGTAAATGTTTTTCGTAGTTATTGCAAACCTGTAAACATTAGTGAAACCACAAATTCACAAATTAATTTCCAATTTTCTTACATCCCTAGAGCTCAATTTCACAGTAGCATCGTGCTTAACAAACAGATTTACCGGTAATTTTGGGCTGCAAAGGTCGGTGACGTAATACGCTATCATTGCTAAAATTAAAGCAGATGTGTAATGGCGGTGATGATCACTTGCCATCATCGTTTGCTAAAAAATCGTTACTAAAAATAAACTGGTATTAACCTCTATAATTTCTTAATCAAATTATTATTAAACGAAATTTTTCAAAAATTGAATATCGATGTTATATACCTTAAATATGCGTATGACTTTGGGGCAGAAATATTCATAAATCTATATTATTCAGTTAAAATAAATCGAATAACACACTTTATATACAATAAACTTTTGTGATTACCTGATTTATACAGGAAGGTTAATTAAATTTTTGAAAATTTTCATATTTTGTAAGGTTACTCAGTTTGACTTGTACTATTTTATACGGTAGTCGCTACGACCCTCTGCCACTTATTATTACATGCCGTAACGACTATTACCTCTACGAGCCTACAGTGACACTTATTAAGACAATGAGCAAAAAAAAATTATGCTATAGTGTCAAACTTCCAAAAAATAAAGGTTATTCGCCACCTGCTCGATCGATCTCGATCGACTATAGGACTTAATGTTCCGATGCTCTGGTCTTAATTGGCTTCGAATCAATCATAGAAACTTGTCGCCCCCTTTTTCGCAATCTATTTGGCACGAGTCCGATGATGACGACAGATATCGTACGATACCAATCGTTCCTAATTGATTGAGTATGGCAACGACGCACGATCGCTATTATGGATCGTAATGTATCCGTAATGTATGACCGTATATGATATCAATGATATATGTTGATGCCCATGGATGAAAATCGACCAGATGGGGAACCTTTACAGGTTACATACTTATAGTGTTATGACGTATGATGTATAAATATATACAAACCTTATGATTACTATAAGGTAATATAACATTACCATTTGGTGCCACTGAGACACTTTTTGAACTGCCATTCAAGTCTGTGTATGCATAGAGTTAATTTTGTCATTGTAGTTTCATAATAATATTTGTTTGATTTAGTGCCCTTCTATTTTTTATGCACTTTACAATATACTATACCTGTACCTGTTGAAATTACTCACAACAGATAAACATTAAATTTTTAGTTATGGTGTAAAACTTAATATAACCATAGAATAATTAAAAGGATACTTATAACAATAACGCCATCATTCTTACCTTTAATTGGACAATTTTACCAAACTTTTCAAATTCTGGCAGAATATCATAGAAAAATTCCTTGAATTCCCTATAAGTATCACCATCTTCATATTCAAGCATAACATCTGTGTCATATTCATTGTAATTTGCATTGTCTAATCCAAAATGTGTATAAAAGTTGGAAGCCATGATCACCTAGAAAGATAATTATTTAATATGGATCTCAACATTTACCTCAAGAGAGGGGAAATGAACAGACAAACAAGGAAGTGATACTACAAGAGAACTATTATTTTATTGGATGTATGAGACTCTAAAAATGCTGTCATAACATTTTGTCACTCTGACAATTATGTTAATCGGTAGCCTATGCCTAGAAAGATGTAGGCGCAAGCTACATAAATATTACCCTAACTTTTTTATAAATGTTAATATTTATGTTAGACACTTATTTATTGATATCACAGAACTTCAACTTACTTTACTAATACCTGGATATTGATGATTTCTCGAACATTGATCACCAAAACGACAAGATGCTGTTTTTGAGAAAAATGTACATAAATCCGCATTTGGTTTTGTCTCATGACAAATCAATAATTCTGGAGGTGCTGTATCTGAATCTCCATTTAAAAATTGCTCTAAGTTTTTCATAAACTTTTCTTGTCTCTTTTTGTTTGCTTCTTCGATTTCTTTGAGTCTTTGTGTTTCTTCTTCTCTTCTTTGTTTTTCTTTCTCCCATTCCTAAATAATTATTTTGAATGTTAGCCACAAACATTAGTCATGAAGTACCCTATAGCTTGTGTTGTAAATTGGTTGATAGTATTGGTTGTTTATCAGTGTACAACACTGATAATTTGATTCCTTGGTATTGCTTGGTTCATAGTAGTATTACTTTTTGAATTCCTATTGTTATGAAATAAGGAGCAATTTACTTTGCTAACACTTGCAGACACAGTTAATGATGGCCTGATGGCATATACTTGAATTTATATCATACATTTCCTCTCCACACAAAGATTTTGATTCCAGGATACATTGTGCTTGCACTATTGCAAAGTATTGTACTGTTTGTAATCTTAACATAATTGATTTTAAGCAATCATCAAATAAGTAATATTAGGTAAATTAACTTATGCATCGATTGTGACTGTAAAAGGTAAACTAGTTTTTTTATATTAATGAATTATGAGTGAATGTGTTGTCATACTAGTGTACATTAAGGCCAACCCATTACATAAGGAATCCTAATGCAGATGTGTGATAAAGTTTATTATTATATACATATAAAAACTCATTTAAGCAAAAAATCACAAATTTCCATATTTTGAATTATATCACAGCCAATACAGAGATTCTTAATTTTAGTACATAACAGATTCTGTAAATGTAACATTTTATATTACACTCACTAATCTTTTTTTGGCCTCTTGTTCTAGTTGTTTTTGATACATGATAGCTTTCTTCTCTTGCAATAGTTGCCACTGCTCCAGGGCTATACAATCGGCTTTTAACCACTTTTCATTTTCTTCTTTATTCTGTCTTTTAATTTCCTCTATTTCATACTCTTCTATATCTGCCTGAATTTTTAACCATCCTTCTGAGTCATTTATTTCATTTTTGAGAAAGGAATCTGTAATAATAATGATAGTAAGTGGGGCTTGATATAGTGTTCTATTAGTATTTGGTAAAAGTATCAGTAATTTTATGTTCAAAATTTTTGTTTCATAATATTTCTTTTAAGCAAACCACTATGTTTTAAATATGTAACCATAACTTAATTTATGCAATACCATTTTAGGAACATATTTCAAAATAATAATGTTTACATGTTCTATCGTACAATTTATATAATATACCTTTTTCAATAGCATTCTTAATTCTAATTTTTCTTCTTCTTTCTCTTTTTGCAATTTTTCTCCACTCGCTGTGTCTACATAAAATGTGATCATATAAATAAAATCTAACATATAAATAACACTAAAAATTTTTAGATAGTATGAATAAAAACGTATACTTGCTTTCCCATTGAACTACGAGAATCCCTGAATGATGATAATGGAATAAAGTAATACAAAGCTTTACTTCCTTTTTTGTTTATTTTCTTTATATATGAGTTACCTTATGGATTTATTACTATCACATAGTTCCTATTTCTAGTCAATTTGGTAAACAAAACCGCAAACATTATTAATGGTGACGCAATTGACATTTATGACATTCAAAGAGTATTTTTTTGTGACAGATATTTTTTTTTGATTAACATACTAAAATAATTTCACTGTGCAATGATTTGTTTATTGAATTGGAATTGAAATGGTTATTATCCAATTGTTTTGGATAAAATAATGTGCATAACGATATATCTTAAGCTAGGATTACAAAATTTCGAAATAATTAGAAAACGCTATAAGTTGAGAAAAAACATAGTACGTAAGTATATTGATGATTACACTTTCAGTATCTATACTAATAATATAAAAAGGAAAGCTTTGTATTTTTGTATATTTGTAACGAAAAATCTCAAAAACTACTGAACCGATTTTAAAAATGCTTTCACTATTAGAATGCTACATTATCCCTGAGTAACATAGGCTATATTTATTACTAGAAAAATGGTGTAAAAAAATTTGCTTAAAAATTTTTTTCATCGCATACGCTGCGGAAACTATTGATGATAAAACAAAAAAATGTTGTACAATATTAGAATCAATATCTACAAATAATTTCGCGATACTATATGTCCATTTATAATAATGTCACTATAACCACTATTTACATTTTAAAAGCTATCCAAAATCAGACCATGATAACCATTCCTTCATATTAATCCTTATCCAAATAAATCATTTCATATTAAAACCTGCGTCAATACCTATAGATAACTTTTTGAATTACTCAAATCGGACATTCCATTCCGAAGATTTTACGAATTTAGGAAAATAAACACCGCCCAACCGCCGCGGGATGACCATTGTGGCCCTACGTAAAGTAGCCCTAGCGTAGGCCGGTGGTGATGAGGGCGAAGTGCGGGGCGGCACATCTATGAAATAGGTAGACGCGCGGTCGACTCCTTACGCAGCGTACATATGCAACATTAAATAGTTTGACTATTTTCCCAACATATGTATATGTTATAAAGAAAAAAAATACATACCTGTGTCCTTTATAAAGATAAAATTATAAATATATCTCAAAATATTTAAAAATAAAAGTACACCCTTGCGAAACCGGGGCGGACCCGCTAGTCAGTATATATAAATGTATATCAGGAATGTTAAGGAGCTCCGTAACCATAACAGAATCTGAATAAAAGTTTCGGATAATTTCGGATAGGGGCGAAGTCTAAATGAGACATGTTATGACATGTTTTTTTTTGCGCGGCTGAGCCGTTTATTATTTCTATTGTTTCGTCATAATTATAGTATAATTTTTTTCTCTGTGCAATTTGCGTCATAAAACGTCGGAGCGGTGAAGCGAGTATTTTGCTCTCTCTCCCACTCACGGGCCTTATGGGTGGGCATAGTGATGCGCATTATTTTTGTCGATAAGCGTTATCGATAGTGTATTTAGTTTTGTCATTATGTGGGATTGTGATAAAAATGAAAGAAAAATAGATAAAACAACGTATTTATTAAAATAAAAATAATAATGATTTAAAATAAATTATGTAACGCGGGATTTATTTCCCGGTTTCATTTTGTGGTTTAATTAGACCGCGGGGACCCTAAAATCACGCGATGGCTTCGCCGGCACTCAGCTAATCGTGAGCTTAGAGGACTCGCCGGACATATCGCGCATGTGCCTTGCTGGATTTTGCTAGCCGGTCGATCCCTGTTAACGGGCGAAATGTGTATATTTTCAATATATTAATTATTACAATAAAGTTTTTTATAACAATATAAAGTGTTGTTACTTATGTATAATTGTATAATTGGGTATGTATGTATTAAAAAACTATAAGTACAAAAGCTTAGAATGTAATAAGTTATATTAAAAATAAATATAAATACTTATATGTATGTTTAAATTGAACAACAAAAAAGATAATAATGATAATAACCGCTGCCGTGCAACTTCCTTCGATGACTCATTTATTTTTATCGATAATGGCGTTGCGCCCGCACAACATGCTCACCACCCTAGCCGGCTTATCTATTATGACCCAAACTGCACGAAGAATAAAATTATACTCTATAGTATAACATTATCTATGCAGTAACATTTTTTTGCCGTACTTTTTTGCAGGAAGAACCGCGAGCCCAAGTTGCTCAGCAGGAACCTGCTAACCAGCCTCAGGTAGCTTACCAGCTTACCAGCCAGCGGATGACCTGACACCACAGGAAGAAGAGGAGATCAAGACATGGGCGAAGAAGTTATCTCATCTTCATCATCTAACATTATCATAGCTTCAATTTCATCTAACAATTTTATTTTCTTAAGTAAACAATTTTATTTGTTATTATGATTGTATATGTGTGTTTTTTTTCTGTGCTTGCGAGTCGTTGGTGCCTGATAATTGAGTGCACTCTACGAATGATATTTTAACTTTAAAATTTTATAACAAATGATAATTTTAGGTATGACCTGGATAAATGGTCAGATTGCCAAGACAGTCAATTTCTTTAAGTAGTTAAATTAATTAAAGTCTCAGTATACATTAGGGATGTTATGGACATGAAGTTTCGGATTTGGATACGGATATATAATATCTTACCGGTTTCGGTACAGATATGACATTATTTCAGATTATCCGTTAGTTTCGGTAAAGGATATTACATTTTTAAGGAATTTTAAAAGTAAAACAATGATAACACAAATAGATCATTATTTGGTTTTATTTCTAGTTTATCATTTGGTACTAAAACCAGTCATAATTAATTATTATATTTACCTAATCAAGTTTAAGTACTTAAAAATATTATAAGAAAATTAGTATATATTTTTTGGATTATATTATTAAAAATTAAATCTTTCTAGGAATTATTATAATCAAGTCTTCTTAAGAGTAATTATTGTGTGTTACAATAATCTAAGTATAACATAACAAACGCAGCTTTCTTCTTAATGATTATTGTATGTAATGAGACTATTAAAAATATTTACTTAACTTTCACTTAATCATAATAATTTTAATAGTTAAAACTCAGGAAAGGGAAATTTACTTAACAAAAAGCAATTTCACAGCCTTATCACCAGAAAGTCGATTTCTTAAGGGGTCATAAATTAACCCAGCAGCACTAAAAAGCTGTCCACTTGGTAAACTTCCAGGAGGTGGAGACAGGTACTGTCTTACTAAACCACTTAAGCTATGATACTTGATATGCATTTTCCATCATAAAAGTGGATCTTCAATGAGTGTCCATCTTTTTTCTCTATTGTATTCATTTAATAATGTTTTTTTAACAATGAATATTGTCCACTTTGTCATCACAATCTATATTTTGCTCTTCCTCGTCACTAACGCTTAATATTTCAGCTAGACAAGATTGAATGAATGAATAGTTGCATGAGCTTGTTGTTGCCACCTCATTCCGTCGTCTCTTAGGTGAAGAAGGACGCTCATCGTGAGAAGTTTTTGAACACCCAAGGATCCCCAGAATCTCTGACTGTACCTGTTCTTTTGTAATTTCTGTAAAAAACTTAAGCTTATACCGTGGATCTAGATAGGTAGCTATTGCATATATTTTATTATTTTCAATGTCCTGAAATCTGACATTGACGTCCTGGATCATTTTCGTAATCATTAATTTAAAATTCTCAGAAGTTTCTTCTTTATTCTTCTCTGTATCTAATGTGTTTTTCAGTGTACCTTTCTATCACATACATCCGTAAATCTATCTCTTGTACAAAATATTACAACACTTTATTGGAATATTTTTAGTAATGTTTAAATTTAGCAATGCATGTAATAAAACATTAAGCGGTTAAAACAGGTAGCCATTGCAATGATATATTTATTTATTTAGTAAATTAACATGGATAAACAATTTATCCCATTAATTAAATGACCGTGGAGTAAACAAGGTTATTCAAATATCTGATTAAATGCATTTATCTATAAGTTGACATAAGGTTCTTAATAAAAGGTTTAGCATTTGTTAGTTCAAGTAAATAAAAAAATTCCGGGCTCCATAGCAGGTAAATTTTATATACTAAGTTTTGATACTTTGTTTTTTGACGACACTTGTAACGAACTATTCGTGACATTTTTATACACATGCGTAAATCCCTATTGGTCGGAAGTCGGAAACCTTTTATACATGTATATTACTAAATATTTTAGTGCTTTAGTGAAACCATAAATGTACTCTGTGGTAAAAGCCTCATGCCGCGTCCCGTCACATCTCGACACATAAATATATTTCTATCTTTATGGACAATAAATAACGTCAAATGTACGGTACTTTGTCATGAATATTCAATTCTAAACCTCAAAGAAAATATATTTAAAATGTTTCTGAAACCTTACGTTAATTTTATATCACGTTATTGTGTACGAGTTATACAAGAAAAGTTTACATCGTCACCTTGTTCCTATGCTTTTAAACCCAACATCAAATTATTTAGTTGGAGTGCAAATTATTGCAAAGAATATACAATTATCAATAAGGATGTGATGGATAAAGACGATCATTGTTAGTTCTTACTAATTAATTATTATTCTGCTCTTGTAACGTTTAGTTTGTTCTTTAGTTACTTAAATATTTATTGAACACCTTAAAGTTAAATTTTTTATAAAGTTTTATTTTTTATTACCAATTGCTCCTATTGGAGGTTGACAGAGAGTTTATAAGTATTCCTAGGCATTATAAAAATAATACTTGGTAATTTTAAAGTAAAAAAATATTTATTTCACAGATAACGATTCTAAAACAAAAATAATATCCCAATTGAATTTTAAATGTGAAGAGGATGCGTCACCTTTCTACAGGTTACCTTTGAAATCATTACTAAAAATTTACAAGACTACAAAAATTGACGAAGAAATAGGCAACTGTCCAAATAGGTTGTATTATCTTGCAGAACGACTTAAGGTAAAATTTATTAGGTGTTTAAAATATAACAACCCAAACATAAGTGAATTCTTACCTTAAGGAGTAAGAAAAAAGTTTCATGATTTAAGTAACCTGCCAAATGTAAATGTCCATTGGTATAGGTCTGTTCTAACATTCTTCGATATAATAACCTAGGGTCAACAAGATTTAATAATTTCACTGTCTTATTTGGAACCTTCTTTAACCTTTGCTGTTTTTAGGAAAAAAGTGATCATCATCCAACTCCATTTTACTCTGCTACATGTAGCCCGTCTACCTCAATTTTTCTTGGTCAATTTGAGGGTCACTTGTAGTCTTAAATCAGCCTTTTTTATAGCTTACATATATTTTTGTATATATAAAATTGATATATTATGATTGCAGTATACTCCAACACATCTATCTAAAATCATTGCTAGACGAACTTTTATTTATACTTTATCATTTGATTGGCTCAAAACATCTTTGGATACTTTGTTAGGTAAGATATTCATTGTAATACACTGAGAGGTTATTATTTAAGGAAAAGAGAAAAGTAGTGCCATGAAATCATTTATTCACTATGATTACAGAGATGGGCGTGACAGAAGACCGTATAGTTAGAGATCTATGGGTGGTTAAATATCACCACCAAACGATTGCAGAACGTCTTCTTAGAGTGAAGAAAATGGGTGTAGACAATATATATCCGTGGATGGTGAGATGTTCGGAAGAAATATTAGAGAGGTAAATATATCCTCAATGCACCAAGATTTTATTAAACAACAAAGAAAGTGATTACTAAAACTTGTTTTAGGTCTATCAGTATTTCACAAGAAACAAAAACCATCCTAGGCAATATAAAATCAACTAAAAATTATTTAGCCACACGCCTCAATACTACCCCAGAAGCTGTGGAGGAAATGTGTTTTACTATACCAGCATTAAAACAAATAAGAGTCTCAAAGGTAATAATTTGCCAATAATAAAAACTAAACATAAGTCACTAACCACACAATTTGGTCAACATGCCATAAAGGCAATAAATATAAATGATTAAATATTATAAAATTTTGAATTAATGTATGTTAATAAATTTGTATGGGGTAATGATTAATGGTTTGTGCCCAAGTCCAAATGTGATATTTGTCCCCATACACAATTTCAATACTATAATGTTATTGTTTTTAGGTAAAGAAATTTTTGGATTTTTTGATTGAAGAAGGCTTTGAAGTAGAAGAAATAGCAAAAAAACCACGAGTATTATCTGCATCACAAAAAACAGTCATGCTGAGATTAGATAAGTTACGTAAATTAGGTTTAAAAGAAATTAATTTAAATGTACTGTGTAGAAGTCGGAAAGATTTTAACAAATATTGTGAACTTATTGAAACAGCTTCTAATATAAAACCAGAATGAATTTGTTTATTAAAAAACCCCCCCCTGATGATAAAAGTTTTCAGTTGATGAAAATGTAACAGCAATTTTTGTCAATCAACATTATACATTGCAATGTGTACCATAAGTTCTCTTTTAAAGGGAGAAAAGCAGTAGATTATAGTTTGATTATGTAAAAATTTCATCACTACTCTTGTGTTAGTATAATTGACTAATTAAAATAATTCAAAATTTAAGCTAAATAAAAACAGTGTCTTAAGTTTGTAAAACCACATATTGTTTTAATTTACTGTTCCCAGTAACAAACTCACAAACCCAAAATAAATTCAGGTTCTAATATAACCTGTCCATTTACAAATACAGGAATTCTACAGAACTTTGTAGTATTCAACAAATAAACATTCATCTTCATAATAGATTAATGGATCTGCAATAATGGAATGAATTAATAATGTTTAATAATATTATCTATAATTATGAATCATCCCTAGATACATAAAGGATTTCTAAAAATGGTGTAATTTTAGCTTTTAATACAATGACATGCAAAAAAAGTAGCCCTTGTTGCTGAAAATTTATACAACTTGAGCAGTTATTGTTACTGTTTGACCTTTGAAACTACAAAGAATCTAGCTTTGAACAATTGTGTTTATATTAAAATACCTATAATAATGATAAAATTACATTATATGAGGTCTGAGTAATCCATAAATAAAGTTGCAAATAATCTATTGGTGAGCACATTGTACTCCTGGACCACTATGCATATGTTCTTCATCATCACTGGCATAGGCTTCTTCACGGCCGCGGCCTCGCTCACTTGCAGTGTACTCAATACAGTTGACTTCCTCAACATCATCTCCTGTTGGCATGACAAATGCAGGCCGTGGAGGCAATATATTCTCAATTTGCTTCATTTGTTCCTCAGTAGCAAAATTGTTCTCAGGAAATATTATATTAAATTTAATATAGAGATTTCCCTTTTCAAATGGATTTTTATATACAGGCATCCCTTCTCCTTGTATTCCCTTCAAATCTCCAGGCTTGATAACTTCTCCTGGATTCTGTCTGATTAATAAATCCCTTCCATCCAAATGCTTCACAACAAATTGAAATCCACATAAAGCTTCTGTTAGAGTTATCTCATGTTTCATCACAAGATCATCACCAATTCTTTGGAACACCTCATGGGGTTTCTGTTGTAGCACAATAACCACATCACCAGGTTGTTTATCAGGCATTTGATCCCCTTCATCTCTAAAGATAATTTTTTGATTTTCACGCATACCTTTTTCAACATGAACCTCTAATATTTTGGTTTCATTTAAGACTTTCTTGCCTTTGCATTTAGGACATTTATCCTTATCACTAATAGTCTCCCCCTGACCCTGACATGTTGGACAGCGGGTTTGAAACTGACGAGTCATGTTCTGTCCGAGCTGTTGATAAGACACTTTAATACCCTGTCCATGGCAGTCCCTGCAGGACATTACTGAACCAGGTTTGCCACCCACTCCCTTACAATGGCCACAAATCACATTTTTACTTAGTTGTAATTTGGTAGTTTTTCCCATGTACATGTCTTCTAAGGTCACTTTTAATGGATGAATAGTATCTTCACCGCGTCCACGGCCACGGCCCCTCCCACCACCTCCCACACCAAAAATACCTCCTATGAATTGACTTAAAAAGTCTTCAGGAGGCATTCCTCCTTGGCCTCCCTCTTGTAAACCTTTAATACCAAACTTATCATAAGTTTGTCTTTTTTTAGGATCAGACAACACTTCATACGCGTAACTTATTTCTTTGAATCTGTCTCCCGCAGCAGGATTTTTGTCAGGGTGAAACTCCTTCGCCAGTTTGTGATAGCTCTGAAATACATAAAAATATATTTTCTTATCATTATATTTAACCCTACTTTAGACTAAAAGTGCCATGCATTATTAAAACAAAAAGCTCATTAGCAATGTGTTTGCAGAATATAAGAATCATTTATGGTCCTTACCCTTTTGATTTCCGAATCACTAGCACTTCTAGAGACGCCTAATATTTCGTATAATGTATTGTCAGCCATTTTTTCCTGCAAATTAAGTAAGAGGAAAAAGAGTAACTCCAATCCACTCCAATGGAAAATGAAAAGAAAGAAATGAAATGAAATGTGCCACAGTACATTACAATTTGACACCCACAGAATAATAATAAAATAATTGAACATGCCATAGACAAAGTGTAGATGTGAATACCACAAAAACAGCGTGTTGTAGTGAAACGTGATACCCTAGTATCATATGAATATATTAAAACGTTTAAGTTCAGTACAGTTCAAGCTACACTAACATAATTCGTAATGTGACGTGTCTCATGGGCTTACGCTGTATAAAGGAGTAAGTAATATAGTAATAGTTATAGCTCATCGTTACGTTAATAATGTTATCTTATATTATTTATTAGTATTTTTTATAGGAAAGCATTATCGAACAAGGTATCATTCACAAATTATGATCAATAGTTTCTTCATATCTTTTTAATGTCTGGTAGTGATATTGCTGCTGATGGGGACTTGATCCAGTGAAAGGGATGTCTATGCTCGTCTCTGCAAGTTGCACGTCAGACAATGTAAGGGCTTGAACCCCAGTTACAATTAAAATCTCTCATCTAATATTTAATTCCGTTAAGTGGAATTAATGTCGGAGTAAAAGATCGAAGCGGTACCTGGTAGTACAATACCAATAACACAATTTTTTCCCAGTAGATGCGATGCACAAATCCACACTTTGGCCTGAGAATCATTGTTACTCTCCTTATCTCAGCATATTTCATCTATTATGTTACATAGCGGATACGTGAAACACGACTCGATTATTTAAGGACTTCCTGACGTTGACTGACAAGGCCTTGGAGCTGTACCTCGGTAGAGATACTGGTTCCGGTAAATTTTAACGTTTATCACATCGATTGTTTAGGATTCAAGATCGTTGACTTTGCTAGGATAGTTGCTTATTACTTTTCCTTAACACATATGGACTCATTCCAGTTGGAAATGGCTTCAATAGAATGTTTGACGGCATGACTCGTACTGTTTATTTTTAAACCTACAGTAATTCATTTGACTATCAGGTATATTTGAGACTTACACTTATTTCTCAATTTATCTCATTTTCGCTCTTTCTGTGTTCACGCTGTCAGGCTGTTAGACTATCTATCACCGAATATCTGATAAATGTAAATCAATTTCAGCCTTTAAAAGTTTTTTAATTTTAATTTTTCAATTTATTTGTCCACGAATGATATCATAAAACGTGGTAAGCACATAAACAAGTTATAAATAATAATTTAAACAACTGTGAATGTAGCTTCCTTAGATATAGCACCGTCTTTAAAGAATCACTAGAGCTATCACTTCAATACCAGGTGATTACTACTACCTATTATTTGTATAAGTATACTACTGTAATCTATACGTATAATAAAATTGTAACTGATCGCTTTCTGTACAAGAACGATATATGAGAAAAAATATTATTAGGGGCCGTTATTAACGCAATAGAACCCAAAATTATAGTTGTTAGAATTTTTGTCTGTTTTCTGTGTGTTTGTTCGCGCTCATCTCAGAAAAGATTTAACTGATTTTGTTCTGGTTTTCACTTGTGTATTGCAGTAAGCATCACTTAATACTTGAAGTTTGTTTCATTAATTTAAAATAATATAGGTACTATTTCTTAGCGTAAGGCGTAGTTTTTCCCAAGCGAAGCGAGGACAGTTTGCTAGTGTTAATTTAACGTAGGACCATAAATATAACATAGCAAAAACAAAGTATACAAATTATGTTGCGTAAATCTCTGTGAAGTACATTTGTTAAGGATTTGTTAATGAAATTGTATTTGAAATAGGACGTCTTTGTAGCCGGATACTTAGAATCGCAGTTGAAGACATAAATAGGCAGGTAACTGTTCCAGTGTCCAGTGAATAAAATACTTAAAACTCAAGGCAGAAAACTCTCAATATTTATGTACGATATCGAAATTGAATTGACATTATATCTCTGACATCGTTGTAAAAAAGTCAGAAGTTGAAAACGAATATCACCAACTGCGCGATATGTAGTGGTCAATTACATGTAATTTTTTTTTGTTACCCGTAGTACCCCGTTGCATAAGGACTAAGAGAGTATCGTTGACAAATGTACCGACTGATGTATAGTATCAACTATGAAATGTTTTTAACTTATTTAATATTATAATAATGTTGTTAATGCGATGATGCGTTTTTTGTTATAAACGGCCCTAGGCGGCGGTGATAGCTAACTATCAGGTGGTCCTTCTAGTCGTCTGTCAGTTTTTAGAACTAGTGTTGTGTACGGGAGTGTGAGTGTGTGAGCTTAGTATGACAATAAATAGTGTAAGGTTATTTCAATAAAAATGTTCTTTAAATGTCCATTACTGGTACGAGCACCTATACATATATACTCGTATGTAAGACCATGATGATGAACACAACATGTTTTGATAACCGAGGTGACCTTCACTACAGCATCAGACAAAAACGAAAGGAGGTTGAGCACTCATTCGTTTCAATCTATACTTATAAATATACTACTACTATATAAATCTGTAGTGTCTGTCTATCTTTGTCAATTTTAATGATAAATATTCGTTTCATGACTCACTGACATCAATTTGATCATTTCGAAAACTTTTATCTGTCTGTCTGTCCCGTTATATTTCAAGAACGGCTTGACCGATCTTAATGAAAATCGGTATGTAGTGAGAACATGTGATCATGATAGGCTGTATAATATATCAATAAACCTAACAATGTCTAATCAAGTCAAAAAACATAAAATTTTGAATAATCATGTGTACCTATAAATAATTGTTCAACCCGAATGAAGTCGGAGGGGGATGCTGGTAATGTTATAAGGAGGGAGTCTGATGTTTGTGTGTAAGTGGAGAGTAACTCCGGAATCACGGTACTTCTTAGAAAAATTATTTTCATATTGGAAAGGTACGTTATTCCGGATGGTTACATATAATTGTTCAACGCGAACGAAGTCGGGGCGGGTCGTTAGTTTGATATAAAATGATATTCATCCACATGAGGCTAAGAATCTATCTATTTTGTGCATGTAGTAAATTTGGTCACGAGATACAATCCTAAGGCCAAGTTGCACCACCAAATTATACGTTTTAAATTGTGCAATATATTTACTGCAGCTGCAGTGGCTATAAAGTAATATTGAAATTGATGAAACATTTTCTATGAAATGCACACTATTATATATACTTTTGGCAGGTGTCCTGACGATTCTGTACCTCCAGGATTCATGTTGCGACTCTTATTACTAATGGAAACTTAAAAACCTAATACAAGCTTAACGTTTATTAGTATACATATTAATGGCCGTTTCATATATGCTTTGTATCAATCTGACATGGGAGAGTTGGTATTTGAAGCTATTGAGTGACTGAGATCAAGCATGTGTTTGATACCTAAATATTTGAAATCAGTTTATTTACTTATAGTGTCATAGTTTGGATAGGCATAACTTGGGATCTCTTTGGGAATTTAGGACAAATTCTATCCAATGGCCCCTAATACAACAATACTTTATTTACCGTCGAGTACAACAGAATGCTATCTTAAATTTGTCACCGATACTTAGTGTTGCTAATATATGCCAGAGTAGGTTACCTATCGACACCAAATACAGTACATTTATGTATCAGATTAACGTGGTCAGATAAGATACTTCAATATTGAAAAATGTGAATGTATTACTGTCTACAGCTTTATTCAGAACAAGACTTTTACCACGTACTAAATCTTCTGTATTCATTATATTACATATTCCGTATTGAAACTAATTAAATAAGTGAACTCATACATTAATGTATGATGATTAGAAACAAATATTATGCCAAGATTTTCAAATCATCATCTGAATTTTGGGTTATTTTAAAGAAAAGAAATCCGTCTAGTCTAACAATCAGTTAAAGTGAAGTAACAATCTTAAAAAATCATCTATACATATACATTAAATGGATGACCTTCTCTTTTTGGAAGTCACTTTAAAAAAACCGAGATAAGAAACTTTGTTTGTTTGTTTAAACATCAACTTATTGTCCAACTTATGTCGCCACAGGAAATACTTGAAAGGTGAAGAACAGAATTCACATTTACATATGGATAATGACTTCTGAAGTCGTTCGTTTTTTTATACCATGCCGTACACATACATACTAAATCTATGACCGGGCCTAATCGGTAAGTGAAAGTCAAACAACGCGCGTTGAGAGGTATTTTTCTAACGACTTCTTCATGTTACTGTGCCGGATTAAGTAATGGTCATCACACGAACTTCACATAATTGTACAGCTCAAAAATGCAAGTAATGAAATTATTATGTGTGTACGTTAAATACCAAAAACCTATAGAATTTGATAACAGAATTTTTTGTGTTCCGTAATCAGATAATTAAATATAATTTTTTTTTTATTACCTACAAGTATATACTATGGCTAAACCGATCAACGATAATGACTAACATAAAACGCGTAAGTAATTTTACTATATTGGCATTAGGGCTTTCATCCATCACTCGTCATGTACCCTATTGTTTTTTATATTAATAACCGACAAACGAACAGACGAGCCACCTGATGGTAAGTGGTCATCGTCGCCCATGGACATCAGCAAGACCAAAGATATCACTGATACGTTGATGATAAATGATGAAATGAGAAGAAGGTTAGAAAGCAAGTACTGGCTCTCAAGCTGTCAGCCGGAACACGACGAGTCGTTTGGCGGCTGACTCAAGCAGGAGGGTGGCAGCTAGCCAGGCAGGCTTCACGGAAAGATAATAATACCAGTAATAATATTAATGACTTATTAATAATACTGGTAATATAATCCATACGTGAAGCCATACCACCAAGCAAGCTGGCTTCTGTCGCCTCTTACGACACCCTGTTCTGTCAGCATGGGATTGGGGGGAGTATTCTAAACCGCCCCAATACGGCTGATTATTTAACAGACGAGGCAATGTAGCTAAGTTTGGCGCCAGATTGGTTCGTGTTGTTGGAAGTCATTCCGACGGTACTTGTACATCATGATGGTGAGGTTTTTATCTACCTATCTAGCACCATAAACTTTTAAAAAAATCTGCCGTGAAATGTATTTAAGATACATCGCTTGTAATGTTGAATAGGCAACCACCGAGCGGGTTCACGGATTCTTGGGCGTCAACAAATATGATGCGACCTTGGTGTAACAAATATGACCACTTATCTTGACGTAGCCCGTCTACTCTTTACCACTTGTAGTATATTCTATAATTTTGTTATGTTAATATTTGCAACATTTTTCCTTTTTCATTCTGTCTTGGCCGAACTTCAATATATATATATATATATATTAAACAAAAGCATTACTAAAGCGTTCGTGTTATTGAAATTATGACACTCTTATTAATATTTTTGATCTTTTAGAAGAGGTCGTTGCATTAGGAGCTAATAACATCTAATATGTTACATAAATATGCACAGTGTGCGTTTTATTGGTGGACATCTCTTCAGTGCTTTGAGATTTATAATTAACGTTCAATAATTTATTATATTAGTTGGCCTTTTTTTGTTTTCGAGAGGGGAAACCTTCAAAAAGTATCCGGTGCTGTGGGAGCGACACCGGGTTATGTGGGATTTTTACTGCACTAACC
>PDGT01000005.1:7556704-7573627 GCA_003671415.1 Megathymus violae
CGCCTTCCCCCGGTGGTCTTCCCCCCGGTGGCCTTCCTCAGTGCTATGTATAAGAACAAGACTCCAGGATCTCCAACCGAACGCAACTGGAGTCCTGAGCGCGTGTCCCGTCGGGCTGTACTCGTGATAAGCCACCGCTCATCCACCACCTTCTTATGTTTACGGTGATATGCGGCCACGTATACCGTCTACCTTCCCGGGGTCGCTGACTGGGCGGTTCAAGCTCCCACCCTAGCCGCCCACAACCCCGAAAGTCCCCTTTTAGTCGCCTCTTACGATAGACAGGAAACACCGTAGCCCTATTCTGGTCGAGAGCTAGAGGGACTATAATAGTAGGCCTTATGGATACTTTAGTCTTTCACATAAACATCTGTCTGCTACAATCATATGAAAAACATGGTTTCTATAAGGGACGACTCCGTTGTTATGAAACAATAAGAATATTTTTTTAAATATTATCCCAATGTTTTGACTTTTACTAGTATTTTGTGTGTGTTTTTGTGTCAACATTAACATTATCATTGTGACCCACACCAGTCCACCAGTGATGGACTGGGATCACTACTCGGATTTAGTAGACCTGAGACGGTATGATTTAAACCATTGATTCCCAAAGTGGTCCAAGTGGACCCCAGAGGTCACGGGAGACTCGACGGGGTCTACGTTGCTGTGGCCAAAAAATAGGGGTGCACAATTCGTAAGCGGGGGTCCACGAAAATTTCTGGTTTCGATACCCTGATTAGAAAAAGGCATTAGTTCTTCACTAAAGAACTAAAATGTTGGCTTGACTTCCGTTATCAATGTAGGCAGATAATATTTATTTAAGAAACTCAGCGACTTTTACATGTAAAAACTTGCATATTCCATATTCAGAACAACGTGTCGTGACTAGCAAAGCGCCGCCACACCGCTGCCGCCGCCGCTGTCTGCAACGCTTGTTCAGACTTGCAAAGGAAACGAAATACAACTTGTGTTTGTGCTTGGAATCTTGCATGAACTTATTTAATTCTTCACCAATATAAATACGAATGCAAAGGATAAACGTTACTTATTTGTTTCCGGAATTTCGAAAAGTAAAGTGAATCGATGTTAGTGTTTGCTAGTGTCGTAAAAAGTAAGTACTTATCTGCCAATTAATTTGTTATACATACTTTTATTTTATTTATTACTTATTTTACAATTTATTGTACACGTAAGTAAACCAAAAATGACCAAATAACAAAAAATTACGTAGGTACAAAAGGTGAGGCTTATTCCTGAAAGAAATCTCTTCCAACCCAGCTGCGATAGGTGATATATTTTTGTTGTAATATATTTGTAATTTTTGCGTGCAGTAGGTACGTATTCTAAATTAAATATCTACTGAACAGAGCCATAATTAGATACTTCCATAAAAGAACAGAAAGCCGAAAAAGATTGAACATATTGTCCCTACTTTATTAGTAATTTTTTTTATTTCCCGACTATGTGGTGGTTCACTCAATCATTAAACATATTTTCATAAATTGTTCGTGTCTTTACATACTCGTCGTAACGTGCATCAAGGTAATAAATAAATAATTAAAATCGCGGGTTTTGATATGAAAGTATTATTTAAAAGTATTTTACGTCGAATTTATAGAAATATATCAAAGTCACCGTTACTTTGTTGAATTCATTGCTATAATTAATTAATCCTACTCAGTTAAAATATGCCATGCCATATCCTGTTAAGTAAGACCGCCTTAAGATTACTAAAACAAAGTTTTTTTTATTTACAGGTAAGTAACTGATATGAAACATGGCTGAATCTAAGAAGAAATGTCGACAGTACAGAGTTGATTGTTTAAAATTTGGTTTCGTTCCATCAAAGGCAGACAAGCGATTGCCGATATGCCTTTTATGCAACAAAATTTTGAGCAATGACTCTATGAAACCATCGAAGCTCAAAGATCATCTAAGAAAGTGTCATCCTGATAAAATAGGTAAAGATTTGAAATATTTTCAAACATTGAAAGAAAAATAAGATCCAGATTTAAAAGAAAACCTGATCAATTCGAAAGCAATTAACTTACAATTACAAGGGGACAGCCTCAATTTAATAAAAGCAAAGGGTGTAATTTCAGCTTTTCTTGGAAAATTGAAATTTATGAAGCAAAATATTAGTCGGCGGGAATTTTCCCAGTTTTCAAACTTGTCACAGGTAGAATGCGGATATTCACACATACGTTTAACATTTAATTGCCCTGCATGATGACTTCAAAATCAGATTTGAAGATATTCTGACGATGGAAATACCACCATGGGTTATAAATCCATTTGATGAAACGGAAGTGGATAATGTGATATCACAAGAGGAGCTACTCGAACTTAGCACTAATGAGGAGCTGAAAGTGAAATTTAAAAGAGGATATCAAACATTTTGGTTGCAGGCAGAAATACCCGAAAAATATCCTGGACTGTGGAGAATTGCGAGAAAGCTTTTGATAGCGTTTCCGTCGTCATATCTTGTCGAAAAAAGTTTTAGTGTCGTTACAAACCTTTTAACAAAAAAAAAGAGCAAATTGAATGTCACAGAACGGGGAGATTTGCGGTTATTCCTAACAAAACTGAAGCCAAATATTGATAATTTGCTGTCAATCCATCAAGTACATCCATCCCATTAAAATTATGACCATTTTGTGATTGTCATTGTAGAAATTATTAATGTTTAATTTTCGACTGAGTAATTGTGTAATAATAATACATATTTTAATAAGCAAATAAAAGCAAATATATTATTTTTCTTTTTATTTTTACCACACTCAATGAGGAGTTTTCTAAATAAAATAAGTGAGAATTGATGGGTTCCTTGTGCTGTGAGTAGATGTCAAAAAAGTGAAGTTGAATGGAATCACTTTTTTGATTGTCCAACTTTACTTTTTTGACATCCACTCACAGCACAATCAATTAATTAACCAATCAATTTTCACTTTTTTTCGAAAACTGTTAATTCGTGGATGGAACGCAGCCGCAACGCAAATTTCCATAGTTAGATCTAATCTTCACATTTTTTGTCAAGTTTTGGGAATATAGTAGTAATGTAGCTGCAGGGGGTCCACCTTAACCAGCAAAATTTTGAAAGTGGTCTATGAGAAAAATAAGTTTGGGAACCTCTGATTTAAACCAATGTCATCGCGAAATTTATACATTTTATTATGTAACGACTACTCACGATACGTTTTATTTATTGCCAATATTTCGACCCAGTTACATGGACCATGGTCACGGCAAAACATCGGTGGCGGGGAGAAACCGTTGACAAGCTACTGGTAGATTAATCTATCTACCCTACGTCTAGTTCGTTTTTCATTTTTAGGTATCATCAAGGTACACTTCAGGCACTAAAATTTATGTGTTTTACATAAATTAACCGCTGGATTCCACGTTTATGCTAACTTAAAACAATCTTCCCTGTTGAAGTTGCTCGCGTATTTCTCGATCTCTATCGCCTCTCTTAATAAACGTGGAAAGCATCGCTACTAAATGCTACTTCATCATCTAAAAAAATTTAACCACCTAGAAACTGCGTTATACTAAAAATATAACTGCGCTTAGCAACTATTCAGCGGAATTGCAATTTTTTTTGCGTCACTGTCACTCGACGCTTTATAGTACAGTAATTCATCACTTGTCCAATGGAAGCAAAAACTTGGCGTTTCGGCGTCTTTTTCGTCTATTGGATAAAACCAGCTATGATAGCTTGTTTAGTGACATTACTTTTTAATTTACCCGTTAAAATATAATACATTTTGAATGTCCAAAAATCATGTACCAATGATATGTAATAACATGGAATACAAGAACTGATTTCATGCTCGTTTCTACTATTATAATACGTTTTCCGACTGAGCCGCAATAGATAGTAGCACGTACTGAAGTTATGTAAATTAATGTTTGCATCCGGCTGCGACCTCCAGAAGGTCTTTAATTCGTCGTCTAAGTATTCGTCGTAATGAAGTGGGGTGCAACGAGCGGATCTTCTCTCGTATTGGAAGTGAAAGTGAATGAACGCCAGAAGCTTAATTAGAGAGGACAGAGGCGCCTGCGCCAGTTCCTCCCATACCGCCGCGCACATCGAACAACTTCGCTTCGCTCTCGCGTACGTTCCCGCTCCAACGCATACGCACCGATTTTCTCGCAAACGCCCCATCCTCACCTCCACATATAATTCAGAGGTACACAGGTGTTTCTCTCACCAAATATAAATTTTCATTACAGTGTTCAGTTAAATAAGTATATAGTGAAAATGTGTGCGACAAATAGATATAAAATTAACATAATATATACTAGGGTTAATATAGCAGAATGAAGTAAATGTAGAGTATTATGTTTAATGAATATTGAATGTAATAATTTAATTTCTAAAGAAATTTAATTTCTTTTGAAATTCATATAGTAAATTTTATAGTGAGTACAATTTTGTGACCCACTAAAGATGGTTGGAATTAATGCAGTTTATTTATCCTAATTGCATATAATTTATTAAAATTGTTTGTACGTACAAAATATATTGTTTGATAAAAAATAAGTCTTCAGTGACATTATGGAATGAAAATCGAAGTTACTTATCGTAGCATAAAATGCGTCCCAAATCAACGATTTCTCGCGTTGAGCACCTTTTCACGCAAACGTTTAAACATGCAACAAGGAGGTCAGCGAGGCAAGTTTTGCTTTCACAAATACAACAAAATAAATTCACCTCACGTATCGATTGTCCTCCGACGTCGTGATCTGCATAAATAAAAGAAAGCGAACTCATGTGTGAATTCATTGGTCACCCATTTGCCCCTTTTTGTAGGTTAAACTATGTAGTAATGTGCTAAATGATCATGACAATAGATTAAAACTAGTAGAACTAGTCCCTTATTAGAATTAGCAATCTGTAAGAAATTATGTTAACTGTCGTTCTTAGAGTGCTGATTTATTTTATAACGGGTATTTCAAGATTTTTTTCCTACGAATAAAAAAAAATGCATCTAAAATTATCTTCTAATCTCTAAAAGCTGCAACTAATTTTTTTTATCCAGGAAATTGAAAATAAAAAGAAGCTGCTTAGGCATCTATTGTATTTTATCTGAGTAAGTAAATATCAAAAGTTGCATAGCAGCACTAGGTGTACTTTGACGATGTTACTGTGTTAGAAAACAGTATTAGGTATCTACGTACGAATACATGCCATTGTACCCACTACACTGCCTAACTAAATTAACGCCAATGCTAAAATCTTATAGAATTTTGTTCAGTCGGACATTGCAAATTAATCATATGTTTCATAATAAAGCTAATTGTGCAGATTCTGTCTGTAGTTAATATAGGAAACTAGCTTAACTGAGAAAATAGTAATGCAATTTTAACCAGGCTGTAAAACAAGATGGTGAAGAGATTGTTAATTTGGTACTTCAATAAAAATAATATTAATAATGTGTTATAAATGTAATGTTTAGATGAGTCGGCACGCCTGCCTGGCTGCCGTGGCGCTGCTCGCCGCGCTATGCGTCGCAGACGCGCAAAGACGTCTCGCCCTGCCTGACCCCAGAAGTTGCGCCAACAGTACGTATGCTTCTATTAGACACGATCACTTATGTAACAGTTTCGGGTACTTTCTGTTATACAAATATTACGCGGAAGCTCTCGTTACATTGGAAAGAAAATCCATGGTGCATGCAACATCTAACTTAATCTAAACGTGTATGAGATTCTTTCTGAAAGTTAATTGACTTAAATGCAACGAATTTACACTTTGTATTGTGGACCTCTGTTAAGATTAAAACTCAAAATAGTTAAACAGGATTGGTATTAATATCGAGTGATATACTTCATACTACTGCTAAATCTCACATTTTTTATGTGTGACGATGCAATTGAAAATTAAAACATATTGATGGCTATGACTTACGCCGAGTTTAGAGGTTGAGCGGATTTGTATATGTTTAGCATTTAATTTTTATAAATAATATGATATATTGCTTACTTTGTTGCCGTTTTCATTCACATGCTCATGATAATACTCTTACACTTGCAAAAACACTAAGAATTCATCTTTTCTGTAAACTTTAAAGCTTAGAAATGGATTCCCATTGTAAATCTAAGTGGCTAATATCTTTCTATAAAACAATAAAAAAAATAGCCTTGATTTCACCAATGTTACATAAGTAAGGATATTTTTTTCATATTCTAGGTGTGTGTGGTACGTGATAAATACCCTTGATTTACTTCGCTTATAAGTGCCTGCACATTAGGTACGTTCTAAACTATTATAGCACAGACTCATTGAAAAAATATTAGAATAGTAATATGACTTACATATATACGTATATAATAGATATTTCAAGCCGTGTATAAAAATGTTACGTGGAAATTTGAAATAATCACATTATCGATGTAAATTTGAGTGAGACAACTATAAACTATGAATCTAAGTCTAAACTTGAGTTTAAGTTGTAAATATTTTAAAAGAACCAAACAAAACTTTCAAAGAAAATGTTTAGTTTTCCGGACGATTTTGTTGCTAAATTAATGCTGTACCTACACTTACTGTAACTTGATTTGAATTGACTTCGACTTATCCTCAGTAACAAATCACAGAATCACGAAATATCTATTAGGTTTGCTTGGTTGCCCGAGGTCAGCTCACAATGTGATGGTAAAGATTGCTAGGCTTCCGTAGAGACAAACTACTTGACAAGTTTTTTGTCTTATTTTAGCTCACAAGTAGTCGTTCGATAATTCTATCGTTGTAAGCCATGTTTGTTCCCCTCATTAGTGTAAAAAATAACACAACAACAGAATTTCACAGCAAAATAAAATAAATTGCAACAACGGTCGAATGTGTATCTAATAGATCGTGTCACAAATTCACGAAGTCGAGACTTTAGAATATGCTTCAGCCCTTCAAGGTACTAGGTCTAATTACATGTGATGGTCAAAGTACCCGAAGCATCTTTCCTTAACGCGTTTATAGGTTAACCACTCAGTAAATAGTGGCTCACCTTGCCAGATTATTGCTTACCTAATATGGATTTATGCTCCTCTCTAATACTATAAACGCACATACGAAAATTATATTATCTTACGATATCATCTTGCAATTAACTTATACTATATTTTGAAACAAATTAAATATTTATTTAAGAGGGAATATTAGATTTGGTACCTATATTTCTTGAGTAACAAGAATTACCTACTTTATGCATAGGTACTGATTCTGAAAGAGATGTCTATGCGTTTTTCTTCTTTTTTCCCATTTAACTTTGTCGATCATCTCAGATTAAAGGAATTATTAATCTGACTGACAGTTGAATTGATAGGTCAAATTGAGAGGTCACAAAGATGTAGATTGATTGATTTAGTTGTGATTTTTCAACAAAGGAAACATGTCAACGAAACACATTTTGTGGAAGCTAGGGTATAATAATCTAATACAACTCTTACACCAATAGTAATACTATATTTATTTTGGAACAAAAATTTACAGGATTACAAAGGTACGTGTGCGTAACAATGATCCTGCGTAAGTATAAACTGTGTTGCAGAGATCTATGCCCTCCATTAAAAATGTATGAATGTAAAACAACTTTTGAGAAAATGGTAAAAAGGACAAGGCTAGGAAAATGGTCATTTAGAAATAAAAGCAATGATTAATTATAAAAACAAATGTATTTTATTAGCCTAAATAATAAAGATTACAATAGAAATGCACGTTATGCACGTTATATTTAGGTACCTTTTCTAGAATTTTCGTAATTTTGTCCAAAAGAAGTAGTGAAAGTTGCTCTACTGCACATTTCTTCAAAGCATTACGTCATTGCAAAAATAATTAAAAATATTTTTGTAAATGGTTATGTTAGGCAATTACAGTTATTAATATTATTGGTTCCAACCGTCGATACCTCACTATGCCCATACAAGTTCCTAAGGTTTTGCTTTTTAAAGCCTATTGATTTTACATACAATTTTAACACATAGCAATGACATAACATACAGGCAGTGAAAAATTAAACGTCCATTAACGAACTCTCACTTTTATTTTAGTATTACGTATTGTGAACTACGAACCTACCTACAATCAAAACAAACCGAGCTTATTGTTCAATGAAGCGACTATTTCGTAACTACTAGAAAGTGGCCATAGTTCACTACTCTCGAAGTCTCGAGTCTGGTAATAAATTCCACTTTTTGCGCATCTACAAAAGTTCATTGCAATTATCTATGCTTCCGGTAGGCGAACGATAATTTACGTCAGTTTCTAAAACTATGTCACCTTATGTAATTAAACAACAGACAGTTGAAATAGAAGTAATATTAATAAATTTGGTTATTAAAATTAATATGGTCTTCATATTAAATATGTGATTATGGTTTGCAACCACGAAGTTATGTAAGACACATCATGTTTAAAATGATCTCTCTTTATAGAAAGACGGAGGGGACTAGCTATCTTTCGACATTTGAACATGCGATGTAAGTAGGTATTCACCAAATTTTAGGAGAAAGTACTCTGACGATTATTTGATCAGATGAAATGCCCAACATAAGTGTTAACTATTACCCACGTTATTTAACACAGTTTAGTCATATCCATTTTGTTCGGTCTTTATATTTCAAACAGGAAAAATATGCTTCACACCTAAATAATTTAATATTTAAATAAATTTTATAATTACTACTCTTCTTTATTCTCAAATTCACTCTTGGACATATTTAAAGGAACGCAAAAAAAGGTAGAATAACATTAAATATTTTCTGATTTCATACTGGCCATAATATATACCAGTATTATGTAATTTGAAAAAAAGATTTTGAATAGAATTTTACCTAACCGTTCATTTGTTTTTTTGATAATCTGTTAATCTCTTTGATACGTATTCTATAAAATTATGCATGTTTTTGTTTTTTTTTTTCAAATTTAACTTTCAATGTAAAAGTATGAAAACGACCCCAAGAAATATACGCTCAGTATTACATATGTTTTTAGATGAGTATGGTAATGGTATTTGACGCGATATATGCTTAGAAGTACGTACGGAGCTACACATCGTAGAAAACGAGTCCCTGGCAAGATACGTAACAGATATTTTAGAGCAGATTGAAATGCATTTTGCCCCATTATTGGAGGATAATTTTTTTTAATGCACGATAATGCTCGTGCTCATACTACGGCGGTAGTTTTTTAAAGACGTCGGAATTCAAGTTTTGGAGTCATTAATCTGATAGGACGTGTTTGGGATAAACCAAGAAAACAAATTAAACAAAGGAATCCAGCATGGCTAACATAAAGACTGTATCGAAGAAGGGAACGTAATGCCATAAAGGTTTAATGACAATTTAATAAAAAGTTTGCCCAGATGGATGCAGGCAGTTTTGACAGTAAATGGAGGCAATATTAAAATTTTATTATGTCACTTTTTATGAAAACAAACATTTATAAACATATTCAGCTTTCATTATGTTAGGTTAGAACTCCTTACAATTATGGTGCTGAGCTTAACGCCCCTTATTTTTTTTAACTAATTTTTTTAAGTTCTAAAATGTTAATGTAAGTAAATTATTCAACAAACTTAAAAGCCTTTAGTATACAAAAAAATCCATTTTCATCTGCCTTTTTTTGGCGTTCCTCTAAATGTGTCCATGAATGAACTACTAAATTTTCCAAACTTACTCGGACACTTTAACGGATGCATAATAACGGAGTAAAATGTTCTTATGAATCGATTGCCAGGAGCATATAGATAGACTGTTATGAAAGTTCATATAGATCCGTAGCACATTGCTATTTACCTATTTGCTCATATTAGAAAACACATTAGTACGTATACTTAGGCTTCAGTATAGGAATTTTAGTGGCTTTCCTTTGTCTTCAACTCCTTAAGCTTCCTCGTGTCTATTTCAATCCCTATTATTACTTGTAGTATGATCAAAGACGTGTACCCACCAGTAGGTATCTAAACAATTCTTTAACTTCCATTCAAATAATGATACGACTGGGTTTTTTTTTACATACCTACATAAAAATACAGGTTTTTTTAAGACTGTGATTTATACTTTACATAGATGTGCTGAAACACATCAGAAGTTTAGCAATTATTGTTTTCGCTCAAATAACTTGTACGTTCTAATTATTTTATCTTAATACTGAAATCACGTTATAGTATTTAGTTAGATTTATTGATGACATCTAGAGTTGATTTCGCCATTAACCGATGAACGCAGTCTTTTTAGTATTAGTACGCTTTTATACGGACAAAAGATCTTTGTTACGGTTGACCGATGATCCATTGTGTGCATCGGTACGCTCCCACAGAAAATTACGGGATCCGACCTCTCCTATTTGGTAAGTACGTATGTACAACGGAGATAAATAAAGCCTGCAACTTCACTTGATTTCAATTCTTTTAATAATCGTAATCCGGATCTAAACTTAGCAAATATTGGAATATATGTAGGTATATCAAGAAATCACTTTTGAGTCCAAAAAAGACCCATATTCGGAAAATTTTTGAGTTGTTCCACTTTGTACAGATCATTTGGAGTTGACAAAACTGTAAAATGTTATAAAATTATGAGTAATTAATGGGAAACTATTACTAATGTAGGTACTATATTCAAATAATCTCACTACCTATCACGAGGTTCATAAAACAACAATTCTATTTCACAGCAGCAAACTTCTTTTCTATCTTTGAACTTTGTAAAGGGAACTTACTAAACAAATTAAATTACTGATCAGCTTCTTACGAAATTTTGTTTTGTCTCTGAAATTTTAAATTTATTTTGAATGGTTATACGAAATCGTCAAGGATTTTGTGTCTAGATTATTCTTAAATACAATCACCACAACAGCGAGCTGTATTTAATTTCACAAAATACACCTTTTCAAATCGTTAGTTTATACTATACAAGAATTCTTGAATTTATTCTATCTTTTTAATTCCCTTGTCGCTCTTTTAATCCCTTCATTCTTGTATCGATAACATTATTACTTTCTGTACCAGTTGAGTGAGAATTCATAACACGAGTCAACCTGATTTACATCTTTATTATCAAAACTAGCGGCCCGTCCCGACTTCGTTCGGGTTCATCAATTCATTATTATACACATACACCTAATATATGTATAATCTATGTTTATATATATAGCTGTGGTTCCGGAGATTACCTTCCGCATATACACAAACTCACTCTCTCTTGGTAATATTATTAAGTATAAAGATAACTGCTAGATTTCGTTCATAATTATTCATTCTAAGCGACATTCTAAATAAAGCACGTGGAGTGTGTATTGAATTGAAAGTTTATCAAACAAAATAACGTCAAGTCAAAATAAAAAAAATTCAATAAATCGAATCTAGAACTATCCTTAATAATCAAAATATCAATAAGCAACGGCGTCATAGTGTCGTTAGCTGGTCAACGGAGTGCATCACAAGTGCGAGAGGTCGGTTTGTACAATATTGCAAATTCTACCATTCGACTTACTAAAATGTTTGTTCAGAAATCTGTTACGACTGTCATTCAAATGCCTTCAAATGAATTCATTGTATGCAATATCGTATGATATATCGCAAAGTATATAACACCCACTGAACTGTGCTGCATGTATGAAATATAATAATTTGTGATCTGCCCGTGAGAATCGGAACAAGTAGTACTTTTTATTGTGTAAAGATGCGAACGAAAAGACATTCAGAACGCAATTTCGCAACTTCTCGCTTAGTACCTATAACGAGTGTTTCGTCATCTAGCTTTACATGCTTTTGTGTACGAGGCATCGCAGTTTCCCCAGCAGATAGCTAACATGTTGAAATACCACAAAACCATCGTTACATGATAAAAATAATTTTGGGAATACAATTGCAATAAATTACATTTCATGTTAACTATTCATATGACAAACTTCGTCGGAGTATTTTTTGAGTTTTCTGTTGATGTTCAGATACTTCAAATTTAAAGCACCCACTGAGTACAAGGTATTTTTTACACATTCACATATATAAAATTTGATAAGTTTTTACCAAATAAAAATACAGCTAACTTCATATATTTTTCATAAATTTATTTTACTGTAGTCAAAAATATCATATAATTACAATGTTTAGTTCTTATGATCGTGCTTATGAACACCTCGGTTTTTGAATTATCATGTGTTTACTTTTTAACGTTATATTAAATCAAGATAATTTGAATTTAAATAATAAGTACTTTGTAATACAACAACTGTTCCTCATGACTTGAACCAAGTGCCTGCTAATTCTTAAATTTCATTCCAACCGCCCAATTCTTGAATTTCTGGTATTTAATAACTATATTATTATTGCGTAGGGGTTCGACATTCCACGTATCGCGATGCTCGTGGCGTGCTGCATTCGTACTTCTTCAGTTGGGAGCACGCGCCTACACGTAATCTGGAGGTGGACTGGCTCGACGCCAGGAACATTTGCCGCCGGCATTGCATGGACGCAGTGTCTTTGGAAACACCTCAGGTTTGAAAATTTATCAGGTGCTTGCTTTATCTATGAACAGTAATAGGCTCAGATGTAGGTAATTCATCATCAGCCTTTTTCAGACCGCCGCTGGATGACGGCCAGATGTACTTATCTACGGCGTATCTGCTTCGAAAGTAGATTTGCGTAATTGAGCTTACTTACTTAGCTAGACTATCAAAATTTACTTACGTAAAATTACAATTCCATATCGAGTAACGGATGCACAATCCTTTTGCGAATAACATCACACCGCGAGGTCACTACATCCGTTCACTTTCTTAAAAAGATATTACACTTTACATGTAGCAAACAACAATTATGTAGCTTAATTCTAAAGTGTTTGAATGCAATGGACAGAAACCTAAATAGGTGCCTACGGCAAATACGAAGACAATTAAGGTTGCAGCACAGTTGAGACAAAGTCACGGAATTCCCATGAAGCACCGATATAAACGCTCTTAGTACAAAAAAGGATTGAAGCGAGGTCTTTCTAGGTAATTCCATGGTGGATTACTTACCTACATTATGCAAGCACGTGCAAAAATTACTTACACAATTTGTATTCAATGTGTTTCTATGCTTACAATGCATTAACCGACGCACTGCAGGTTTTCCATTGTTGAATTCTCGTCCGGGTTGATAGTCGCAGGAAATGCTTTCCATAAAATTTTCTCTAAATACTTCCTGTCGCGGTTAGGAAACGCCAATGACCGGAACTTATACTGTCGATGTTGTCATCCCACGATGAATCCTACATATAAACCGGAATTGCGTGTAAATAGCGAACACCAAGATTTAATTGTCATCGGTACAACAATGAATTATGTATCGGTTACATTGATACAGTTTATAGAGCGTGTCAGGCGTCTGTAAAATGAAAGAAGCGCTGAGTGCAACGCCCGAATGCGTTTCATGGCAGTACGCTTTGAGGCGCTCGCAACGTACCGGACAAGTAGCACATGGCACAAATACCTCATATAGCCGTATTGCCCACTTAAACCGGACACACGCGACAGAGGTCCGCTTCCTGTCATAGTTGCACCATAATAATAAGCAACATTTTGTACTAGGCTTCATTGCATGCATCGATAACCTTTTTATAATTACGACGCGCTAGATATTATTTAAATGCGAGCGGTACAGAGACGAAATGTAATTGCAAATAAAAAAAAAAAAACTATATTATTCATATTTATTCTTACAGGAAAACGAATTTATCAAGCAAAGGATCTCTCGTGGCAATGTGAGATACATCTGGACATCTGGTCGCAAGTGCAACTTTGCCGGATGCGATCGACCGGACTTGCAACCTCCTAACGTGAACGGTTGGTTCTGGTCTGGCTCGGGAGCTAAGATCGGCCCTACCACACAGCGAAACACCGGCGACTGGTCGTACACCGGCGGCTACGGACAGCCGCAACCGGACAACAGAGAGGCTGCACAAGTAAGACTGCTAGATTTTTGTTTTTGTCTAGCGATTTTTAATGGAACATACCCATACATATAATACTATATGAGTATTTTTGGATTTTTATCCTTTTGCGATCATTGCGTATAACCCTTTACGAATAATTTATTTATCATAACCAATAACTGCTTAATATAATAAGTTTTCTAATAATATATTATAACTTAGTCAAGTTATAACTTCAACATTACACTTACCCTTTAATTTTAATTTTGAAATAAGTATTGCATTTCAAAAGTGTACTAAATCCATGATGTTGTTGGTTAAATCTGTACGTACCTACATCAACTTTCTCGATCATGAGAGAGAGATCATGATTTCTTAGTCGCGGCTTTATCTAATCACTTAGCTACCTACATATGTACTTACGGAACATTCATTATCTATATCAAGAAGAAAACTCTAACGCTCGTGTAACGTTTTTTGAAAATTCTAATGATGTATTAATACAGAGTGGCTCAAAACAGCAATTTTTGTCTATCTGTCTGTAACCTGCTTTCTAAAACGAAGCGATGTCAGATACTTGTAGTTACGTTTAATAAATTATATATTATTATATTATATTATCCACTTTCATTCAGTGAGAAGACCCTGGACGAGGATACCTGAATTGTCGTGAACGAAGTGGTGGCCAAAATCTAGTTCCTAAACTGTTTTTCTGAATCCTTAGGAAACACAATACAAATCACTATTGGACACTCCTAGATACATCATTAAAAATACAGACGTAAATGTAAATAAATACATGTTATCTTCTTATTTTATATCTATCTATAAATCAATGGATATATTCAAATTTATCCTAAAGATAGTGAAACTTGAATTGAAAATTGAACGATAAAAACGGTTCACTCGGTTATTGATCAAAAAGCATCGAATAAAAATCTTGCATAAAAGTGGTTCTCGAAATTATGTTAACATTATGTTGGAAAGTTGTCTAATACACACAATGATTTAATTACGTAATGAATGTAGATAGATGTTTATAACTAGAAATCTTTCTATAGGTATTACCACACAAAATCGAATTTATTATATCAGATACGAGATACTCATACAATAAATTTTATCACAATAGAGAATGTATTATATCATATTATAGTGTAGAAGTAAAAATCCATGAAAAATATATTTATAGTCATATATATCGAAGTATTTTCCTGAGAGACAAAGGAGAGGTATAATTATGTGACAACCTATATAAACAGTTGGAAGATATCAAGAACAAAAGGATCTTTGTAAAGTAAATAGTCAACAAACGATCAAACTGGCCACCTAATAGTAAGTTGTCATCTAACCCATGGATATTCTTCACACCTAAATGCGTTTTCGGCATAGATGAAAATAGGGAATTCCGCTTATAACTGGCTCTCTAATAATGCAACCGAAGCACGAAAACTATTACTTGGTTGATTCTAGAAGGGTGGTAAAGTTTACCGACTTTTTATATTGTTTAGTAGTTGAGTTACCTTCTTAAAAGGCTATAACATTTTCCTAATTAGAACCAAGTAGTATATAAATACTAAATCGTGGATTTAATAACAAACCACTGATTAAAAGTTGAAATTATTCTTGATTGTATTTTTTATTAAAGTTAAATGAACTATATAATTTACTGAATAATTTATTGAAATTATTAGATCCTTCAATAATCCATTTACATATATACCTCATTACAGGGTAACGACGAGTCATGTCTGTCGATCCTCAACAATTTCTACAATGACGGCATCAAGTGGCACGACGTAGCCTGTCACCACGTAAAACCATTCGTCTGCGAGGACAGCGACGAGCTTCTCAACTTCGTACGCTCGCGTAATCCCGGCCTACGCATATAAGATCCGCATTCGACTTTCCCTTTCTCGCCCTCTACAAATTTAGGTGGCTGACATTGTACAAATTCAACTAGCTATCTGTACTTAAGTTATTTATTAATTAAAAATGTTATTTACTTACACCATTGACCCACTAGGCCTGCAAGTTTGAAGGAAACTCAAAATTGTATCTAACCTACAATTAATCAATACAAAAATACTGATAACCGCTTGTAGGTACAACTATTAGCTAGGTCAGTCATTATTTTGTAAAAAACTGATTTAACACAAATTGCGTTTAATTTATAAAAATATTAGATTAAATACATTATAATATAAATGCTGTTTTTAACTCTGTATGCCCCGCTGTGGAACTGTGGAACCCTCAAACAAGATAATCAATATATACATATAAATTATTAGTATAAGGTCTAAAACTCAATTATTGAAAGCTACTAGATCTACAATCTACTATCAATGCTACATGGAAGATATATAGTTCCGGAGTTATTAATATTGATAAAGAACACCTTTGCTTTTTGAATTGATATTTAATTCGTGTAGCCGAGATCTATTTTGATATGAAGATCTATAGAGTGCAAGAGTGAAATAAAGATATAATTACTTAAAGATTTCTCATTTTAAAAGATAGGTTACGAAGAATAATATAGTCTTATAAAACGGCTTAGGGAAAGTAACGAGTAACATAAATATGTTTCCGCTTCAAAACTATAACGCATAGGCATTAGAGCGCATTAGTAAGATATAATATACATATTTAATACAGTTCGTTAGAGGGAATTAATGGTCGATCAATCCTTGCAACTTATTGTTATCGAACGACTTCGATCCGATGCAACTATGCTTGTTTAAAATTATTTATGATCTACCCAAGTCGTTTTTGTATAAGTGTTTTATATCCACTTATTCATTTGTGTACATCTGAATAAAACATTATCTAAATGGATACGTAAGCAAATTAGGTTTTGGATATTATGATCTTACACTAATAATAAGGAATTCGGTTGCAATAGCAAGTTACTGAGTAGCTGTTCATACTTTAAGCCGTGACTGAGCTACCGATTGAGGCCGGGGTTATAAGCTTCATACATTTGTATGGAAAAGTCTACGCGAGCAT
>PDGT01000005.1:7574035-7604032 GCA_003671415.1 Megathymus violae
AGATAACTTTAATAAAAAAAAAAACTGCGACTTATGTATTTATTGGCGGAAAATATTAAATTTGCAGCAATTATAAAAGGAAAGAAAGGTAAGAAGTGTAAGAAAGCTAGAATCTTCGTCGATTGTAAAAATACCTACATTGTTGTTATGTCCATAAATTTAAGTTAGTTTAACCCAAAAAAAACATCTTCATTATACATAAATATAAAAAGAAAAGAATTGTTTATTACTCTAATTTGATAAAAGGTTTTATATGTAAAGATAAATAGCTTCAAATAAATGAATAAAACATGTATATTTATTACAAAAGAATAACATTACAATGTCACAAAATAAAATGTTACAACGATTGCTATGTCGAATTTACCAAAAGAGTTATATAAATTATGTTATCTTATTATAAGACATACTTAACGTACAGTAGGACTTGTACTGTTTAATACAGTTAACGTAATAACAGTATCTACATGTCAGATCATATTCTAATAACATTATCTTTTTGTTACCATAAATAGAATTATTTTCAAACCGGTATGAGGTAACCACTATCTCTTATGGATTGAGTATTTCATTTATTCATGAGTCTAAACCATTGATTCCCAAAGTGGTCCAGGTGGACCCCCAGGGGTTCACGGGAGACTCGACGGGGGTCTACGTTGCCGTGACCAAAAAATAGGGGTGCACAATTCGTAAGCGGGGGTCCACGAAAATTTCTGGTTTCGATACCCTGATTAGAAAAAGACATTTAAAAAGATTACTTCAATGCAAAGTATATATTATTTATCTATCTTGTAATCAAATTCAAATCTTTTTTAATCGTTTCAAATATTTTTAATCACTATAAATGCCTTTTTATAACTAGGGTAGTGAAAAACTAAAATGTTGGCTTGACTTCACTTATCAATGTAGGCAAATAATATTTATTTAAGAAACTCAGCGACTTTTACATGTAAAAACTTGCATATTCCATATTCAGTACAACGTGTCGTGACTTGCAAAACGCCGCCGCACCGCTGCCGCCGCCGCTGTCTGCAACGCTTGTTCAGACTTGCAAAGGAAACGAAATACAACTTGTGTTTGTGCTTGGAATCTTGCATGAACTTGTTTCATTCTTCACCAATATAAATACGAATGCAAAGGATAAACGTTACTTATTTGTTTCCGGAATTTCGAAAAGTAAAGTGAATCGATGTTAGTGTTTGCTAGTGTCGTAAAAAGGAATTGCACAAGGATCTGTTGAGATAAAATAAAAACAAAAAATAAACTTTTACACACTCACACCCCCGCACTAGGATTCCCTGAGTTGCGGGTGGCATGGATATACACAATTATCACATCACAAACACCCATGACCCGAGAACAAACATTTATCTGTCACATAAATGTCTGCCCCGGCCGGGAATCGAACCCGGGACCCCACGCTCGGTAGACACGGTCACTACTAACTGGGCTACGGGGTCGTCAAAACACTAATTTTAAGGTATTTATTAAAAGTCGAATAGCTTCACACTTATCGCTAAATGTAACAACAGTCTTATGAAAGTTCCCCTAGCTTTAGTCTTACACAACTATAAACAGGATACAGTCACCAACCAAACGTACGGTTAAGGACTATAATAATTTTAGGTAAAATCGATTTATACAAAATATTCTAAACAAAAGATAATAATTTATTGCCCTTATATGTCTAAAATAATTATTAAACGTCAAAAGCTTAAAGTAATTGAAAACATATTTAACATAATTTCAACATGCAAAAAACACAAAAATTTTGTCCAATTCTCAATAGTGAGAAAAGAAATGTCACAATTCAGATAGAGTGATAATTACTCATTCACCTATAAAACACTTATCGTATCGGTGCACAAATTTTGTCGTAAAGGTCCAACGAGTCTGTATACTGTGGATGTTGAATAATTACACCACTAGTGCGATACTCAGTAGTTGTGGACCGATCGGTTCAACATCATGAACAATAACAACATCAACATAGCGAGCTAGACAAATAAGTAGCTGGCGAAAAAATATACGCACTCACGACGCAATTGCAGCGATGCCTCTCGCAATACATTATCATATAGATTATTGAATATTACCTTTATTTTGTTAGTTAGAAGTTGTCACAGTCTAGTTGCAATCTCCTACCACAATAAGACAACTTAAGCGAAACAAAATTAGAGGCCAACTTTATAAGGTCTGGAGGTTTAGAACTGTAGGAAAATTGTACAAAGGTTCATTAATGCAACGGAGTACAACAACACACCAAGTCGAAAGACAAATTCAACTAAACAAAAAATGATATCACTGATCTATATATACTAGCTAGATCCAACAATTCATTGTTTTATTATTTAACCAATCGATGGCAGCTTACCTAGGGTATTTATATTATAGAGGTCAGTTACTTAGGTGGTTGTCCGCAAGGATAGCAGCGAGCAGCGGCTTGTCCTGCAGCGCACGGGCCAGCTCCGCGTGGTCCCAGGCGAGGTGAAGACGAGCGGCGCGGCCCCCGCCTCGCACCCGCAGTGCCCCGCGTGCCTCCAACAATGCGCACGCGCCCGCCATCTCACTCGGCTCCAGCGGCGCTATATTGCGCGACAATGCCACCCTACAAATATTTTTTTGTATAGACGCAAGTCGGTACAATCCCAAATTAATATAATAGAATTTTCTATTCAGTAAATATTTGTGATTTTAACAAAAATTTGGTTTGATTATAATAATATTATAATGCTCTATGTATACGATTAAATTTATTGACTATAAAAAAGCTGAATACAAAATTATGAACAGCTATTTATTGAAAGTTAATATCGTTAAAGCTGATTTAAATACGTTTCTGAAATTCATACAAAGAGGTCTCTGGATCTTAGGCAGTCCTGTGAATAGATTTGTCGACCGTAGTTACGTCAATTCACAAAACAGTAAATGTCCCTGCGATCGAAAGGCGAGTTTAAGAGTCCAGGAAAAATAGTATCTAAATCAATTTTGACGAAACAGATGCACTACTTTCTTTTCCATGTCAATACGCGAAACATTAAGTCGAGTTTTCGCTGTTATACACTAACACTAACAATTAAATAAATTCTTTAACTCGATCTTCGATTCTTCTTCAAACGATATAATCAATGATTTGATGATAATAAATAATATTAAAAAAAATTCACGACTCCATAGCACAGTTGGTAGTAACTGACTGTGGCGCGAGGGGCCCCGAATTCAATTTCCGGCCGGGACATACATTTATGTAACAAATGTTTGTTCTTGGTCATGGGTGTTTGTGATGTCATATTTTTGTACATCCATGCCACCACAACACAGGAAGATTTTTGTGCTGGGGTGAGTGTGTGAACGTTTATTTATCATATATTTAAAATATATATAATACCAAAAAATACGCACTTTTTATAAACATCGTGTAGTTTCCCCATAAGAATTTCCTTGTTCTTCCCCTTACCCAGCATGAGCATGATGCTGCATAGTATCAGCTTCTGTTGCATGGGCAGGCCCTCGTCCACTTCAGCTTCGATCTTCTTGCAACCGCCATACACATCATTCAAGACTTCTAACACCTGTTTCAACTCGACGGTAACATTCGAATCCTTCATCATTGTTTGGATGCAACGGTTTTCAGAGAAACTACTGCGTTTAGCCAATTCTACTACTCTTTGACCTATGTCTAATGCTCTTCTCATATCTCCCGAAACGGCAGCAATCTTAGCTGAAATAATAGGTATACAACAAATCAGACACTCTTGAAATTTATGTTTTTCTAATAATAATATTTGATTTTAGATTTTTAGGATGTTTGTAAACAAATACATACATAAAAAGCATACAATTTGGCACAAATATACTGCTTGATTAATGAAGATAGTCATAGAGGTATTATAGATAGAGCAGGGAAGCCAGGCTTCCAACTGTCCTTCGGTTAAAAAGAGAGAGAAGATTGCGGTACCTTCTCTATGTATCTCTTCTCGCGCATGTGCAATTAGCGAGAAAAGTAATGAAAGATGTCATAATTTTTCTTTTCGCCCACAAGTTTGAAAAGTTCTTAACTATTAAGTATGATTATTAAATAATTAAATCACATTACTGACTGCCCAATCCATAACAGCTCTCAGTTACGAATTCAGAGACTACTGACAGGATGATGATAATGCAGTGTTTCAAGTAAAATAACTGCCATACATACCGGCTAGCATTTGCAGGGCGACTGGTGAAAACATTTTTTCCTTGTCCTGATCGGCCAAGACCGTTGCAAATATGTTTATGATCTGCTCTTTAGTATACGGCGCAAAATGAAGAGTTGCTGGCCGCAGCGAACAGCGAGCTTGCAACCGTGGCAAAGTTCTCTCTGTTAAGTCCAAAGCGTTCGCCACGCCCACCAAAACTATGCGGGACTTCGCCAACGCTGGCCACTCGAATATCGTATACAGAACTGATTGTTTCTTACTATCTAACTGATCTATCTCGTCCAAGACTAAAAGTCTGAAAAAATAAAATACATTGTAGGCCGATTGTAGATTCACAATTGTATGGTATAAGAACTATTTTTTGCTAGTTGTGCCATGAAACAAGTTACTTCGAGCTATAGGTTTTGAAAAGGATATTGGGGAAAGCCGATATATATATATATATACATATGCACGCACGGTATGCAATATGAAAAACCAATAGAGAAGCGATACATCTGAGAACATACTCAAATAGTAGCATAGTTCTGTTTGTTGTAAACCCGCGGTGGGTTGCAGTAAACACTTAACATCACATCGACTGCGTTACATTTTTTTACGTCCATACCAAGACATAATTAAAATTAATAAATTAAGGCTACAATAGCGATCTTACATCATTTTATGTTTCTTATTTAAATATTTATCGATAGCAGATAGACACGCTTTTTCTGTGGCTCCTGATGTTTTTATTTTTAGGTCCTTACAGATCCTGCTGTAGATGCTGGCCGCCGATTTTACCATTGTGCAATTGATGTACACTTGAGTGTAACCATCTCGTATCTGAAAACAGAAACAAAATATTGTTAAAGTAATGTAAACAAAATCGTAAAATAAAGTATATGAAAATCAGTATTCGCCTGCAGCACACTAAATAGTTTGTGGAAACATTAATGTACGTTGACTTAATTAGCGATGTAGGCACCGAAACATTTTGTTTGTAATTCTCGTCTGTCTGTCTCTACGTCTGAACATGTATAACATTGAAACCACAAAACAGAATTAGATTATACTTGGCATATTTATAAGTTACTGAATGGGTTATACTTAGCTAGGATACCTTCATCCCGAGAAATGCATCTATTCCCGCGGGACAGGTAGAAATGAAATATTAGAAATAGTAGATGTATGTAAACGTAAGTCGGGGATTTTTATGTAGCGAAGCGAGAGCGGGTTACGTGTATTTAAATGGAATTTTTCCACTAGACGTCATCTATCCAACGTACAACCGTGCGGAATCTTGCTTGATTCATTCGATCACATACGACAGATACGGACCGTGGGAGGATTATCGAGTTTTTATGAAACTTGACTATGTCTTTGTATCATTTTGAACAGCAAGTACCTTTGGCGTCTGTAGAATATATGATAAGCTTGCAGTTTTCCCTGTACCGGGTTGTCCGGAGATATATAACGATGTCGATTCTTCTTTTACGAGATGTTCGGTTAAAAAATTGTCTAGCCACTCAATCTCTTTTTCTCGGCTCGTCAGTGGCTTGACATACTCGACATTGTTTATATCCCTGGAAATAAAATGTAAAATGAACAAAATTAATATATATTTTTTAACTTTAGCAAAATCCATTCAGGTGCAATCAATCAATCGGAGACATCTTACACGGCGTGTAACATCAAGGCCCTCAGGGGGGCGCCGGCCAGGGTGTGGGGAATTCGGGAATCGAGAGAACCCTCTATGCCCGGGCCTTGTACTCGAAAGGGTTAACAGCCCCCTGGTGATGAAAGCCCCCACTGTTTAGCTGGGGGTATCCGAATACTTTCGAAAGCAAACAAAAACGCACACTGACAAAAATTCGAAATATTTAAGAGTATACATAGTTATGAAATAAATGGCGTAGTTCGCTAATTGTTGGCAGTTATTTCGAATTACAGACAGATCTCCCTGTTTCATCTATTGGTAATATACGATAAAATAAAATTCACTGAACAATCTATGTGTTTAATAAAAATACTATGAGACTTACTTTAGTATGTCCAAATTACGATTCTTCAAAATCTCACTTTTTCTAGCCACTTTCAATGCTGGACAGGTATCTAGAATGGAATTTATAACAATAAACGTCATATATTTATAAGTTGTATGCATTTCTTTACAGTAATATGTACTTAAAATCATTAATTAAGACACTTTTACTTTGTTTATCTAATTTAAATTCTAAAACTTTAAAGGAAATTGAAAAACGACGTAAACTTTAATACTGTTATTACTAATACCCTATTACTATTACCCTAGATATCACTTTTTATCTAATCGTGTAGTATAGTGGTGGAATAGACTACTTGAATCAGTGATTAGTGCACCAACAGTGAAATATATAATTTTACGGTGAGACAAATGATTAAATCTCTTGTACCTACTGTAGTTACATAATATAACTATGTAACGTATTCTGGTAATTAAAGAATGCTTATATGCATATCATACTTAATAAAATTTTTTTTTTTTTTACCAAATAGACATATTCCCAGAATGTGTATAGAGAATATTGATTAAATTTCTACAGTAGAGTATAATGTATAATGGAATATATGTTACCGTAATAAAACGTTTTTGTAACCTCAAATGATTTAAAATACCCCTAAGTACATTCAGAAGATGGAAATAATGGAATACCTACCACAATTTACGTATTGTGCCATCAATGTAACTTAGGGACGAAATATGTAGAATTTTGCTAGTCTCCGTAAAGAAGTTTTTAAGATAATGTATGAAAACAAACAGTTCACACAGACGAAGTTGCCGGGAACTGTTAATTTTTAATATTTTGACTTTAATACAATAAATATGGTCACATTTCAGTGTAACTTTAGCTAAAAGTTTCATACTCAATTAAGGATTTGATTGGATATTTATAATAACTGTAGATTGCATTGTTATTTGAATTTAATTTGCGAAATTAGATAACGCTGGTTACAGTCAATTACAGTTAGGTGGATTCAAATAATTGATTTAGTTCTTGCGCCCTTAAAATGTATTATGCTCACATACCACAACCACATAGGTATATCACTTCTCAGCGAACAAAGATGGTTTTCTGATAGCTGCAGTGTGGACTGTATTGGAAAAAAACTAAAAAAAAGTCACTAACCATCTTCCTCAACATACTCTTGGTATTTTCTTGGTGTATCCTTTCCTGTAAAATCCTCATTTTCATTGTTTCTCTTAACCTTATTTATGTTCAAAAATGTCCTTTTGCGAGATTTGAAAGGAATAGTGGCTTGAAGCTCAGGTGTCTGAAAAATTAATTATTACTACTATAGTTTAAACTATAAATAAAAAAATCTAAATCAGAAAATAATACCCACCTAAATAGTCGAATTATTGGTGTATTATAAGCGATTACTCTGATGCTTGAATTAAATAAAATACTAATATAATTTGAATGGCAAGACTAGGGGGTCAAAGAATGCGTAAAAATAAAATTTTATTAGTGTTTAATTTGAAATCTAGTCTAGTTTGTTGAACAACAACCACAGATCAAGCCATCGGATTTTTAACCTTCTTAAAACTAAATTAAGATAACCTCTGAGGATATATTTAAATCATGTATACCTACTCGTATATTATAAAGAGGAAACCTTTTTATTTTTGTATGTTTGTAACGAATAAACTCAAAAACTATTGAACCGATTTTAAAAATTCTTTCACCATTAGAATGCTACATCCCTGAGTAACATATAACATTTATTACTAGAAAAAATAAGGGATCCTTTCTAAAACTTCAGTAACGTGAACCAAGGTGTAAAAAAATTTGCTTAAAAATTTCTTTCATCGCATACGCCTCGAAAACTATTTAAAAAAAAAAATGTTCTACAATATTAGAGAACATATCAATATCTACAAATAACTTCGCGATACTATATGTCCAACTATTGTAGTCAGATTGTAGGTAGATTGTACTGTGGGTATGTCACTATAATCACTTCTTACATTTTAAAAGCTGACCAAAATCAGACAATGATAACCATACCTTCGTATTAATCCTTATCCAAATAAATCATTTCATATTCAAAACTGTTTCAATACCTATGGCCTATCAATACCTATTTTTGAATTGCTCAAATCGGACATTCCGTTCAATTTTACGAATTTAGCACAATGACCAGTGTGGCCCCACGCAAAGCAGCTGTAGCGTAGGCCAGCGGACAAGGCGACGTGGGAGCGGACACGAGATGCGCAGCGGGCACATCTATAAAATAGGTAGTCGCGCGGTCGGCTCCTTACCACAGAGTACATTAGTATACTCCTTACGCAGCGGACATATGTAACATTAAATATGTCCTTTATAAAGATAAAATTATAAATATATCTCAAAATGTTTAAAAATAAAAGTACACCCGTGCAGCCGAGGCCGGCCGCTAGTTACTGATAAAATATCAACTGCCTATTAATAAGATCTTAATATGTAATTCTAGGATGGGTTTTTATACCGAATACTTATAATGCAAAGGTGTAGTGGAAAATGTAACCTATAATCATTCCTATTATTTTATTAGTTTTAATGTTAATTATTGGCAATTCCTAAGTAATAATTAAAAACATAGACATGTAGTTTGTATAAAACTTTATTGCAACATATCATACCTATTTCAAATTACCACATGTAAACATGAAATTATATTTTAAGTTAATAAAAGTGATTCCATAAATGTATATGTTACCTGATTACTTACAAATAAACAGAATACATTATAGTAAAATAATAAGTATGTCAATGAACATATTTAATATAAATTGTACACAGTCTAGCATCAAAAGAGTAAATTGACAAAATGCAAATATGACATAAAAATCATATTTTCTTTTACTAACAAATCACATCAAAAATTGATAAATACCAAACACTTATTATGTCAACATAACAATGATTTAATGTTATTACACAATTTTGTCACAAAACACAGTTTTTTACTGTTTATCTTTATTAAAATCATTCTGTGCCTGATGAGCCATATTAGACATATTTTTTAGTAAATCATACTGCTGCTGTGCCTTTAACCATGTGTTTTGAAAATGCATTCCATGCAAATCCATTTGATGTCTAAACATAGCATGCTGTGCAGAAAGTATCTGACGTGGTGTAAGATAATCAGCTGGACTTGCCATTGGCGGGTTCGGTTTCATAAGGGGCATAGGTTGTCGCATTCCTGGCATCTTATTGATCGGCATCATTGGCTTCAATGGTTTGGGTCCTGGTTTAGAAGGTCCTGGAGTGGCTTTTGGTGAATCACTTTTGGGTGCATTCATATTAGATAGTTGGGTACTAGTGATTTGATTAGATTGATTTATATTGTTATGATCTGGTAAAGAACTTGCACCTTGCTTATCTTCAGCAATCACTAACTTTGGTGATGAACTAGGTGAACGCGTTTGTGATCTCGGTGAAGGTTGAGCAGTATTAGAGCTGTGAGAAACCATTGGATAGCCAGTAACTGGTGTGGTGGTATTGGAGTTACTTGGGGGTTTAAGAGTACTTTTATTAGAAGCATCCTGCCTTATGGGGAGCATTTGTGATACATTTCCTTTGTCAACTTTTGGTTGACCCATCCCACTTGTAGAAGGCACTCTTAAAGGAGTAGCTCCAGGATTGATGGGTCTTGTAGGTAAATTTGAAAAGACATTGCCTTGGGACATTGCTAATGGCAACAATTTGGAAGGTATATTTTGTTTCTTAGCCAAATTGGCTATGGATTGCATGGTTTCAAAAGCTTTGGTCTGTTGTGGACCAAGGTGACTTTGTATATTATGTTGAGTAGATAAATCAAGAGCTGTGCTTGGTTTATGTTCTTGTAGTGGAATATTAGGTGGTGACACTTTAGTATTAGGGATGTTAAGTTTATTAGCAGCACTGAATGATTTTGGAGTAGCTGGAACCAACTTTGGAACTTGTGCTTTATTTTTGGGCATTTTTGCTTTTTTGTCAGATTGCATAGATTGTAACTGTTGTTCAAAGGTTTGTTGAAATGTTATAGGAGCAGAAAAACTTCCACTTTGTTTTCCTAGCTTAGTATCAGCAATAGGTTTTAAATTTGGCACAGGTCCTTTAGCAGAGGTCTCAAAGGTTTTATTTGGTGGTTTTGATTGAGCTGCATTATTTTCAACTTTAGTTGTAGAATTAAATTTTGTATCATTGTCAGCTTTAGGTTTTTTTGAATCTGTATCAGGTAATTTTAATATTTCAATGTAATTGTGCACAGGAGGGCTTGGTGCTTTATGGGTAGACATATTAGTTGCTCCACTAAGGTTCTTGTTAACCATAATCTTTTTCTGATCTACATTAGCTGTATCACATGGACTTCTTGGTTCTGACTTTTGATCCGTTAATGTAATTGATAGGGAAGGAGGAATATTGATTTTACATGAATCAAATAATGACTTTAGGGGATCACCTGAAGTTTGACTTGTTACAGGAGCAGAAAGAGATGATTTTACTTGAGATAAAATTTTGCTACGATCTATAGTAGGATCAGAATTATTTGCTAAGAGGTCCATTCTTAATTTTCCAACTGACGGGCTTTGTTTATGACTTGTTTGGGGGGTTGGTATGCTAGGTCGTAATTCAGGCATTTTTTTTGCTACAGGTTTATTAGGTTCACTAGGCTTAGAGCTTGGTAATGAAGTTTCTGGTTTCGGTATTTGAAGTTTAAGCGGTGATACTGTCTTTTGAGGTGCAGCTGAAGTTTGTGCAGGAGGTTCATTAGGTTTTCTTTTAGGTGAAGTAGTATTATTTGTTTCCTGTGTCGTTCTCTTCAAAATGGGGCTATCTGGAGGTTGAAGTTTTACACTAGAAGATTGTTTAACATCTTTTGGTGGCGGCATAGGTGAAGGCGTATTTACTGATGACTGGCTATTTGAATTTGTACTTTCATCTTCAATACTTTTAGGCTTGTCAATCACCTCATTAATCTTTTCAGCTGGCTTTATTGAATTACTATCCAATGTGGGTTTTGAACTATAAGGAAGTTTAGCTTTTTCTAACTCAATTTTTAACTTTTTCATTTCAGGAATACTTGTGGGAATATGCTGTTTTCGTTTCAAATTATCATCATGTTTAGATATCCCGCTCTGCACTTTTGAAGTATTATCAACACTTGAAATTGTTTGATCTTCAAGATTTGTTTTATTAGGCGAAGTTTTATTGGAATTATTTTTAGCTGTTAATTCAAAAGATATTAAAAACTGTGATTTTTCATCTTCATCATCAGTGTTTTTTGGTTGAGGTGGAGTGACATTTTTATTTAATGTATCATCACTACCATCTTTATTCTGTTGATTGGATAAGTCTGACTTCTTAACTGATCCACTTGATGATTTGCTTACTCCGTTTTCATCAGGCATAGGACTATCTGTTCCAGAAGAAGCCTCTGAACCTTGATCATTCAAATTGGGCATGGGGCTACTAACATTAGTGTCTTCTGTAGATGCAGGGCTTGATTTTCTATCAGGAAAATGTGAACTCTTCCTATTAATATCAAATAATCTGTTACGAATAGCTACATAATCAATAATTTGGTAAAAAAATCTCATAGGTTCATTTCTTTTCCAATTGTATATATAAGCAATATCCATTAAAGTATAGTAGTCAGGTAAAGGTACTCTTTTATATAATATATCTATAGCAAATTGAGTACTATCAATGTCAAATTTCATACTAAGAAATTTTTTGAGATGACTAATGTTAACAACTGCAGGACACTGAAGATATCTCCTAGATCCAGCTGGCTGCGTCTGACTCTCATTACTGTCAGAAGACTTACTGGATATACTGTCAGCATCAGTGACATCGGCATATTCAAGTGAAAAAGAGATAACATCTTCTGGGCTAAAAATTATTCTTTCCGTATCTTCACCTCTCTGTTCAGGAGTTGCCGAGGCAGCAGGACCAGGTCTCGATGAGTAAAATTGTTGTCGACGTTCCATTTCTCTTTGAAATAATCCTGGTACAAGTTTGTAGACAATGTCTTGCAGGGCTTTATCAAGCTTTATATTAGGCTTAGCAGAATTTATCATCATTTCGCAGACAGGGCAATAACTCTTCACTTGTAAATGTTTAATAATACAGCTTCTACAAAATGAATGCAAACATTCGACAATCGTTGTAGCATCTATGTAGTAGCCCCTACATAATGGACACGTTATATGTTCGTTAACTTCACCTAGCAGAGTTCTTTGGGGGACGACAACACCGTTGTTTTGCTCAGCCATTTTCACGATTTTTTTATCAGGCTGTTTATTAGAAGTAACCATTTTCACAACGGCATAACCAGCGTCATCAAAATTCTATAGATTTAACCGTCAGCTTAACACTACCAACTTCGATCAAAAAATATAAAGTTAAATGCTTTTAAATTACCGACGCATTATTATATATTTTAGTATTGTACAGAGACATGTAATCAATAAATAAAAACCGCGAAATATACAACTCACTTAACTCGCAAAAGGCGAAAACGACATAACAAAATGTATGATTATTATGTTGGTAACCCTAGCTGTCTACACAGAATTTCCTATATTTCAAAGGTATAAGAAAAACTTGTATACTAAAACATAAGTTAGGACTATAAAATCAAAAGCTATACAAAAAATCCTAACTTACCATCGCTTGTGTCTGTTTTCCGGATCTCTGTTATATTTGTTAAGGACCTGAACTACTGAATTTATCGTTATTAGATTTTGGCGGGAGCCTTAATTTTTCTCTTGGTATTTGTTACAAAGTTGTCAAAATTGTCAAAGGAGAAGTGAATGTGTCAAACAACAATTTATCCTAAGTCTGAGATGTCACTTTTTTGGCCTACACTTTATGAACTTTTCATCAACATCTATAATATTAATTTTAATTCATGCTTGATCAATATTATCAACCTTAATTTTAATTTACAACTTCTTCTTTCAACAATATCGCAGATAACAATTAGTAATAACACGTTTTAAGTTAAAACATTCACATGAGAGAAGTTTAAAGGAACATTTAACGTGTTATAAAAATTTTCTTAATATTGTTAACTTTACATAACTTTTAATTCAAAATTAAAAATTATGCCACACATATTTGTTATTTTTAAACTTCGATAGTGTCTATTTCTTGAAGTGATTAGGAAATTATGGGGCAAGTACAATAGAGTGACATTGTGTGTCATTACGCGTCACACCTTACTGGTTTCATATCATAGTCACAAAACACCAAGAGCGTAGTAGTTAAACTTCATGCAATGCCCGCACGAGCAATGTAGACAACATAGGCATCGCTCACGGACACAATCTCAGAAAACAGTGTAACAGTTCGGATGCGAGTGCCAAACACATTTTGAGGCGTTTATCGTGCAGAATTGAAGAGATGAAAAATTATATACTATGAATTGTTTATTATACTGTTTATATTCGTTTTTAAATAGTATTTATTATATTTTAAGCTACAAGTTTTCTCGGAGAATTAAGTAGGTACTCGCTCGCACAAATTTTGACTTTCCAAATGCCTCGTAAATAATTTACTAGTGGTTTACTTTAAACATCAGTATATAAAAATTGGAATTTATGTTTTGATGATAATTGTGCATTTCGACGTTGTAGAAAACGCTCTAAATAATTTTTGGTTACAATTTTTCAATATTAAAAAACAGTAAAATTACATTAAACTTGAATTATTTTATTCATCTGTTTCATCTGATATCTGTTTCAGTCTCAAAAATCAATTAAAGAATTAGCTACGAGTGCCGCCCTCACTATACGACTTGGTTTTAATTAAACTGTATCACACATTTCTGTGTAAGCAGGAATTAAGAGACCTTGCGCCACTGCGCCCCAGAAAGTACGTATAAAAATTAAGTACATAATAAATCAACATAACTTTTTGCTCTTTTTGTGATTTAATATAGAGCCGAGTACACTACTGTAGTGCATCGTATTGCTGTGTCTCGACCAAAATGTACTCTGTGCTCTCGACATGTAGGTTTTTTACACACAACATTTAGAAAGATTAAGTATTAGCGTGTAAGATTGTGTATAAACAAGTAAATATAACTCTTACTTTGAAATAAAACTTTATAAAAATACTTTCAAAATGTGTATTTAGTTTGTTTACAAAAAATAAGCATATAATATTTTATGTATATTATAAAATGCCATCTATATGGGACTTAATTAACTAACGTCTTAAACCAAAACGAGTCGAATAAAATCTTTACGTCTGAATAATATATTTAGTTCAAATAATAAAAAAATTGTAAGATTCGATTTTTAAATAAAAAATAAACACTTCAATATTTCTTATATTCATATATATATTGAAATGTACGTAGATTTAACAATTATTGGAATTTCAGTTGTTTTAATTTTGTAGTAAAACCACTAAATTCTATTTTATTTAATATAAGTGATCCGCCCCAGATTCGTACGGATGCTATTTAGTAGAGAGAGAGAGGTATGTGAATTACCCATTGGAACTTTTAGCGATGCTTTAAAATGCAGCTTATAAGTAAAGAATATTATAGTATAGATGAATAAAAGAATGTATTACTAACAAGGACGCCCGAAAATAATAGTGTCGAAACCAGTTCCGCACAGATTTAAACTTTTTTATTATCATGTGTTGTTTTAAAAGATGTGCTGAGAAGTTTTTTTTACCGTTTCATCTCCTCAATGTTAAAGCACCTTTTCGAAATGGTAGTAGAAACAAAAAATTACGTGCATAAGTATATTTACATAATACGATTAAATTACTTTGAATTTGAATCGATTTTGAGAAAAATCATTACGTTTCTAATTTCAGTCACACGGTTCTTCGAGAAGCCAATTATGTAAACGATTTTTTCATTGAATAATACTGTACAAGTCACACAACAAAATAATCATTCTAGTCGGTTGAGTCATTCTCAAGTGACGATCTTTCATACAATATATAACAGTTTTTATATATTACTATTTCATTCAAAACATCAGAAAGTGTCGATTACTACACAAACACTTAAATATCAGGCGTTTAATTTTCAAAACTTTCATAAAACTTGTTGGATTGCCTATAATAATAATAATTACGATGGATAAAATACAATGTATATGATACCTGATTCATTTTATATTTTAGCTATTTTGTATAATTTTCTTTAGAAGTTTAGTTAAGTTAGGGACCTATTACCTAATCTATAGTCATCACACCTATAACAGTAAATTCGTTTTTTAATAAGAACATAGGTAGAAATTTACAATACACATCAACTTATTATACTTTAATGTTTTTTAAACAAATATTTTAATTGTTTCCAATTTTTTTCTGAACTATTTTAGAACAATTTTTTTAAGTACAGATAATATTTACTAGTTTATAAAATATTCTATACAATAAATTTGCTGATTTCAAAAATGTTAAATCCGAAGAGCAACATGACGACAGAGCGCTAATCCACGCAACACGATTCGTCATTGTTAACGTAAAAGGCTCCGTAGAGCATGTATGAAATGGATAGCATGCATCACGACACGCAAATATATTCCTAGCCTTGTTTACATAAAATTTTCACAAAGAAATTTTACAGATTAAAAAAAAATAATGGAAACCGTTTTTAAATCACATTGATCAATTAATATAATTTAGTCTAAATAAATAACTTTGGCTAACTGGTCCTGTATTCTACTTTTATTTTATGTTTTTTTATATTCTTTGGTGTCGAGCTGACCACAGAGTGCATTTAAAATCGATGAAGTTAAACTAACTGTTGGATATTAAACGGAGAATAAACGTCAGTCACATTTTTTTCGTTCTTTCTTGTTTAGGCCGTGCCCCGCAAAGTCCGCAACTGTCCGCATTTTCATCGTTGGAAATTTTTGTAATCTGTAAAGACAAAGTAATTTAAATTGTAGAGTTTTTGAGAAACTACTTTAACTAACATGAGAGCTAAGGTATTTCAAGTTATTTGATTAATTTTATTAATATCTTGTTTTATTTTGAGATCTAAATGGACGAATACGACTTGCTAATGGTTTTTAACTTTTGTTACAGTGGCGTAAGAAGCGTATGCGAAGGCTAAAGCGAAAACGTAGGAAGATGCGTGCGAGGTCTAAATAATTGGTAAGTTAATGATTTTGGTTTGTGAATTGGGGATTACGATTTATTTATACATGTGTATATCACTTAAACACTACTTGTTGGTGAATTTCTTAATATCAGTTTGTATTAGTGAATTCTGTTTGCAGTAATTATGTGTGTTTGCATATATAATGCACGTGTTTATACACTTCTATTTGGACATGACCACGCGTTAGCTTTTACGTTAACCTCAAAGAATTCACTAAAAGTATTCGGTTTCCTGAGGTTCCTCATCATATTATTTTTAAATCCAAAATAAAATTAGGATTTTTGTTGATATTTTTTTCATGATGCTGAAGAAACTTAATACGAAAAAATGTTCTGTGATCTTATCTGATTATATTGTTAAACTAGCTGTGCCCGCGACTTCGTCCACGTGGAATTTAATCAAAAAGTTATTTAGTAGAAATAAAAGTAGCCTAAGTAAATCCTTATCACATCAACTGCCTGTCAGTGAAAGTCCCGTCAAAATCTGTACAGCCGTTTCAGAGATTAGCCGGCACAAACAGAGAGACAGACAAAAATTATAAAAAAAAATATTTTGGTATATGTACCGTATATATATCATTCCAATGCGTGTAGTAAAAAGTGGTTATTTTAATATTACAAACAGACACTACAATTTTATTTTATATGTTATTAAACTTATTGTTCAAATTAACAAGGTCAACTTACACAGATACAAAAAGTCTGTTATGCTATGACTTCTACTGATTTAGTACTACAGAATTTATGAATTTAGGCTCTATGAAAAATAATAAAATCTGTAATGTGTTTTTGCTAACAATAAATCAAAAGGTTTTTTCACACTTCACAAATACATTGTTTCAGTTTCACTATGAGATATGTAACTCAATTTTAGATTTTGAGTTTTAATTTCAATAGTCTTCCCCTGTTCATCTAAGACATGATTTATCTAATCACCATTTATCTAATCACCATTTATCTAATCACCATTTATCTAATCACCATTTATCTAATCACCATCTTTAGGGATTCAAAAACATAAAACTTGAGATAACGTCAAAAATGTTGATGTAACCTCCCTTCGCAGAGTTCTTTTCTCTGTGTTATTTAAAAAAACTACCCCAACCAATATGTTAGTAGGGTTTGTATTGTTTTTAAAGAAAACAGGAGAGCTCACATTCGCGAGAAATGGAATTACAGTTGATCACATTTGATTCAGATGCTTTTTCAGATTCAGATGCCAACAAAATTGCCTTCAAAAGAAGCTTTTGCCTTTCATTTCACACGTATTTTACTTATATTTGATAAGTAACTCCAAAATTTACCAAAATTATGTTTTGTTATGTGCAATTTTTCTGGAACATATTATAATAGTTAATCAAAATGCATTTTCTAGATCTTCAAATAGTCTAAAAGGGTCAAGTTGAACCCGACAAGGCCCCTAAACTAGAACCATAATTAAAATCAAGTACTGGATATGTAAACCCAACCCAACTTGAATAAAAGTAAATCTCAATTTAGATTATGTATCCTTTTAAAATTAGTAATTTCAAATTTTAACATCAATTTGCCCAATAAAAAAAAACAATTTTGTAATTATGACCACTGTCATTACTAAAAGTTTGTAGTAGTAATTCGTTCTGATTGAGGACATTGGGCACAATTTTTAAAATGTTTTTTTATGTGACATTGGGTATATTCAACTAAATGTTACGTAATTGCAATTAAAACATAATTGGCTTTTGTCATGTTTCCTAAGTAACTTTATCAGCTTTTAAATAGGGATGTTATGGATATGAAATTTCAGATTCTGATGTGGATACAGATGAACAATATTTTACCGGTTATGGATATAGAATTGTTTCGGATAATTTTGGTTACAGATATTAGACGATTTACAACTTGGAAAAAATATATAATGTATTTAGATAGTTTTCACAACTTACAAAGGTTTTATGTGGCATTAAAATCACAGAAAAAATGACTTAAATAATAAAAACTAAAATGAGAACGACCTGGCTAATGTATCAGCTCAGTCAGCATAAACCAGTCATAATGTGCTTTATTTAAGCCCTGCCTCTTTCTGAAATTATCTAAAACTTATTTATCGGATTTGGTTATGGTTTTGGATATATTTATATTTTGGATATCCGATAGTTTCAGTTAGGAAGCTCCATAACATCCCAGCTATTAACATAATAACAGTTATTTCCTCATACTTACTTCATTTCTCTTAGGCCTGTAAAGAAACCCTAATTAGGTTGTTAAATCTACCCATACATCATTATTATGAAATGGTTATTATTAATTTTGTAAATTTTTCATATAAAATATCTTATAAATCAGCCAAGAATGGTCGATCAAATATGCCTTATAATGAATGAATGCCTTGAAGCATTTTGCAACTGGGTGACAACTGACATTTCTAGAAACTGTAATTTTTTATTTTAAATTTCATTCACTGATTGGTTATAATACCGAAAAATCACAAGAACCTTAATAATCTTCTAACTCTAGACATGAAATTTGAATAAAGGATAGTGACCAGAATTTTTGTCTGGGTAGAAATCATGTAGTATCAGTTTTGTCATTTAAAAATACCACCAGGCAGGACAAGTATATTATCATTAACATCTTCATTATTTTTGGAGCATGAACATAATCTGTAATCTTTTCATTACCATTTTATCCTTTTATATAAAATGTGTTCCATAATGGTTGAGATATAAAAATTTGTCTTTCCAGAAGTTCTAGTTGTTTTTTCGATTTATCTTTATAGTTTTATTCTAAATCCATGAATGACAAAATTAGATAAATTATCATTCAAAAGTGAAAACCAAACTTTGAATTTGCCCTAGATTTGTTTTGTATAAATAAATATTAACTCTTTAAAAACTATACCCTCTTAGGCAGCCACTAATTCATCTTGAACATAGTGCAAAGATAAAGAGGGAAAATTATATTGTAGCTTACTCCACCCTATGATCTCAGTGGATCAAAAGGACTTTGATGGCTTACAATTATTTGTTACAAATATACTTTTGTTATCTATGTAACTATGAGCAGATTTTATTATTGGTTTTTTAATTTTTCAGGTACACATCATGAGGAATGGTGAAAAATCTTTAACTTATGCTTTGCTACCAATAAAAAAATAACAAAATCCGATCTCTTGTTTCATTTATTAATCATAAATCACCACATACATTAGACATAGACTGAGATCACAGACTTACATTTTTGATGATTGACTGCAGATTTGAACATGTCCGGTTTTTCTAAATTTTTGGTTTACTAGACCAGTTCAATATTCACATTCAAGTGCATTACATACCTGGTTGTTAAAAAAGAAGCCGATATATATATATGCTTTTGTTATTGATGATTAATTTGTTTATTTAATATAATAATGTTTATTGTGATTAATAAAAGTCACAAATATTTTTTTTGCTAACGATGTTAAATTAAATTGTTTGTTTATGATAAATTGACATACGTTTTATTATTTATTTCTAAATTATGTTAGCAGTTATATTGCTATTTCCGTAATTGTATCCGTAATTTTAAATTACATTTTTTCATACCAATTCACCTATTATCCTATTACTTCAAAACAACGCATATGATATTACCTATCACATCGGCTTTAGTTGTATACCAGGCAATAAGAGACATCTCAAATATTTTGTTCAGGCTTTAAATAACTAGTAATATATGGTAAGGTTATCGCTTAATAAGCGTTTTATTGGTAGGTAAAATGTTTGTATAAAGCTCATTCGCCAAATAACGGCCAAGTCTCAACTTTACCAACTCATGGTTTCGATATTACATGACCGATTTAAAATTACTATGGACGATGCTAAGTAGCACCCTTAACTCCTGGGATAATCCGAATTCGTGCATCAGTAAATTAAGGATTCTAGATAGGAAAAATACTATACATTGATAATTCCCAAGGTAATTAGATAAAGTAAATTACTTATTCTTTCCATATTGCTTTGGTTGATGTTAAGACAAATAAAATAATGAATAAGTGGTTAAAAAAGCAATACATTTTGTTAATAAATGATTACTATTATTGACGATTGTTGTGCTAGTAAATCTATGTTCTATAGTAATAAATCAATAAATGAGAAATTTCATTAAATAAAGATCAAATGGGATTTGGAAGCCGAGATTGTTTAAGATGCATTAATGTAGTAAATATAAAAAAGATGGCCGTATGTTTCCTAAAATCGAAAGTTAAGTGGAAGGTGTAGATTGCACTTATTTATCAAAATGTACTCTGTTATTTATTTTTAGTCTTTATTTCCCATAGAGTGAGTAAAACAAGTTCTATTTACAAATTTTAATGTCACTAATGTCATTATTCGCTTAAATTTATATTTTTTTATTTATTTCGTTATTTACAAACTGTTTATGTGGGTCTAATAAAATAAATGGGTCGTATGACTGTAATGAAATGGGAAAAATCAACGCAATGTAGACCAGTGCACAATATTATATCCTCTGATTTTCCTAAATACAACCCTCAGCCATGGAAATATATGGTAAGAATTTATATATATTATCATTTATAGACAATACGGTGTTTTTGTAAACTTTAAAGATACGTATATACGTTATTTCTGTTTTGTTCTTTCTATTAAAATAAGTGTGATTTTAGGGTTGTTGGGAATTTTAAGCCGAAAAGGTTTAAAGAAGTTATAAATAAATATCACGATTTCTTTATTTTAGACAATAATAATAATAGTTTTCACTTTTATTCATGAAATCCACATTTAAATAGGGCAAAATTGTACTGATTAAATATTTGGGATGTTATGGATATGAAATTTCGGATCTGTATACGGATACGGATATATGAATATTATTTTACCGGTTACGATTTCGATTACGGGTATTATTTGATATTATGGTCTAGGTATTATATTATTATTTAGTATCATAATAATGGAAAAAAACCTTAAAAAATAAATAACTAAAATAGCCTCAAGATGCTCAAGGTTCAGACAGCGAAAACCTATCATAACGTGTTTCATTTAGACTGCCCCTATCCGAAATTATTCGAAATGTTTTAATCGGATTCGGTTACGGTTTCTGATATATTTTTATTTCGGATATCCGATAGTTTCGGTTACGGTTACGGAGCTTCATATCATATCTGCTAGATATCTCTTTAGCTTTACAAAGTTAATTCAAGGGCCCTGGTAGTTTTATTATGTGACATGAATAAATAAAATGGGTATGAACACACACATTGTGATGTTTATACGAGAGGGGTTAAAAAAATAAAAGTTAACGAGAGGAACTTTAGCTTTTGTTAAGATAGTGGAATATTGTATAATGTTCGATTGGTTGATAATACGCGGAATTACTACAAATAGACCACAACATGTTTGTTCGGGATTCAAAACAAAATTATATAACTTTCAAGCCTTGATAATGTAGTATATAAACTACTATAAATGCAACTAGGCATATGTTCAATTTGTTGCAGAGTTTTGGAGACGTCGTATTGGTTTTCTATATAACTTACCGTTGAAATGTATGGAACCATAAAAAATAAACATAAATCAATGCATCGTAAAGTAATACTTAAGTTTTTAACCTTTCAGGAAGGGAAAGCACGCATTCAATGGCTGCTTTCATATGAATATCAAAGGAAATGGATGGAAGAAAGGGAATTGTGGAATAAGCGCATGTACCCGGAGAACACTGCGGTTAATGTAGACATTGTGAAAAGTTACGTGATGACATTTAAAACGAATCATCAGCCACCAAAACCAGAAAAAAAGAAACCGTTTAAGATGAAAAAGTATGTTCAATTATTATTTATTCGTTGTCTAACCGATGTGCAGGTGTCTTAGGATACATTTATGCCATCTAACAATAGATAATTCTGCGATATTTGGCGAGTTCAGGGAAAAATATATTTTCGGTCAGTCACACTTTACTCAACCAATCAAAGTGTAGAGAAAAAAAGGAAAATTTATCTAGACATGCTTTTACCAATTACAGATTCGAAGGTCTAGCCAGTAAGACTTCCAACAAAAGGTCTCCTGGCGATAAAGCTATGAACTTTGAAAAAAATAAGAAGCCTCAAGATGGTACCGTTGAAACTAAATAAAGTTGCGCATAGTAGATTACTGCTTGAATATTGTTACTGGACTAATCAATGTTTTTATGCTGTTATACGTATTTTTGATATTTTTTTAATACATTTCTGATATTACGGACTACATTATTATCGTATCGATTCGTTTTATTGGTCAACTAGCGGCACGCCTCGACTTCGTTTTAATTATATACATGATATATTATAATATTCTATACCGTCTTTCCGGAATAATGTACCTTACAAATTTTTAAAATATTTTTTCTAATGGATGTCGTGGTTCCGAAAATTACCTTCCGAATGCACACAAATACATTTTAATCTTAGTACTTATATAATATAGATTAAAGTCCTACTTGGTTTTATGGCCATAATATTCATATTTTTAGTGAAATATAAAGTTGTTACACTGTCATAAGTTTCGTAAGTACGTAATTTAAAACTTTACTTTTAAGTATATAAACTTTCATACACCCACATCCCGCACTAGGATTCCCTAAGTTGCGGGTAGCGTGAACGTATACAAGTATGGCATCACAAACATCTATGACCCGAGAACAAAATAAATATTTATCTGTCACATTAATATTTGTCCGGTCGGGATTGAACCTGGATCTCCCTTGGAAGGCAGGGTCAAACCTGGCTAAGCTACGGGATATAGATAAGATTAAAGGTCCACAAACTTTTTTGTCTCGTAGACTACTAGTCATGTTTCGTTTTACCTTGTGCCTAATATTGAATTTATGTAAATTCATCAAGTTTCCTTATGTTTTACTCTTTCATGTCAGTGTAGTGTAGTATTGGTTTGTTTATTAAAATGTTATTAGAAAAAAGTCTCCGTGATCTTTTGCATCGTTGAATTTGGTCTACTCTACTAGAAAAGTATTGCAGGCTACAATTTACCGCAATTAATAAAAGCTTATCCGCTGAAAATCTCATATCCAAACATCAGACAACGCACAGCATGAAACCCGTAGCCTGAATAAAAGGATTAATTTTGTTGATAGTACAAAATGATATTATTTAATAGTATCATTATATGTTCGGAGTTATACCGAACAGCTCAGCGATTATGCATTTTCGCATCGTAGCATTTTAGACGCGTCAAGCAAGGCATACGCATGTGTGATTTATTGTAAAGCCACAGAGGATGGAAAGACAAACATTACATTGCTCGCAGCGAAAGCGAGGTTGGCGCCACTGAGTAAAGTTGTATCAATCCCTAGATTAGAGTTAATGGGTGCCCAACTGTTATCAGAACTCATGCGAAAGGTACAAAGTTGCCTTTCAGGTTATCATATCATATCACATTGCTGGTCTGACTCTACAGCAATCTTGGGATGGATACGGGGTGACGTAACTCGTTGGAAATCATTCGTAGCAAATAGAGTGAGAGCTATCACAAAAATAATACCAGCCGAGCAATGGCATTATGTTAAAACTATCGATAACCCGGCGGATTGCGCTAGTCGCGGCTTACTTGTTAAACAATTACATAACCATAACCTATGGTGGCAGGGCCCGTCTTGGTTGCCATCATGGAGTAAAACAATAAAAGACCAGACCATCTACGAAACCAATTTAGAAGTAAAGTCTTCATTATTAAGACAAGCGAATGCAGTAATTATTACACAAAACCAATCAATCATTGCAAAAATTGTAAATCATTTACTTAATAAATTTATCTCTATCACTAAAACAATACGCATATTTGAATGAATATTTCGATTAACTACCTACAAGAAACGAGGCTGTCGACCCTACCTAACGTTATATGAGCTCTGTCATGCAAAAGTGCTGATTATTAAAACCATACAACAAACAGAATTTACCAACGACCTCAATTATTTATGTAAACACAATAAAGTGCATTGTAAAAGTAAAATTTTAAATTTAAATCCGATTTTAGATAACAATGGACTTTTACGCGTAGGAGGAAGGATAAGAAATGCCCAGATTAGTAGTGACATGAAAAATCCTATTATCCTGCATCACAAACATAGTCTAACCACTCTATTAATTAACCAGGCACACGAATTAACCTTCCACGGTGGAGCGCGCATAACTTTGGCTAACCTTCGACAACTTTATTGGATAATCGGCGGTTACATGGCAACAAAAGCATTCACTAGACAATGCGTTATTTGTAAAAAGCACGATCCCATACGACAGTACCAGCTTATGGGAGATCTACCAGCATATCGAGTGAATCCCAAAAACGCATTTTACCATTGCGGCGTAGAGTATACCGGATTTATAGATGTGAAAATAATGATAAAAACCACTAAAGGATATATTTCAATTTTTATTTGTATGGTAACTAAAGCTGTTCATTTAGAGCTGGTTTCCGATTTGAGCAGTTTGGCCTTTCTAGCAGCCCTTGACAGAATGGCTGCTCGGCGAGGAACTCCACGACATGTCTATAGCGACAACGCTACCAATTTCGTGGGAGCAAACAGCATGTTGCATGAAGAATACAACCAAATTCAACAAGTATTCAGCGATAGTTTTCTAACATCAATAACAGATATGGGTATAGAATGGCATTTCAACATTCCCAGCTGGCCAAGTGCAGGAGGACTTTGGGAAAGAGCGGTACGCAGCCTGAAACATCATTTGAAGAGGGTTATAGGCCCTCAAAAATTAACTTACATGGAGTACGCCACACTCTTGGCCAAATTGGAATCTAAATTTTCTTACTCCAGCCCATTTTTTAACGGGAAGACCAGGGTTGACAGTTATAGAGACGGAGCAAGACGCTAGAACTAGATGGCATTTGACACAAACTTTTTCAACATCTATGGAAGCGATGGAAATATGAATACTTGACTCAATTGTCGTTACGAAATAAGTGGTTAGAAAATTTTCTTACTCCAGCCCATTTTTTAACGGGAAGGCCAGGATTGACAGTTATAGAGACGGAGCAAGACGCTAGAACTAGATGACATTTGACACAAACTTTTTCAACATCTATGGAAGCGATGGAAATATGAATACTTGACTCAACTGTCGTTACGAAATAAGTGGTTAGAGACGCAGAAAAATATATCAATCGGGGACCTCGTTGTAATACAGGATGACAATTTACCAGCTGGAAGATGGGCTATGGGACGTGTTATCGATACACACCCAGGAGATGACGATTTGTTCAGAGCCGTAACATTAAAAACAAAGAAAGGACTAATAAAGCGACCAATTGTGAAGTTATCTGTATTACCGGTAAACAAGGGAGAAGAAACTAAAAATGAAAAACCAAGAAAACCGATACCCGATCAAAAAGATACCAGGCTACCGGATAGAAGAAAAGGACGAAATATACCAAAATTAGTAAATATTGTCATAGCATTGTATTGTTTTACGATGTTGTTGTTACCAGCGTACGGAGCGCATGATGTAAAACCATTACCAGACAACCAAACCACATATTTTGATCCCATATCAAAAATTCAATTAATAAGAGACTAGATAGACGGAATAGATACTTACAAAAGGATATCCCAATATTTAGAAAAACTTTGTAACTCTATTGAAAAAATATCACATTGCAATATGATTATACAGCAAGGACGTCACGATTACCAAGAACTCGAATACTATAATGAACTACTGCTAAGCCAGCATTTTGATGTACACGTCAGACGGCGTCGTCGCCGAGGTGTAATCGACGGTGTCGGTTATCTAGCAAACGAATTGTTCGGGGTATTGGATGCTCGTTTCGCAGAACAGTACGCTAAAGACATTGATACCGTACGTCGCAACGAAAACCATTTAACTGCACTTTGGAAAAACCAAACTTCGGTAATTGAAGCGGAATTCAACGTGATGAAAATAATGAAAGAATCTGTGGAAAAGCAACATAAAATAATAAATAGAATATTAAACGATTTGCAAGACAACGATTCAAAATATTTCATATGTTCAAGAGGTCACGTTGTCGGCTATGGCGAGTAATACATTACTCCTAAGATTAAAGAGACTCCAGGACACACTGCTCGATACAGTCACAAACATCTACCACGGTCAAATAAACATGCATTTGTTAACGCCAACATGACTTAAACGTGAACTTCAGACCATATACGCGCGGCAGGCGGTGCTGCTTGTACAAAGGGCCTCGTTCACGACAGCCAAACGGCGAAATTCTTCATTGGCCGGAGCCGGAGTCGCAAGAACGGCCGCGACCAACCGTTGAACGCCATAGCGTCGGTCGCCGCCAGCAGGAGCCGGTTGTTGCTACTGCAACAATCTGTGAACTAAACCGTAGTGAAGTGTCAAATGTTAGTGTGCATAGTTATGCCAAGCGTTGGCCTAGTGCGCGGTATAGTGTGAAACAAGACAAAAACATAGAGACATCCGTAGTTTAAGTTGATTCATAATGCTTTTTTTTTTGCTTCATCAATCTCTCTTTGCTTTATTAATATCTAATTTTATGTTTACCATTGAACCATAGTTGTTTAACATCTCGTTCATCTCATGCTCGGGAGTATGTTCGGAGTTATACCGAACAGCTCAGCGATTATGCATTTTCGCATCGTAGCATATTAGACGCGCAATCATTATTTAGTATTTATCGTTAAATAAGTAAATTTAGTTTTACAAAAACCAGTACGTGACCAGCAGCCACTCGGGCGCTGCGTATCCACAACCACATATTTTTACAACTATTAATGTATTTATAACCATATTATAAAGAGTGACTGCGAAATTAGTGAGTTTGTGTGTATGGAAAGCATCAAGGTAACCTAACCATTTAAAAGAAAACCATTTGAAAGGACCATTATTCCGAATGGCAATAGGCTACATATCAATGTATATATAAAAACGTTCAACCAGAACATGGTCGGGGCGGTCCACTAGTATGACTGTAAAGTAAGTACTAATACTAAAATACTATAAAATACTATGAAATACAAAATTAGTAAATCAATTTGCTAATTAAAAATTAAAAATGGAAGAACCGAAAATATTCCAGATCTCAAAACTATACATTATTTACACGTATTTTATTGAAAATAAGTTTTGTTGCAAGCACCTCAAATTCATTCTGAATTTTTCAACCTATAGTCAAAAAGGTTAAAGGACTTTATTGACTTTACAAATCTCTATCTTAATAGCAATGTCTTTTTTGCAAAACTATCTATAGGTACCTCACATATTTATATGAATTGGATTTAGGTTTAGGTTTAAAGATTTTTATTCTCAAAAAAGACAAAAATTATGTCACTTACTTGAGAACAATGTTCAAACAAATTTGTGAATACATTTTTTTTCTTTTTAGGTCCGCCAAACAAAACAGACTATACAAATAAAAAGGTACACTATAACTCAATAAACAGCACTCATCCAAAGCATTTGTTTAGCATAAGATGTTCAGCCAACTTGATTTTGAATGCTTTGAATGAGTGCACATTTTTAATTCAATCCGGTAACTTATTGTAAAGCTGGGCTCCCTCAAAAGTAATAGTTTTCTGTCCATAGTTAGTTCTTACTCTAGGAAGAATAAGAAGGCTGTCTCGACGACGTTTGCTATAGGATTTTGTTTTTGTAAATTTAATGTTTTTATGTATCGTTTTATTTAGGCATTTCCTTATAAATATACAAGTGTTAAAAATATATAGTTGTCTGATGCTCATAATATTCGTCACTTTATAAATTTTATTTGTAGGTGTTAGGTAGGGATAACGAAAGAGTATTTTAATTATTTTATTTTGTATTACTTGTAATTCCTTTAACTTGGTGCTAGCAGCTTTAAGTGATTTAATTTAATTAGTGATTTAATTCATTTATCTTCAAAATTAAATTCATGTACTGGTAATAGACAAGACTATAGGCGGACGTGAGGAAATTATAAGAATTTCATTTCTGTCATTTAACTAAGGAACTCGTTAAATGTATAATTACAATAATTCATAAACAATTTAGTGCATTATTCATTATATGTACCTTGAAACTCAAATGTCATTAAAACATGTTTCATTAACCTTATTAATAATTTTAAATTGATTAATATAAAGTAATTATAATTCGCAAACGTAGTAAGTAGAAGTATCTATTTGTTTATGTGGATTACTCAATTTATAGAAAGCTAATACGTATACTAATTGATTAAATGAAATTTATTGTCGTCGCTCTTACCCACGTCTATTATCTCATGGGGCCCTTACTCTTGGATTTAAAATTATTTTGTTAGGTTTACGAGAATTTTATTTTAAAATTTATTCTTATAAAACAACGAATTAGCATTACGAACGACGAAGACGAACTAGTATTACCCGCATTGAAAAGTGAATGCTGAAAATATGCCACAAATTCTGATAAATAAGACAACGCAGTCGAAATAAAACAGCTGTGTGCAATTTACTGATTTATTGTATTATGTTTAGCATTAATAAAATTAAATCACGCATCTAAGTCTAAGAAATTAATTAACTATGTAGACAATGGTTCACAGGAAACAATCTAGACTAATATTTCTATTGCCAGAATTACTTCAAATTTATTGTAGTTTTCACAATTGAATCGAATTATAAAATTATTCTTGTTTCCATTTTCAAGCTGAATTGATATTCTTTAAAAAAATCTCCAGCTTATTTTTTTTTATTTTTAGTAGTATTTTTGAAACGAATTTTTAAATACAAATAATAATAAAACAGGTACGACACCGATTTGATTTCCTAAATCACGACAATATCTCCGCAGAAAAAGGAAAAATCACTTAACCAAATCAGTCAATTTCTAATTATGTAATAAGACAATATCTTTGAGTAACATCTCATTCACATTTTATAACCTATTTATTATGTTAGTTTGTCTTGTAGTATATTATGCACTAGCAACAACACAGACCAAACTGAAGAAAGTATCTGAACAAAGTGTGTTATTTGGTTCTTCTATATATTGGTTATTTGGCATTTTTCTACTTCTTGTGAGTATATTAAAACATGGCTAGCAATTTAAACTGGGGTTATAATCACACTAGCGACGTCAAACTGTCCCATATGGAATGAAGTATTCAGACATTTTACACTTTTTTGAATTATTAAAGTTGTCTAAATTTAATTAGAATATCCAGCAGACATTTAACCAAATTGGAAATTAAAAGCTGACTCAGGATATCCCCCACCGCTGAAGAAATCAAATTGTTGTCCTCCACGATTGAAGAATGTTTGGAAAACGACATTCGGATCGATATCTGAAAAAGAAAAATGTGAGAATTAAAAGTAATTTTTTTATATTAAGATCACGTCTTAATGGGTCACACAAAGGATCTATAATATATCGTAATTTAATTTATTTCGTTATTACATCTTGTATTTACATGACGACCCTTATACAAATAATCATCAATACTGAAAGTGAAATATAGCAAAAAATAATATAATTTGTTAATTGAGATAAGTAATTAAAAATCTCAAAGAAATTAGTTACCGCATGTGATTTTTTTAACAAAGTCAAACTTAAAGGAAATTTATTTATTCCGAGTAGTTAGTATACTCACAAAAATCGTGTGTACCCACGCGTCTCAGTTAAAATGTATAATGTCCACGATAATGTAAGTTTAAAATCATATATTATT
>PDGT01000005.1:7604542-7714760 GCA_003671415.1 Megathymus violae
AAACGCGTTACAAGAAGAATGGACCGCCATCCCTCAAGATTTTATTGATAACTTGATTAGAAGTATGCCAAGAAGACTGGAAGCAGTTCGAAGAGCTAGAGGGGGCAACACTAAGTGCTGATTACAGCCCACATTATAGCCTCTTTAAGCATTTATGAATAAAAAAAAATTAATGTTAAGTATAAAAATGTTTCTTTCCTGTAAATTTTTCATTTTTTCTGAATTTCGTGAATTTTTATCCTTTAACTTTGTTTTTTCGACTTTCGCATTTTTAAAATAACGAAAAATAAGCAAAATACAAATTACTATACTAAATTGTCACAAATTTCCATGATATTTTGTTTTACACGCACTTTTTTTTGCGTTCCTCTAATTTTGTCCATGAGTGTATGTATATATGGATTTGGGATTGAACTAGATGTTTTTTTTAATGAGGCGCCATTACCTAGTCCGTTGTTTAGCTCCAACTGAATGAGTCGAATGTGGCTATTACATTGAAAGTTGGTATACTCCTTGCCAAACTTAATGACTGCATTTTTATATACGATAATAGTTGCGATCAGGCTCACGTAATAAGTAGCTGCTGCATGCAAGATGTGTATACATGTGTATATATGAGACATATGGATGTGTGTGTGTGACTTACCAGCCATTCCGGAACCATCGTCGTCGAGGTCCTGTCCATGATCGTAACGGGCACGCTTCTTAGGATCACTGAGCACGCCGTAGGCTTCACCCACTTCCTTAAAGCGACGCTCCTGGTCTCGTCGCTCACTGTCCGGCGCGCCCGCGTGACGGTCCGGATGGTGTACAAGCGCGCGCTTTCTGTAAATCGAATCAATGCAATGTAATCTATGGTTATGTAGCAGAACGGCAGTCCAGTTCCGGCGTGAAACTCTTAAATATATTATTTAATTACTATTAACCTACTTTACAACAGTCCGGGAACGCAATGTATCCCTTCTTCCATCACACAAAGGAAACAGGCATTAATTTGTACTGATAATACAAAGAGGGTGCGAATTTTGATAGTTTGTGTATATGCGGAAGGTAATCTCCGGAACCACGACATATATTTGAAAAAATATTCACTGTTCAAAGGTTACATAATTTCGGATCGATATAGGCTACATATCGAGTGCATGTGTATATTAATTAATTGCTGGATCCGCACAAAGTCGGGACGGACCGTTAGTATGTTTATAAAATACAACATTTTTCAGTATCTCCGTTTGCGAAATTTTCGATTTTTTCGTTCGTTTGTGCGTTTTAGTCTGATGATTTTACCAACTTTAGTATAGACCGAGTTTTGGTTATAACAGAAAACTTCTAGTATTAGCAGTATCAGTTGGAACCCTAAGTGGGAAAGTCAATATTGTAGGTACCTATCAAGCATATTTCAACTGAATTATTCCAACTCGCACCATAATCGTGCACAAGCACTATATTTAAATCACTGGACATAACGATTTACGGATCTTGAATAAGTATTGCATATTTCAAAGCAGAAGAATCAAACTGTTTCAGTCATACGATGGAAAAGCACTGCATTAAAAACACATTGCTTAAGTATATTCTGATATTCAATTGTATAGGTGTTGTACATATAGACCAGTTTGATTTGTTGCACTGCTCCCGTAAACTTCACTTTTATTTCTAACGCTACACAAATACGTACTGTTCGCTGAGCGAGCCAACGTTTCGTATATTAATGATAAGTAGTAAGAAAACTTGTTTAGATACTGTAGTGGTTACATTAAATACTCAGTGATTAAGTCACAAATTATAATACAATAATGACGATTATTATTTTATTATATTTAGGATTAAGCAATAAAATAACCTTCACATATAACTTTTAAACTTTCGGTCGACTATTTTAGTGTTGTTTTACATAAGAAAGTGCTATTGCGGGACTTCCAACTGACCGATATCCATAATGATTTTTACACCAACGTTATTTCATATTCAAACAGAACGCAAGTGGTCAGAATACAATAACCACATAATGTAAGCAAAAACCAACAACCAATGTTTTCAAAATATTATTTTCAACACATATCTAATCTGGGTATCTGTGCAGATAGTTGTATGTTATGGCGATAATGGTTGTCCGATATACATTGTACTGAAGAGTAAAAATTCTGACGTACATTATGACGTATTAGGATAAAAGAGTCTATCGCAAGTATCACCAAGTCGGCAAAAAAATATTCACAAACCTGTAAGCTTTTTTGATGTCTTCTTCAGATGCAGATTTGTCAACACCGAGAATTTTGTAATAATCTTTGCGCTTGAATTTCTTAAGAGCCAATTTAGCCTCATGGAGTAATTGTTTATTTTCTTTGCTTTTGTCAATTTTGTACAATCTTTCATAGTCTTTTACTGCTTCTTCATACTCCGAAAGTTCGGTATAACACTTAGCACGTCGAAGAAGGGCTTTCACATAATTCTCGTCTAATTCAAGAGCAGCTGTACATGCTTCAACTGCTTCCTTGGTTTGATTTAGTTTGGAACACACGGTGGCTTTGTTAAAATACAGTTTAGCATTAACAGTTTTATTGTTCTTGTCAATAGTTAGCGCTTCGTTGTACAGATTCAGAGCCTGTTGCCACCTACCCATTTTGAATGCCTCATTACCTTCAATTAAGGGGTATTAATAAATAAAATGAGCAGTCATTGACTTCATTATGGAATGAAATTTCTTCAATAAAGCTAATTAGATACTTGTAATTTTTTTTTATTGGATGTAAGTAATTTTTTTATTGATATCGCCGAAAAATGAGTAGGAGTGGTCACTAGTAACCGCTGCCTATTCATCATCGTAACACCAGAAGCATATGCTAAGCTGACATTGCTAGAGAAGATGGAAGCAGGGGAATCACTTAATATTACTCACTCTCCAAAGTAGGTAGCCAGACAGTAATTTATAATAATGTAATTACCTTCTTCTTTCTTTTGTTTTAATGATTTAGCTTTTTTGTAGACTTCCATGGCTCTTTTGTGATCTGGTGCTAATCGTAAAACTTGTTGGAAATGTTTGAATGCAAGTTCATCTTTATCCTGTAATTATAGATTTAAAATATTAATTACATTTGATAACAATCATAATTTATCATGGCAACACAAAGGAATGGATCATACCTCAAAATAAAGACACAATCCTCTCACATAAATTGCCTCAGTGTCAAAATCATTAAACCTCAAACAATCATTTACAATTTCTTGCGCCTCCTGACATCGCCCAAGCATTGCCAAACATTCAGCTTTGATTAGTTTTGCTCTGAAAACATGTGAAAATTAACCTATAAGATTATATAACAATCATGAAAAGGTTTTATATGTGAAACAAAAGTTTTACAAACTTAGAACTGGAAGGGCTATAGTCAAGGCAGCGGTCCATGCAGAAGACAACTCTACGGTAGTCTCCACTGTCCATTGCTTTCTGAGCATCTTCATGGAGTCTTCGCAATGATTCGAGAGCGCGGCGTTCACTTGTAGCACAATCAGCACCACCTAACTCACTGGCGCGTCGTACTGCCTGTTCACCCCCAGATATGTCACCTGAAATAATACCACACTTATCTATTAAGCATAAAAGATACAATTATGATAATACAACTTTTACACAGATTTATATTATTATCCATAATGAAAAATGGGCATAAGTAATTACTATGCTCATTAAAGTACATTATAACAGTGTAAAGAATTTCATGTTGTTCATACTTAAGTTTATTGGTTCTGTAAACATTTTTAATATAATTTAATTTTGATGGTCTTCAGTCTTCACCTTACTGTAAGTTGACAGTATCAGGTGTTACTTTGCGGAAATTCATTGTATTAAATTAGTATTAATTTACTTTGCAACAATCTGCAAACACAATGTATGATAGTATATATTTCTATACCAACACATGTTTCGCTCCGAAACAGAGCATCTACAAGTGTTAACCGCAAAGTCTCTTACTCTCTACTCTACTTTCTACAAGTCTCTTACTCTCTACTCTACTTTGCAGCGAACACTCGTAGAGTCTACTACCCTGATGATGGTATAGAAATATATACCATCATACATTGTATTTGCGGATTGTTGCAAAGTAAATTAATACTAATTTAATACTTACTGGAAGTGTTAAGAAGGATAGACTCTGCTGATGGGTATAATCAAGTGGAAAGTGAAAAAGATATATAAAATATTTTGAATGGTATTAAAAACATAATCGGGCCAAATAAACCAACACAAAATATTCTCACCCAGTGCAATGCAACATTTTGCTATTCTGATGTATCCTTTAGTAAATGTTGAATCAAGGGTAACAGATTTTTGAGCATCTTCTAGTGCCTTTTTAAACATGCCCAGCATCATATAACAAGCTGATCTGTTTCCATAATAAGCTGCATTCTCGGGGCACAACTTTATGGCTTCATCATACATAGCCAGGGCCCCCTTGTAATTTTTAAACTTATATAAATGGTTTCCACTCTCTTTCTTCTCTTCGGCCAGTCTGAAATTATTTAACATATTTTTTGTCATTTCTATTTATTTATCTAAATATATTTAGATGTCTGAAGATACTCATATTTTAAATAAATAAATAATAAACAAACAAATAATTTTAAATTATTTGTTGAATAGTTTAAAATTTAAAACAAAAGACAAGATGTATGGATTGTGGTAACTAAATAAGATAACAGTTTTAAATGGTCCACAAGTGATAATATTGGGGATAGGAAGGGACAAAAGAATGATAAAATGTTTTATTCATTAAAAATAGCATATTTTGCGATTAATTGCTATTAATTAATTAATTTGCAAGTTAAGTGCCAAAACCAATTATACTGTACATTCTTCTATGTACAGTAAATTAGTGGTCACTGGAGCAGCAGTGCACGTTAGGAACTTGGTACCTGTTACTATTTATTTTACACCACTGAATTTCTTCAAAAAGTAAGGATAATATTGAACATTATTCACTAAAAAAAAAATTATTTAACTTCATTGTCTAATATATGCTATTTCATTTACTCAGTATATTTAATTATGCATACTCCTTTCTTGTGTTAGGTACACTAATACAAAGGTAATTTTTTATTTAAATAACCCTGTAATTGTCTAGAGATTGCTACAAAGAAGGCAGATAGTCAGTGTACCATAAGTTTTGTATTTCAGTTATTCAGATGTAATAAATGGAACCTAAGTACTAATATAAGTGTAGCAAAATTAATGTATTTGAAGAAGAAAAATTGTACTAATAAAAAGTATTGAATTCACTCATTTACATAATAATACAACATATTGGCTGACACACCATACTATTTAACACCATTATTAGGTGTCCAATACATACCCTTGAAATAATAAGAGAAAGACAATGACAAATATAATAAAGTAAACATCATGAATCATAATATTCAATGTTGAATATGAATTAGTCTAAAAGAAATGCAATTAGGTAGGTAGCTGTAGCGTAGGTAGCTGTAGCGTAGGTAGCTGTAGCGTAGGTAGCTTTTCTCGATAAAAAATGTTTTGTATTACAGAAGTAGGTCAAATGTCACGGCACTGCGACTAGTACAATGTCTATTCACGCACTAGTAATCACAGGATTAATGAAAGTCTAAATTTATGGGTCGTATGCAAAATGTACGCGGAAGATTCCATGACGATTATTAGTTAAAGAATCCAGTGCACCTTACAAAGCTGATGAAAATCTATTAAAACAAGAAATGTTACCTTTCTGGACTTTTGGGAACTAAATCGTCAATTGTTAGATCCAAATCTGCAACTTCCGACTCTGCCATTTTTTGGATTTTAAAATTATAAGTTTTAAATTCCACCCTTTATTTTGACGACAAATTACGAAAACCACAAAAGAAAGATTTCTATGAATGATTTATAAAAAAAACCAAAGACTATAGATAGTGATACTGAACCACAGAAAGCGTAAGCTTAAAATATATTTGCATGTTGTAGCATGACAAGGTAAGGTTAATAGTTTACACTTATGTGATGTAACGGGTTATGCGTGAGTGTTGCCATTTCAGAAATTGATAGATAAAATAGCAAGGAAGTTGTAGATCTACCTACAATGTTTTTTTACTTAATACATTCAAATAATTTAATTTTCAATTTTGCATGTATGAACGAACCTTACATGACATCGATCTTAATAATCTACAATTTGAAATAACTCTAGAATAAAAAAAAAAATCCATAACAATATCAATTCACAAAATACTACAATATGATGCTCTTGGTATTGCAACAGCATCTTCAATTTCTTGATAATTTATTTGAGGATGATCCAAAAGTTGCTGTGTTTTTTAAGATATCGTTGTCACATAGCATACATTTAAAAAAATGCACATTTTTAAATCTAGATATTGAGTAGAAGTACACGTTATTGAAAAAAATGCCATTCGGCTTGCAAAATCTAAAATAGAAGCTATTACTAAGAAACCACCTCCAACAAATATCAAAGATTCTTCTTCCTTTCTCAGGCTTGTAAATTTCTATGAACGTTTTATTTTACATCTGCATTGTCAATGCCCTGACTTACATGAATTGACAAGTTGACATCAAAAATAACAATGAACTAATGACGAGAGTGTAATATTTAAAAGAAAACCAAAGCAATAATAGCCACAGAGTACATTTTATATAACTGGTAATAGCAGGATCTACGCTTGTGGCATTTGATGAACATCGATCTCTTATTTTTTTATGTTAAAGAGGCCTCCAAGAAAAGAGACAGATTATACCTAAACAAAAACTTCCAAAAATTGCTAATAATAGATTAATGAAATGGACGCTCTTGATTAGAAATTATTATTCTGATATCGTTGGACATAAAAAGCGAACGCTACGGAATCACTGATTATCTCTACAGAATGCCAAATGAATGTGTGGTTACACGTTAATAAATTAAAGATCTGGCTTTTAGTGCAGAGCGCATCAGAAAAGAAACAAACAATAGTGCCACGGTGAAGCTAGTCCTTCAATTTATCAAAACCGACTAGTGTGAACACCGAACAATTTAAAACCTCAAAGAACAAAATCATCATCTAGCAAGGTAGATTTATTAAACCAAATATGTAAATTAAGAAAAACCATATTTATGGAATTATTAGAATGTACTAGATTGTCGTGTGTATATATTCTTGTACGCTTTTATGTTTAATGGCTAACACTCGAAGAAGATATTGAAGATTTAGTTAAAAATTTTGACAAAAATGCCAGAGAAATAGTTCCACTAATCCGGAAGTTCCCACATACTCTTGGTTTGTACCAAAAAAGCATAGGAAATAGTTCACATCGACTTTGCTGGACCTTATGAAGGAAAACACTGGCTAGTACTGGCAGAAGTTGTATCGAAGTGGATTGAAATGAAACTTATAACAAAAATTAGTTCCAAAACACTATGTGACGAACATGACGGTACTTTAACTCCAACATACTTCCTAATATTTACGAGCTAATTGCAAGTCACAAGGCGTACTGCACATAACATCATCACGTTATTATACAAAAATCAATTGATTAACTATACGTCTGGCGCGAAATTATAAAACAAGATTATATAGGATAATATCATTACATTTTCTGTTACATCTTACGAACAATTACTAAAATAAATACATATTGATTCTGCAAATAAAAGCTTTATTTCAATAACAATTTTCAATGAATTTTCAATATTTCAATAGATTAATTAATTAATTAATTTCAATAAATTATTTCAATAGAACTCTTTAAGGGTGATAAATAAACATTAACCATATTCATATTCGAATGCTACATCGACATTGTTTCAACTTTTGTTTACGTCAATAAATAAAAAAAAAAATTAAATAAGGCATTATTAATTGCAAAAAGACTTATATGTGAATCTGTGATCTCCCTTTTTTACATGTCACAGTTTTATATTGGATATATCACAATTTTTTTGCTTTACACATAAGCCGTTTTCACGCCAATTGAAATGATGATGGATACTGATGAGTATTAAGCTTAGCCGCTTGTAGGCGTAGGTGTTAAGCTACGTAAAACAAAGTTCTTCAAACCGTACACAAGGTTTATTGTTATTTACACATAAACACGGAGAACACACGAGCACAGTAGAATAGCGTGATTACACAACACAAGAGAATAGTTAGAAGACAGTAAAGCAGGAAAGACAAATTAGCGTTGCAACAAGTCTTTCGAAGAAAACATATGTGCGGAGGCACGGACGCAACCGTCCGTCTACCGCAAGTCTCGCGGGCAGTATATACAAATGTACTCTGTGCTCGCCGGCCACTACTAATTACTGGAAAGTGCGTCTGAGTGGCGAAACAATAAAAGTATTGGGAACGACGCCGATGGGGATCGAAGATTCCCGATCATGGCGTGAGCAATTGCTACACGCTCTTTTATATTCAATGGTTATACCATATGTACTGTCCTTCATTGATCTGGTCTTGGTCTGTGCTCATGACCAGCGATGCCAATTTGTGGGAAATTCTCCGAATTGTGAGGAATCCCAAGTCGATTGGGGATTGGCTCTATGCGGAGAATATTACAGTTATACCATAACAACCGATAAATAATTTTTCGGACGTTGTCTTATTAGTACGAAACTATTATATCGAATATTATACATGTTACCGATTACTCTTTTACTACAGGACATTACCAATTTGTGTATTGTAAGCAAGTACATCACTACGTGGAAAGTCCCTGTCTGCAAAATACTACAACGAAAAATCTGTTTCTATTCTATCTAGTTTAATTAGAAATACACTTATGTTGTGTTCGATCCTACGTTTTGTTTTTATGGCGAGCTCATACTATGCTGGATTTCACTCAGCATGGGTTTGATATGGGTGATGACGTGAAAGTTACGGGGGAAAAATACTCAGTTTTAAAAATACCGCAGGACAAAATTTGTTTGCAAATTTAAAAATAATAATGCAGTTTTTACTTGTGCTACCATTCACTAACGCATCAGTAGAGAGAAAGTTCAGTGACTTAAAAAAATATTAAAACAAGGAACAAAAGCAGACCACACACATGATACACAGTAGTTTCCTTATTGACTATTTACTTACTTATTGATTAGAGAAAATAAAAAAAACAGTGTGGTATTATAAAATATATACCTTCAATAAAAAATGTTAAATTGTACGTTATGGCAAAAGCCCTAATAAAAATGTATAAAATGTGCAAAAATTTAATTTTCTCCCTTATTTCTACGTGTAAGGAATTTGTGGGAAATTGGCATATTTTCTCCCCGAATTTGGAAAATTTCCCTTTGATTTTTGGGGAATTAGTAAAATGGTTGTTGGCAACCCTGATCATAACATTCCGTTCCACTTATATTTGTTTTGGTTACCTTACCAAATTCTAGCTCTATCGTGATCATACATGACAGTATAATAGCATAATCTTGATTCTGTCACTCAGTTTTATAGACGTTACGTGAGTAAATACGAAGAGAGCTTAATTTATTTTTGTTGACTTCTGAATTATATTAGTATTTCAAAATTAGTAACAATGAAAATTTGTTTGTAGATTAAATGTTTGTGTATATTATAAAACGTTGATAAATTTTAAATGAATCAAAGTTTAAGAAATGGGGGACAATGTAAATGATGTGCTTCTCGATAACAATGTTGATATTGAGTGGCAGCCTTTAGCTCTTACTTTAGTTGAATATCCTAAAGGTTTGTATTATTTCAATTGCTTGGCATGTGTACATTATACGTTTTGAAATGGATTATTTCCTATCCATTTGGTATTTTTTCAGGTGACATGTTAGGCAAGTTTTTTGCTTTTGTAAGCTTGACGCCGTTTGGAATTGGCGCTGGATTTTTAACACTAATTTTATTTCGAAGAGATCTGCACACGGTAGGCTTTCACTTCACCTTTATTAAATTTAAAAGGATGTTCATGAATATGAACAATACTATTTTTACTTAAGTGTAATGTAGTTAGCCAAACTTTGTATTTGTTTTATTCATTCCAGATATCATTCTTCTGTGGCATCTTGGTCAACGAGCTTTTGAATATACTCTTGAAGAATGTTATTTGTGAACCTAGGCCATTAGTAAGAGGACATTTGTATAATGAATATGGAATGCCATCATCACATGCTCAATTTTCTTGGTTTTTTAGTATTTATGTTTTATATTTCTTTGTAATAAGGTAAGTTGATTTCACAATATATTTTTTTGTAAAGACAGATATCAACATTTTATTTTTTGTATAATAGTATCATTATTTCTCTTAAAAAGTGGGACAAGCAGTATTAATTTTGTCTTTATTTCATTTTAAGTAATAAAGGATTGTACAGCTGAACAAATAATATTATACATATAGTTGGCGTCTATGTGTTACCAACCTATTGCTAAGACAAGATATTTCTTTTCACAATTGATGAACTTGTACTATCCCTTGGGATAAAATAATTTGTACAATATTATTGAAGTAACATTAACTAGAGATAAGTTTAAAAGCTCACTGGTTTCAATATCAGCCTTGTTTGAATTGTGCATGTACCTTTTATTTGTGCATTATAGAAGATATTTATCACTTACCCAGTGTGGGGAATTATGGCTATATATATATAGTAAATGTGAGCCCGATTTGGTAGTTACAGGATATACTAAGGTACAGAGCACTTTTTTCATTAATTATGAGTGAAATCTTGCTCACCTACATAAACTATAGTGGTTATAACATTTTATGAGCTGTTTGTGGCGTAAGGTTTTCTTTTTTTTATATCTGAGGTATACACTTGCAATCCAAGATTTGTGGTGGGGTTTACAAAGATTTGTTGGATTAGGCCAGATAAAGAAGAAAAAAATTATATAATTAAATTAACACAAAATATTTATTTTCAGATTGCATCATATAAATAATAATAGCATAATATCAGCAATATGGAGGATAATCATAGTTGGGACTTGTGTTACTCTTGCTATCCTTGTAAGTGTAGGGCGAGTGTATTTGCACTATCATACAATGCCCCAGGTTATTGTTGGAGCAATTGTGGGCTCTTTATTTGCAACTATATGGTTTTTACTGGTGCACAGACTCTTAACTCCACTATTTCCACAGTTGGTGGCCCTGTAAGTGTGTCTTATTTGATAAATCTTGGCTTACTTTTCAAATTGTGTTCTATAGCATTAAAAAAAGTTCCTATTTTGATACTGGCCAGGCACTATCTTGTTTAATAATAAATATATTTATTAACTTTATAAGTTTTCGCAATTAATATCATGATATATTTATTGCTTTATCGTATGATGCCAAGTAACGATTTAAAACATTGTTTTAATTCCAGAAAATTTTCTGAGATGTTGATGATACGGGACACAACTTTAATTCCTAATGTGTTATGGTTCGAGTACACAACATCGCGGCAAGAGGCGCGTGCGCGCGGACGTAAATTGGCAGCACTAAAACCAACTCAATGACGGTATGCAAGCACACGCACAGCGTGTGCCGGTGCTGGCCGGCTACCGCAACGCGCGTGACGTATACTTGCCGCCGCAGCCCTTGCACTTGTCGGCGGCTTACTGCTCAATGAATCGGGACCTCGAGCTATGCTGTCGTAGTTCACGGACTCACATGGTAATAAAACACCACTTGCCCTCAATTTAATGCTAACAACAGCTTTGGTGGCCTTATAAGTTATAGATGTAAACATAATTCAGAGCATTGTTACATGATGGAGCATAACTGGGTAAAAACATAATTTTAATAAATGTAAGTTTTATTGCCAATACATTATCATAAATTCAAGGTTAATATTATATGGAATCTTCAATGTTATTGTTAAGTAGTCAGAGCTCCAAACACAGTGAATGTGTAATAAGGCTCTTCATTACGTTTCTAACTCCTAAATGAGTTATTTTGCTGTGTATGTTGTGACAAATGCAATAATTAAATTCAAATGTGCGCAATAATTTTTCGACTGCCTAACATATTTTTTGTTTACATTTTGGATAGATATCCGCAACTTTAAGAATTAGTTACTATCAGAATGTTGAATACAGAGACCATTTATTTTAACATGTGTTTTATGTATTGCACAGATCCAGCTTATTATGGAGATGGACATAAATATATTTTATATAGATGATAATAACAGTTGGAATGAAAAATAAAATTAAGGTTTCTATATAGCAAATTATTAGAGATAGTTTATTAAGAATAATAACACCTTATAACATTTAATTGAACTTAATAATATACAGAATGGTGCTATGTTTCATTAAATGCCCACATGTATATAGTAGAACTAATTTTTTTTTTAATCGGGTTAATTAAAAAATGACCCAGTTATAAATAAATCCTTGTTTTTTATGTGTATTAATTGTATATATTTTCTTCTTAATAATCTAGTATTTAATTAACAGTTATCAATAAATGTATGTCATTTTAATAATATAGGCTTAAATAAGCCAAGATTTGAAAATATTCTTTATAGATTAAAATACTCTGAAAAACTAAAACTAATATTATATGTAATGTATAGACATGACTTATAATAGATAACATTATGTAAATAGGCAAAAGTTACAATTAATACAACTATTTATAATTTTGGGGGCATTATTTTGAGTTCTGTTAAATATTATTTCATTAATATTTTTTGGGATTTACAAATTCCCTGATATGGAACCAACATGAGTACAGCCATTGAAGAGCTACATCAGCTATCTTCCAGCTTTATCAAGAGACGTTATTAATTTCAATATGTAAGTCTTTAATCAAAGAGATTTACGTAAATATTTAAATATCTTGGGCCGTAATTGATGTATTAGTTAAACTGAATGTGAATGTGATGTACATTATGTTACTTTACCAAGTTTGCTGGTGAATGCCCGAATAGTTTTAATTCTCTTTCAGATTCGAATATTTACCGGTGCATCATAAAATCTTAAAAGACGACTTGACAAATATTCTAAAATTATTTCAAAAGACCTTTTAAACATGGCTTTGTTGGCGTTATCAAACATACCGATCAAAATAAGATTATATCCAGATTTTAAAATTTTGCACGTCAATTTTGTAAGGAGGCAGATAAAATGACGTACTCAATTTAAGGATTTTTCAGCGATTAGGGACCATTCAAGAATTATGTAAGCAGAATTTTAGTAATTACTAAATCGCCCACGCTTCGCTGCAGAAATACTAGGCCTTACGCTTAGCAGTAGCATCTGCGTTGTTTTAGGATTGGGTTTTTCTCGTTCTATGAATTAGGAATATATTAATTTATAAAGTTTTTTTATTTATGGACGGATTGCAATTAACCGAACTTTAACTATTAAGTGATGCTTCCTGCAACTCATTAGTGAAAATCATAACGAAATCGTCAAGCAGTTTCTAAGTTTAGCGCACACAAACGCACACACAAAAAGACAAAAAAATTAACAACTATTGTTTTTGGTTCTATTGTGTTAATAAAGGCCACTAATATTAATTTTTTTCATATATCCTTCATGTCCAGAAAGCGATTTAGTTTTCGTTATAGGTATTTATGAGCACATCAAGACGTGTCAAAGTAATTTTTAGGCTAGAGAGGAATTTAGTGCACATTTAATATTTATTAAAGCAAATGATACGATATGGTATTTAAATATTACATCATTAACTTATAAATTATATTAAAATTTTTTTTTTTTAAATTTCGATGACATTTGATGTTTGTTGCTCGATGGTGAGTGTCGTGCTCGATGATGATAAAGACCACACGTTTTGCATAGTAGACTTGATAGTTTAAATTTTATTGTTGCATAAAATAATCGTAGGGCAACTGTAGAAAATCTTTGAGTGCAAAGCTAAACCGTCTGGAAGACAGAAATTGTTCTCCATCATCATAACTACTCGAGCACTACAACACTTTTTCGTTTAATTTCAGCGCAGACTCTCCAAAATGTATAGAACATGGAGAGGTTGGCTACTCTGCGCCGGTGTTTAAAGCTTTGAGGGTTAGTCTCGACTAATTTTGAGTCCTCAATAAGCTTCCATGAACGCTTCTCTATTAACTGCAAAGCTGTTAGGTGCCATTTGGCAGCATCAGCCCAGGTGTGACAGCAATAATCCACGCGCAGCTGAACCTTAGGTTTAAATATATAAAATGTTGGGTATAATTTGGTTTGTCTATATTAGACGACGTTTTAAACCATTACAACATTGGCAAAAGTCAATGGTAAAACAATCATTAGGATTAAACAGTAGATACGTCACATCCAATGATATTGAACCGAAGATATGTGTTTAAATTAAAATCAAAATTTTGCAGATAATCTGAAAAAGTAAATAAATAAATATATCTGACGTAATAACCATCCAGACCCCCGTCCCCGATGTAAACAAAAATAAGTAAAGCACATCTCTCAACGCCCTTTTAGTGCTGATGTGTAATACTTGAATGGCCCCTGAAGCTGTATTACTTCAGTTTTAATTTATTTTTTTATATAGCAATCAACACTTCAATTTATGATAGATATGTATTATTTATAATTTTCGTAGTTTTATATCACACAATAATTATGCGAACCCAAGTATCCTCGCTGGGTAATAACAATGCCGTTAAAAAATTTATTACAGACAAATTTCATAATATTTCATGATACCGGGATTTTATGAAATATAGCTTGATAATTCTATTTTAAAATCATTAAGATATGAGGAAAAGAGTTTCCAGTAACCACGAATTGTCTCGAGACTTAAAATGCGTCTATTAAACAAAATCACTTCGACATACATTTATTTCGAATATATAAATCAGATGTATGAGTGCAATAAAAGTCAAGTTAAAAAATTAGCTGAAAAGTTAGTACCTACATATTGAATAATCATTGTTAGAACATTTTTCTATAAAATGCAAGTACATTTTGTAGCAAAATCCTAATTTAGTGTAATTTGTTCTCTGTCTTTCTAGTCTCTATGACTCTATCTGCCACTCGGGGTTCAGTGACATTATTAAAGTCATATTCAAACTAGTCTGTGCATTTACGAACATTTAAGAGTTAAGAGGTTGTTTGCTTTTCTGGTCTAATTTAAATATATGTATAATAGTTGTCGTACTTTTTCAAATGCTCAACGATTATTTTTGTAAAGTATTTCTTTGTACTACTTTGAAGGACTTCGACCGCAATGGGTCAATAGGATTAGTTTTGTGCCGAAATATCACGTTGTAGAGGGACAAAAAGGGATAATAGTCCATAAGAAGATACCCACGATGTATCTTTCAAAATTTGAGGCTCGACCCCTTAATTACATTCCAACTATCTACTCATAATTGTATGAGGTAACGTAATAATCACCATATACGAATCTATTTGTTACTGATATTAATGCGACATATAAAAAAAAATATAAATATAAAAAAATTAAATTCCTAAACTATGGTTTGTTACTAATGAGTTGAAAAAAGGTACTCGTAATAAGTATTAAAAACTGAAAAGATTGCAACTTGTGGCATGTCATCTGAGACTCAGACATGCTAATTTTAAGAGTAAATCTGATGAAAAATTTTCATAACGTTCAAAACCCAGCAATTTTCAATTACACGAATACGCTAGAATTGTTTTTATCATTTTCATTGTTAAATATTCAAATCTTACGTTGTCAGCTTCCACTTCCACACTAATGCATTGTGCATAATGTTCATATAGAAATGTAGAATGTTTATATAGATATTTTAAAATTTGCAAAAATGTCATAACCTTTTTTATTTATTATAACAGTGTAATTATAGGAAATTTGCTAAACATTTTATATTTACTACTCCTAATATTACAACAAGTTAGTTCATTAAACGGAACAATAATGCAATCAGTTGCATAAATATGCAAATAATAAAATAAATATTTTATTCAAGTAGCTAGTTACACCAGTGTCCTCATACTGCGTATCTCTTTTTACAGAGGTGATCATCGATTTACTTGTCGAAATAAATATTTTGGTTTTATAATAATAAAAAATAATAAATAACCCACACTATGCCATTTGTAGTCTGCATTTCAATTTTTATCATATTTGTTAATACGAAGTTATTTATTTAGTGTTAAAATATTGACAAACTGAGGTGACCTATCGGTTTCGAATGGTCGCTGGGTATCGCGAGAATTACTCAATAGGGGGCAGGGATTATAGAAATTCGTTTAAAGTAGCTTAAGCATATTCGGATTACGATATTAATGAATTTATTGAATACCTAAATTATTGTGGTTGTGTCTCAACAAGTAATTATGAGGAATGAAAAATGTAAGAAGATATAACAAAGATAATGTACGAAGTATGCGATGTTTAGATAAATATAGAAACATGCAATAATATAGAATTTCATACGGAACATTTAGTGTCGTAAAATATATTAATATGTAAATGTTGTCTTAATAAAAAAGTATAAATTAAAACAACACTACATATAAAATTGATATAATAGTGTAAATATACTTTGAAAATGATTGTATAGATTTGAAGAGAATGGAGGTCAATCAGTTGTGATTGTATTATGTTATGGTAGCACCGAGTTTAATTACTTATATAAAAAATAGGTATTATTTATAAAATTAATCATGTAATACATATTTTTATATATTATATGAATGACGTTAAACATCGCTTGCAGAATTATGACAAATATATTGTTGTGTAGATAACGAATTAAATTAGTATTACCCTAGATAGAAACAATTTTGATACGTAAAATAATAATTTTGTCACTTTTGATTACACATTACTTGCTATGCTAACTAGAGACGAACCCTAACATGCATGTTCCACAGTAACTTGAGCCGAATCAGTGCAGTTCTTTTATAATTGTGAAAGATTGATTCTATATGTAGGTATTTATGTGTATATAGATACAAATTGATGAGGATGTGATGTACGAAAACATAAATTATCTGAACACCTGTGGCCTGATTGATAACTACTCGTTTGAGAAATAGTACCTCATATCAATAGTACCTCAGAGTGACGAAAGTTAGGGAAGGCCTATATCTAACAGTGGACTTCGAAGCACTGAAGAATGGATGGATGGATATTAATATTGTATCGTTTTTAATATATCACTATGCCCTATTTTCACTCACGCTGTATTTTCGCATCGTAAAACAATTTATAAATTTACAAATTGGATATTCCTGCACCCGAAATAACTGTTACTAATTTTGAAGTCGTGTCATAAATTTCATGTTTACCCCATTTTATCGACTTAGGGGTCTGTCTTCCTTGTTCTATGATTTGGAAACATTTAATCACTTATTATAACAGCTCCAGAAAAGCACTCGGAAGCCAAAAATCGTCTTATTTACGCCGTGGTTACCACATGATACCAAAACAGACGAACAGAAAATAAATTCAATAATTATACTGAGGCCTGAGGCTATCGATGACAAAAAAAAAATTATTAAAATTATATATATAAATCCAATTGTTTTGATTATACTCGGCGTATGTGACAATCTCTGTCTCATATGCATTCTAAATCAATGTAGCTAATGGTAATTATTTACTTTATTTTGTATGAGCTTAAATTTCATGCTTGGCTTGCTACAATGCTCTCTACAATTTGTAAATTATAGCTGCTTAAACATTATGAGTAGTATGAGAGAGTAAACACGATAGCTTGTCAACATCTAAAGAAACATTCGTAATCGTATTAACGGCGGCGAATGTAAACGAAAAAAGCAATATTTATGCCGTCCTGCGTCATAGTCACTGGATGTCATCGGTAATGAACTTTAAATAGAACTATACTAATAATTTTGGGTGTTAGGGGCTCCATCCATCCTCGAGTCTAAAATAACCTTCTTTGCTGTAAAAAATGTAAATTTAAACCTGATTGCACTTGTGCATGGTGGGAGGTTTTTTTACCTATTTGTGAAACGCTGTTGCAATTTCTTATATATCTTCTTGATATATCTGGTTCGTCGTTTTGTTTGTCATAAAAATACGTATGGTCACCGATATATCGCTTCTATTGAGAATTGAGATTGAATACCATATTATGTTTTCAGACCAGTATTAATATGGTAACATTCAGTAGATAGCAAATAGGCCACGTGATGGTAAGGGGTCATCGCCAACCGTCCACATCCGATTCACCACGAGGAAAGAAGAAAATAAACCGCTTAGGTGGTGTTCCGACTATATTATCTACTAAGCGAACATAAAATAGAAATAATTTATAATGTAACCGTAACAATGATAATTACATTGAGCCTTGCAATACAAATTACTGACTACACAATATAAATAGACCTTTTATTAGTATATAGTAAAAGTGTATTAGGAAAATTTCGACAATGTGTTTATATTATTATTTACAATTGATCAAAATTTCAACTAAACACCGTAAAACGCAGTCGTATAGTCGTGCAGTATAGACGAGTCGTACTTCAACGATGGTAATGTAGTATCAATGTACGATCGTTTTAGGTAATATTATATATGTGTGTAATTAAATATTCCGAGTATTATCTAGAATGTAAGAAACATCGTCTTCACATCAAACGTCTTCAAATTTTTTTATTAATGTTTATTGATTATTTGCTCAATTGTGTTATAAATATTTACTTACAATTTATTTATAGCGGTATTAATCTAAAACATTTTCTTTACCTTAAAGTTAGATATATGTATATACAGCAATGGAAAATACATGTACCTGTTTCATAAACCTAATGTAAATTAATAAGGATAGCTTATATACATACTAGGTACGTAAGCAATTCGTATTAAAATGTTTATCTGTCTCATGACTTGTATAACACAATTAAATTCAATACAATTATGAATATATTCACATATATTCAGAAATTAATTTACCATCAAGAAAAGAAGACAATTGTAATAAAATTCGAATAGGGCAGCTTTAGATACGTAATCTTCACAATTTTTATTCATGTTCTTATGTTGCTTGAGATCAATGAGTACATTTTGAATAATGTTAAACATTTATATTTAATTTTATATGTGTTACAATATATTTTTACTACTGTTCGAACTCGTTCTTCCTAGATAATATTTCATATAAATGGTAGCATGAAATAACTTTATTTTAGCCATACTAAGCTAACTAAGAATACAATTCACTTGACATGAGAAATAAACGATAATCAATATACCTAAAAATTGCTACTTTGTGGGTAATTTGAAAAATTGATGAACAATTACATATTATTTCACTGATAGGAAGTCTTGGCAATTACATCGAGGGGATTGTTAAAAAACATTTTGATTTCATGTATATATTGTGTCATTACAATAATTTGTAAGATGAATGTAGAAAGTGCCTCTTTAAAGTTATTATGAATGTCAAATAAATTTTATTATGATAATTTCAGTCTAATTTCTTTTGTATGGGTAGATTACGACGTATTTTCCTTCCTTAATCCATTCCTTATTTAAGCCAGATGAAAACATTATGTTTTTACGTCTGTCTTGATCTGTTTCATTTTATCAAAAAATTTAAAAGTGCCTTTTGTACATTTATGTTAGTCAGTTGTACAGTATTCATTGGAAATTTAGAAATGAACATCCAATCATTACCTAAGAAGCTTGCTCCTAAGAATTAGCTCATGCGGTAAGTCTGGAAGTTTGTAAATTATGTCCATTATTAGTAGTAGTCTACCAATCTTACAAGTATTTTAATTACAGTTACACCAAGGGTGTTGAAAATTAACCCATTGATAAATAAAACTCAAATATATACAATAAAAATTGTTTTTATTTTTTAGAATTCGGAAGTACTCGAATGAGATGCAAAAGTATCGGTTATCGTATTTTTTGCACTACTGTCATTTTCAACTGATTCGTTATGTATATGGATCCAGTTAGGCAAACCTAAAATTTTTAAATCGAGTAAGTTGATAAAAAACGGTACATGCTCGAGTTATTTTTCTTAATTGAGTATTGACAGACTTTCAGTGTACCTCATCCCTTTTTCAGTATTAATACGCTGAATGAATTAGGTAATTAGTGTCTGTTCTCAGACCGGACGAAGATCTTAGTTAAAATTAATAAATATTTACTAGATAGCATTGTAAGGCAACTATAATAATTGGGATCATGGAAATTTTACCCAATAAATGGAACATATACATTCGACGGCATCAAGCGTTGTTTAAAAAGTCACTTAGGCTTATGGGATATCTTTATCACACATGAAATAGGACTAATGAACAGCTTAGCTAATAATGAAAACTAAGATGATTGTTGTACAACTTACTCGTAAGTTAAATTGATTGCGTGCGGAACGAGTGTCCTGGATGTAGTTCCCAGTAGAATTATTTTTTTATTATATGTAACGGAAATTAAATTAATTTAATGTAATTTAGCGCAGTTTCATTATCTTATGTTGAACGATGCACATAAGGGTTGGGTGGGGTTAGTAGGTATGTTTTATTCCTAAATGTTTACTCACCCAAATCATTACTGCCATTATGCATTTCTGATGAAACTGAATTATCGTCTTCGGATAAAGGTTCCAACCATTTCTATGGAAATAAATTTGATTTTAAAATATATCGAAAATCTATACTGAACCGTGTATACATAATTATATACAAATATTATATATTATAGATAGTAACGCTCAACCTCATAATTATTCAAAAAAAATATTAAAACTCAACTTTATCGCTCGGGATTAGACGAGTTACTTTTTTCATCACAGAAAAATCTGCTTTTTGACCAAGTAAATGCCTTGTTAATTCAGTTGTAGACATAGTTTTATTTAACATATCTTCTAAAGCCTGAGGGTCTTCTTCCAACAAGCCAGGGAACATTATAGTTAAAGGTTTCATTTCAGGTCCATCTTGACATTCCACCTAGATCATGTACATTTAGTAAGTATGTATTACAGCGACAGATGATAGTGAGTGAAGTCTATAAATGATGCACCTACCAAGTACCAATTACAAACATATTCTCACATCTGTAAAAAATCATCTTAACAGCGTTGCCTTGAACACGAGATGAGAGAAGTGAAATGTGATATGTCTATGTTGGGTGACGTTCTTTGAAAAAAAATTATTGTTCAATATATTTTAGAAAATACATATAATTTACTAGTTGCAATACTTCTTCCTCATCCGAGATATTATCGGTTGTCTTGGAGGAATCGATTGTTGCTGCTTGTAGTCCATCTAGCCATTCTGAATCTTTGGCTAGTAAAGGACATCTTGGTTGTGGAGAATTTTTCTTCTCATTATTTGTATTGTTTTCCTTCTGAAAATTATACGACAACAAACTATTTTTGCATTCAGTTTACCTACCTACAGATTCAAAGACAACTTAAAGTTCTAAGAAGGAGCAAATTTGCCACATGACATATTTTTAAATTAAACTCGATTGCTAGTCTAGCAAAGCATCAAAAAATGTCTTTTCCCGTGCTACGGGTTGGTGCATGCGTGGGATTCACAGGTCTCAATAATAATAAGGCTCAAATAGTAGTAACTAAGTAAAAAAGCCTTCATTGAGGCGAAGACGAGTGGATCGAAGAGGACATGTGAAGAAATTGACTAAATACTTTGGTTCAAATCCACATCGCATGTCGTCTCCTCTCCACTTCGATCGAAACATTCACAACGAAGACGTAAATAATGGTATCAAATTGGAATAGTGCTGCGAAGAAGAGTGGAACAACATTGCGAGAAGAGCTGAGTACAGCGGTTCATCATCATCCCATCTGAGTTTGAACAGAAATATCCAACTATTTTACAGCCCTCTCCGCTCAGATGAGCATCCACATGTTTTTATAACAACGTTCATGGAATGCTTATGAAAACGCAGTTATTGTCGGGCTCGAACTAGTGAGAACATAATTCCGTAGATGGAGTCGCGCTTCGTGTACTTTACTTGAATAAAGTGACCCAATTAATTCCAATACTACGCAGAAGCAGAAAAGCAGTTCACAATTTTGTTTATATAACAATTAAACTCCAAGTACATAAGGTGATTGTACAAAACTACTATAGGTACTTTACTGAGGCCTGTGGATTTGTAGTCCGTATAGTGTTCCGCTTCGGTTTTTTATACTTCCTGTTAGAATTGTTGCTCATGTCGAGTAAATCATTTTGTTTTGAAATAAGGTTGCATGTGGTCAGTTTAGAAATGACACTGTTGATAATTGTATGTCATTATTGTCAGTGTCGTATACAAATTTTATTAAGTATACACAGTGAATAAATAGATGTAGTTTGTTTGGCATTAGCATTTCTTTACAATCCTTTAAACGAAACATTTTTTTAAAGTTTAGCCTCATTGGTCTCGTCTAATTTGACCTAAAATTTAATTGCAGCCACCTATTTTCTTTTGTAAAATGTAAAGTGTGGTACACTTTATATACATGTAGACCAACATTTCCTGGATTCATTTAAATATGATTTAATGCATATTTGGAAGAGGTGTAGATTTATAAACTAAGCAGGGTTTTACTTAGGTCCTAAACTGTTAGTTTTCATTTATACATATCAAAAGCATTAAAAACTTTTCGACAATATTAATACATATTGTCTTATAAAATGTCTGCATTCATAGCGCGAAAACATTGCATGTTTCGTATCACAGTTTCTATACGCGCACACATACACGCGTCCTTGTCGATCACTGGAACCAACCAATCGGAGACGCCTGTTTGAATCACAATATAGTGATCCCGTCACTGCCGCACGAACCTTACCAAATATAAGTTAATACTAAAGAGAAACAAGTCGTTGATCAGCAGTAATAGTATGATTATTAAAGATTGTTAGAACTGGCCTACAGTGAGTTATTCTAGAGTCTAAAGCTAGATTTCACTTGAGGGTAATTACCACCGCATGCATGAAACAGAAATCTATGGGGCATAATAGAGATAGTAAGAATGAATGGACAAGAAAGACTTTTAAACAGATCGACGGTACGTCGAGGGTGAAATTAGTTTTCGTAATAAATCAAACGGGAAACGATGTATAAAAGGTTTTAAGGCATGACTACAGACTACTATGACCCTTCAATCGTTCGCGCCACCTAGCGTTACAATTCTGTTATTTAATTGTGTAGCCATTGATCTTTAAAGTTATTGTTTATTATGTACAATTTTTTATCTATCAATATCATAATCAATTTTTACTCTCGCTTAATTCTTCTTTGCGCGAAATTCAAATTTTTTATTGTGGTGCCGAGAATCTCATTTCCCCCTCATTTACAGTAAATAAATTAAATATTTCAATTAGATTATAAAATTTGTGATGATTTCTAATGAGGTACCTTTTGTTTTATAGATAATGCTGGAAAACGAAAATTTAGCCGTATTGGGGCGGTCCCCCATTCCATGCTGGCAGAACAGGGTGTTGTAAGAGGCGACAGAAGCCAGTCTGCTTGGTGGTAGGGCTTCGCGTAAGGATTATATTATCTTTATTATTATTAAGTCATTAATATTATTACTAGTATTATTATCGTTCCTTGAAGCCTGCCTGGCTAGCTATCACACACCTGCTTGGGTCAGCCGTCAAATGACTCGTCGTGTTCCGGCCTGAGAGCTTGAGAGCCAGTTCTTTCTTTCTTACCTTCTCATTTCCAGGCCTACAACGCATTACTGATGCCTTTGGTCTTGCTGATGTCCGTGGGCGACAGTGACCACTTACCATCACGTGGCTTGTCTGCTTGTTTGTCAGCTATTAACATAAAAAAAAATAGATAATTGCTTATTAACTGGAAACTATATTAAAAATATTTCACAATCATTTCATGACAATCTGAATCAATTTATGGAAGAAAAATAGTGTGTTATCCTAAAATATTGTGACATTATTTTTATATTGTATTGTTCTGTCATAAATAAATTTTTGTTTTATGCATTAGTGTCATCTAAAAACATGAGTATGAATGAATATTGCTTTGTGAGCAAATTAAACCATTTAGAATTCTAACTTCGATTTGAGTGTTAATAACACAACAAAAAAATTAAGCTATTGACTTTAATATGATTCAGTAGAATGTTTAAGATATACAGTATTCATGGCTATAATAGAGTCACAGAAATAGTTAACAATTTTTGTACCATCAAAAGTTTATATTTATATTCATCCAACATCACTATGAGTAGTCATCATCTTCATCATCTTGCTTAAGTCCCGAAGGAGGGGGAATGTAGGGTTGTGGTGCTCCCTCAACACCTGCTAGTCCTTGCTGCTGTAGCAAAAGCCATTGTTGTTGTTCCTGTTTGGCTTGTTCCTCTCTTGCCTATAGTAAAAAAAACTTTTACATTACATAAGAAGGTAATTGCTGATTACTCTGTTCAGATATTTTGGTAGTCATTAATTTTTAGTCTAAAGGAAATGGTAGGAAAATGTGCAATTGGAATGATAGAATATCTTACAATCATATGATTTTATTTTATGAAATGTGTAAATAAAGTTATTTAGTTTATATACAGATCAGTGTATTTTGGGCTCTTTTTTAATGTGGATATAGCTTTTAGATCTAGTAGGTTTAAGACAAATCAAATTAAATATTGATACAAATAGTAACAACCAATCATTGTAAGATTAAAAAAATAACACTTGAATAAGAAACATAAAATTTCATACCAAGGAGATGGTTTTAACCGCCTTTATATGATTTGTTCCAATGAACAACTGAAGTCAAACAGCAGTAGTTAAATACTATTCATTAAATGATGGTCAGGTGGCAGTTTTGAATATTGAAATTATTTAATTAATAAAATTTGTGGCATTTTTAAGTTTGTTGAATATCACCAACATTGTAATTATTTGAGTATGGCATAAAGTTTGGTCTCGCTTATTCATACTGAATAATGTTGAAATTAATCAGTAAATATATCAACTTAGCAAACACCTTTGCAAATAATTCTTGTTGTTGCCTTAGTAATTCTTCTTCTGGTATGCCCAAATTCTCCAATCTAGTACTTTGCCTTCTCCTCTTAGCCGCAACAGCTTTACAATCTTTCAGCACCGCTTCTGCTTCAATTGTGTAGTCACTGAATCCTAATCTATCAAGTGCTATGGATGAAAATAATTTTATCAATATTTTATTTTTGAAAACAGTAGATATATCAAAACTTAACTTATTTACTAAACAAAATCAAAATGGAGTAGGTTACTAATGGAGGTTACTAAATGGAGTATATTAGCTCTAATTTGTCGAATTTTTAATCTCATGTGGATATTTATTTACAATATCCAACTCTTTTTTTAATAATAACATACATAATTATTTAAGGACCAACAATTTACCTGTAAGAACATGCTCAGCATTTATTGTTTTCTTGTTACTTTGATTACAAACTTCATTGGCTTCTGAACTTAGTAGATGTATAAATTCAGTACAACAGTTTAATATTAACTCTCTTGATTCAAACGCCACTCGGACCGATGGTACTAGCTCTTTGATCATTTTATTAATACTTGCTCTAGGAAGTGTTAGTTCATCCTCTTCAGAAGGTGGTGGACATAATTCGCGTTCAGGACTCGCCATTATATAAACCTCCGTTACGTTGCAATTACTTAATGTAAAAAAACCCGAACGTTTATTTCATTTAAAACTGTAGAGGAAAAAATGTCATTATCATCAATAATACATCAAATTATAAACAAAAACGATGGCTGAAAAATAAACATCTAGATTATCGTCTTATTAATAGGTATTACTTTTTCTTAATTGACAGTTGACATTAACATTCTATGCTATTACTTGTCATTGCAATTATTTTTTTAAACTAATATTGACGTCATAGATTTCATTTATTTAGATCTATAGCCTAAGTATTTTGCGAGATTTCGTAATATAGTTTTTAATTACAAATTTGTTATATTTTTCTTATTAGGCTATTATGTACATGTATGTATGTATGTATGTGTTATTTGATATAAACCTTGATATTTTATTTGTAGAATTTTAAGAACCCTCGATTTAAAAAAATACTTTTATAATTTCTCCTACCACCATTTAACATATAAATAAGAGGAATATTTCTGGTACTCAAGAAATAACTAATACTCAACAGACTTGGTGTCCAAATACTCAAGTGTTTTTTTCATTATTTGATTATATCTACAATTCTAGAGTATTCTACGATTTATTTGTACGGACTCAAGCAATGACAGTACCTAGAATTATCCATAGAGTAACTTGTATATATAGGGTAGAATTATCTCAAATTTAGGCTGTGGTTGATAGTGACAATTTTGATCATTCCACTGACATTCCAAAAAAATAAATTATTGGTTAACTTAGTCATTAATCTGATAATTATTTTTCTCAAATCTTTTGCAAATAGAATATAACCAGTAACCAGAAATTTATAAACTTGAGTTAGTTGACAAATAATTTTCTTTCTGATAAATTACTATCCTAAACAGACAATATACTTATGAATCAAAATGGTATTTTATTTTACAAGTAACGTTATTTCACCACCTGTTACTTTATTTATGGGTGCTGATAAACATGAAAGTAAGCTATATGCGATATTATTGATATCTAAAAAAGTGTTTTTCCTGTCAGTATGGTTTATTTTTTTCATTTCCTTTTCTTTTGTAGATGAAGATTTAATTAAGTGGGGTTGGCCTGAAGATGTATGGTTTCATGTTGACAAGGTTTCGTCAGCTCATGTGTATTTACGCTTGGGACCAGTAAGTAAAAGATATAATTTAACTATTGTATGCTTTGATTTAAAGTCAAGATTGTGTGGATATGAGTTTAATATAAAGCTATAAATAGTGGTAAAAGCTTTTTGTAACTGCATAAGAAAAAAACCCTTGGGAGCTGCTTTTTTTCCTAGACCACTCACAGTAGGGATTTATTGAGGCAATGGGTATTTCTGTAGTATCCTGCGGCAGTGGAAGGAAGGTGGAATTGGAGGGGAAGTCGAAGGAATGGGGTAGTTTTTGTAAAAAATTTAATTACACAATTCAAAAATTAAAATTAGGATTATTCAAAAATGGTGCATTTCATCACAAAAAGCAACTAGATTATGATTTGTGTCATCTCTATCATTAAAGCAAATCAAGCACCAGATACTGGTGCCGCAGGATACTAAAGCCAACCCAAGCAATGCATTCATATGATTTCAGTGTTTGTAAAAACCTATTTTAAATAAATTTCTTTTACTTCATAGTATTTTTTTTACCCATTATAAGTCATTGCTTGACTACGGTTCCTCCTAAATGTATTTTTTTAAATTGATTTGGTCTCTAATTTTCTTGAGTAAACTTGTAATCCTCACTTTAATACTAATGTCTTTTTATTGCATAAATTATGGTGATAATTATTACATGTTGGCGAAGCCTTTGTTACACAGGCCCTTACAGCATATTTAACATTACTCTGCTTATGTATTGGCTGTTTATATTAAAAAGACTGGTGAAACAAGTTATTCCTTTACAGCAAAGGACCCAAAATAACATATTTTTAATAACATTTGGTGTAATTTTAGGATCAAACCATAGATGATATCCCAAACTCTGTTCTTGATGATGCTTGTCAGTTGGTCAAAGCAAACTCTATTATGGGCAATAAAATGAATGACATTGATATAGTTTACACAATGTGGTCAAACCTTAAGAAAACAGCTAGTATGGAGGTAACTTTTTCACATATTCAATATCATTTGTCTTCATAAGGTACTTCAATAAGGATCAGTATTAAGATATTTTTGAACTATAGTCAGTATAGTATTGCTAACAAAAATATTTTACTGAAACATTCAGGTTGGTCAAGTAGCTTTTCATAAGGACAAAGATGTTAGAAAAGTGAGAGTAGCCAAGAAAAACAATGAAATCGTAAATAGGCTGCAAAAAACAAAAAGAGAAGCATTTCCAGACTTAAGACAAGAAAGGGAAACCAGAGACAGGTTAGAAAGAGAAGATAAAAAGAAATTACAAAGGGAGAAGAAAGAAAAAGAGAAGGAAGAAGAAAAACGTAAGAAAGAGGAAGCAGAACTTAGGAGTTACTCTACTCTAATGAAACCTGAGAACATGTCTACTAATTATGATGGAAATGATTCTGATGATTTTATGTGAGGAACAGAATATAGACAGATAGAAATTTATTATTTCTTTTATTTTGACTTATGCAATATTGTAAAGGCAGTTTACACAAAATATATCACACCGGGTTTAGATTTATTCCTACAGAATTTAATGAGTTTAATACCCATGTTGGGTAATTGCCATCTGGATAAAGTTCATTGACAAATTTTTTAACAAAATTTGGAAATGTGCCACTACAAATATTTTCTCTCATTGCTTTCATAAGGCGCATCTGAAATAAACGTAAATAGTTATATTGCTTTGAAATACATACATCACTTTAAAATACTGACACTGTTGAGAATTGTGATTACCTGAAAGGATATATTATGGACTGATATTAAATGACAGCCAACAGTTTCGACAGATACAACACAGTGCAAATATGCTCTTGTGTAATTTGTGCATGTTGAACAGTTACAGTCTTTATCAATAGGGTTAAGATCAGTTTCATATTGTTTTTGTTTTAAATTGATTTGTCCTTTGTTTATAAGTGCACATCCAAATCTCTGAAAAGTAAGTGACACATCTTGCACAATATCTGTTTTAAGTGATTATTGTCATTGTTAGCATAGTTGGTGAAATAGGTTTTATTCTAATTAAAGACTATAAATATGTAAGTGATTACGTTGGTATTCTTTGTGTTAAATAAGTAATCAATATTGAAGTTCACTAAAAATTATGAGCTACAAAAAAGTTACATACCGCTGTTCGTGTAGGATATACACAATCAAACATGTCTATGCCTAAGGCGACACAAATGACGAGATCAATGGCTAGTCCAACTCCCATTAGATATCTAGGTTTATTTCGGTCCAATATGCTAGTTCCTAAGCTAACCATAGGCCAAAAATCATCTTTTGCTTCACCACCACTGTAAAAAGAAATGTTTAAATCTGTTCAAGATAATCACATGATTTATGTATGTATTTGATTTTGTTATCACTTCCTAACATACTGTAATAACTTCTAAATAAGCTTTGATAAAAAGACCTTAATCCTCCAATAGCAAAACCATTAACATTCTTTGTCATATGCTCTCTTGCACTTTGCTCTCTTAATTCACTGTTCAATAAACCCTGCACAATGGGAAATATACTTTGTTCTGTTGGTCTAGTGTGGGCTGAAATGCATCTGTCTAGCCATCGACTTGTCCTCGCCGTAGCTTCTTTAATGCGGTTATAATCTTGGAATGTTGTTTGAACCACATCATCCAGCTGCATTATTATATCTGCACCTAAAATTTGTGGATACATTTAATTTCTCATTGTTGTATCATTATCGCCTTACACATGCTATTTCTGATGTCAATTGGCTTTATTTATAATGTAGTGTGGTTTAAAGTAATAATGACAAATGTAAGCATTTCATCCCAGGTCTCTATATAATACCAATACGTTTTTTACTAATCCTAAATGTGATGGGAAAGCCCACTGGGTATTAGACTAGATATAAGTTTGCCAACCCAAAATTGGCTTGTATGGCAGTCTATGGCCTTAACCCCTCTCATTGTGAGAGAAGACCAGAGCCCAGCAATATGGGTTGTAATGATGACGATGTTAAATGTTATTATGCTCACCATCATAATCATCATCAGCTTTCTAACTACCAACTGAATTCAGCAAAGCATTACTTTGCTTAAGTAATTAAAAAAAATAAAGTAATAGAAGCAAAACAAACCAATTAATTTCTGTACAAAATCTGCATACCTATGCTATTTTGAATCTCAATTGATTTTTCCGGTGTTAACATAATTTCTGAGCTATCATAAGGAGATCTAAATTTAACACCCTCTTCGGTGATTTCTGCCAGCTTCAACAAAGAAACCATTTGGAACCCTCCAGAATCAGTTAATAATGCTCTATTCCATCCCATAAACTTATGAAGACCTCCTGCTTTTTGTAATACTTCAATTCCAGGTCTATTTCCAAGATGATATGTATTTCCAAGTATTATTTCACAATCTAATTTTTCCAATTGATCTGGTAGAAGTCCTTTCATAGTACCCTATGCAAAAAATTTACTTCAATTATAAACCTATTAGAATTCATTTAATATTAGGCCATGTTGCACAAATTATTGAGTTAAATTGTGACAACCACAAGTAACTTTAATCGTAAAATAGTTAAGTTACATAATACAAGTCAAATCCATTGCTTTATGTCATATATTCTCAGCTTTCAAATAATATATTTCATGTCAGTATTCATGCCTTATTGATACTTACATCAAAATGTTTGAAAAAAAAAAAAAAAACATGAAAAACAAATTCATCATGTTACTATACTAAAAATATTGTGTTAAACTGTATAGATTTTTTTTACCTGTGTTCCTACTGGCATAAATACCGGTGTTTGAACTTCATAGTGTGGTAATTTTAAGAGGCCCGTACGAGCTCTAGTCACTTTGCACTCAGATTTCACCTTAAAAGATAATGCTGCTGATTTTGCACCCATTTGATTATCTTTTTTATTACTAGTAAAAGGAAAAGAGCAATACAGTCCAATATAATTATTTTGTACAATATTTCGTGTTGAGTTTATGAAGTTTCCTTTTTAATTAACATTAAATTACAAACTTATAAATGTCAAACTACAAACCGGAGATCCTGAAAGCACAGACTAATTAGAGTCGTACAGAATTAAATGAGACTTGAATATATTTGCGTTTGTAATAATAATTTATTACTTATGGACAAGTGTGTTTGTCATTTTAATATTTTAAAATATTAGTTACTCTATGATTCTAAACAACCTAGACTTAAATATTAGGCTTACATAGTTCACGAAATAAGTGGTTAGATTGCTGCCATAGACGAACAACGCAATAGTTCATAGATCTTTTTTGTTTTTTATATATTAATGGCGTTGGCGTAGTTCATAGATCTCTCGCTTTCTAAGTTCGTTAGTTCATTCGATAAGACCAACGTGATAAACTGTGTTGTCTATTATTTTCAGGGCTTTAATAAAAAAAATATATACTATAATTTACCCACTTAAAATAAAAATGTGTTATTAGTATTACTATATTATACTAATGAATATATTAAAAATTAAAATGTTACGAGTATAATTTATGTAAAGTAAATAATACTCTACCGAAGTTACTACTTTAACAAACAACGCGTGCAGAAATGTTTGTTATTGCGAGTGAACGATCTACCTCTCTAACATTACCTAAATTATTAATCAATCCTTTCCAATTAACCTAATACTTTTAAATTTAGATTGTGTTGATAATTTTAAATAGGTAATTGAAATAGGTATCTTCAATAAAATGTATAAATAAATTATCTGTAAAGATAAATAGCAATGAAGATACTGGGATAAGCCTATGAATAGATTGAAGTACATTGAAGGTTAATTTCATCATACATTACTTAGGTATCCGAAACGTTGGGATTCACATACGGTTTTGTATATAAACTTCAAGTCGTGCAGTGTGCTATGCTCGGATAGAACTGTGCTCGATAATAATCCTTCAGAATATAATCTGTACATGAAAAAGGATTATCAATGTAACTCGCAATATTTTCCTCTTGAATTAGTAATAAATGTGTGCGTTCCTATTAACGTACGATGTTATAGTTTTGAATTTCTGTCTGGCTTTAGTAAAAGTTCTCAAGCATTTGTAAAATTAGACACTTAAGTTACATTTAATTTAAGTTTGTTCCTCAATCGTGACCATATACTTCCATATCCCATCATCTGCGAAATATTTACAAAACCTATAAATGACTATCCTTAGCAAAGAATTTATAAAATTAAATTACCAAATATTAGTTTCGTCCAGCCACTATATAGAAAGTCTATGCACGTAAAATGTGGTCCCTTAATCTATCAAGTACATTTACGTAATTGGGAGCACACTAGAATTTCAATTTTTGGAACAAATCTAGCTTTAGTAAAAGGTCCAAAACGATTGAAGACTTAATACCTAAACTTTAAAAGAAGGCACTGAAAAGTTACAATTGGTTAAAGAAGGTTCCTCAGTTGAAACGTTAACTATCAAAAAAAATCAATTACGATTGTAGTTGGAGGGTGATTGCAAAAATACACGGCTTGACCTTTAGTAGAAATACTTTACAAAACATTTCTTTACTATACAGAATTAGAAAATATGCCTTTTAAATAAAAAAAAAAACGTTTCTTTACGCTTCTATTATGTTATATTTAAAGCGTTATACTTTACGGTACAATTTTAAAAGTCTGTGGTACATTTTAAATTTAATTTCTAAGTAGTCTATGTCGTCATAATTAAGATCTTTTTATTCTGTGAATCAAGTCTGGTCAATGCGATACGAATGCGACTTTTTGTGAGAGGAAAATCTATGTTTCAAGAATGCATGACTAACCTATCTTTAAAAGCCTATAAACTTATGAGCTCAAAACGTATTTCGGTTGTGTAATTTTTCAGAATTACTGTTTTTGTGTGAAATTAATTCTCTTCTTAGTGTTTATCACTAATTATATGTGAATGAGATGCACGATATTCTCTACGGAAGTAATGTCTCACGAAATAGCTACGCAATTTGTAAGTAAAAATGCTACATTTTATAATCAGAAAAAATCATTGCTACTGTTATGCCCTTCTAAAAAAACAGTAACGCCGACTCGGTAACTTCTATCTAGTACCCCGGTTAGATATACACACTTGATTGGTTTAGATTTCTACAACCACGTGCCATATTTTGTGAATAGAGTTCCGAGTTCAAGTTCTATGGAGACGGTATGTTTTAATGGAAATATTTTGGATATTTTTTTACTATAATTATACAAAACTCCGGCTTATAAATAATTTATGCTTATGGTTATATAAATTATCTATGCATTGTTTAAAGTAAATAATTTATGAAAAATATATTTTTTTTTATAAAATATTTTTGATATGAAACAACATATAGTATTTTTGACTGAAGTAGGAAATGTTAATGTAGCTTTGGTGGTATTGAGTGAGAATTTTGCTTTGTATGATTCCACTGATCATGGTTCAAACCTTGATGCAAGTGTTTTGTTTTTTTTTATTTTAATTTAATCAGTTTCATTTATTTTCAGTGTCTTAAACAATTTGAATATAAAAAGATATATTATTTTTAACAACTACAAATAGATTTTTTTTGCAAATGAATTCAAAAGAGTTCAAGGCAGAAAAAAAGCTGAAAAAAAATAAGCCAAATTTGAAAAATGGAGCTCAACAGGTTTTTGTTTTGCCACCAAATTTGCTGCAAAAATTGGGAATCAATTTGGGAAATGTGGAAAACAATCCAAAATCCTCAGATAAGTGTTGCAAAATGTCAAGTAAGTTTGTGTGACGAACCATCTATAACTACTACTTTGATGTTGTTGGATAGGTTTGCAATCATCAATCGATAAAATGTTATTATTATAGGTATATTGTTATTGCAATTTCATGAATGAGAATGTAGAAACTAGCTAAACCAGATAATAGGTATTGTTTTTTAAAAAAATATGAGAATCATACCTTGCAAATAATAGAAATTTCACAAATTATAATAATATAATTGTAAACTCTGCATAACAAATATTTACAATGTGTACATTCTACTATTTTTATTATATTTTTTTTCAGCTTGTGTTCCAAATCATAAATATGGACATAGTTCATCAAATACAGAACACAAAATAAACAGTAATATTAATAATAATGAAACTTCTATCATAAAAACTGCCAACTTAATGAAAGAATCAGTGTTCCTCAGTCCCACATTCAATAATACAAATTTGGATAATGTCACAAGTTCTCATATTGGAGGATATGTGGAGGCTTGCAATGCTGAAATTAATTATGAAAGTAACAAAAAAGTTTCTAATGAAAAAAATGACTCCTCTCACATTATATCAGAACATGACTCTATAAACAGAAGGGAACCAGAGAATAAATACAATAATAGTGAATGTGATGTAGGTTCATCAGTAAAAAACAGTACTTTAGAAACAAATGGAGTTACAACTTCAGAAAAGTTAGTCTTCCGAAATGAAACAAAAAAAGGGATCAATATTATATCACAAGTAACTGTAACTACAGCAAAATTAAATGAATTAAAAGTTTCACAAATGCCAACAATGAATACAATGATACCTGCCTCATTAAACACAATAATAGGAAAAAAAATTAATAAGAACACAGTAACACAGTCTCATACCTTACTCCCTATTACAAATAGTATTACTCAGAATTTAGATTTCCAGTACAGTGAGTCTGATGACAAAATTATCAGTAAAGAGATTGATGTATCTAAAACAGATAATATTGTAAACATAGACCCAAAAATATATTGCAACACTGAAAACATTTGTAAATCAGACCATGTTCAAAATCAAATGTTAAATTACGAAACAAGTGAGCAACTTTCTCAGAATAATCTAGAAGAAACTGACTTATTTAAATATTTTGATAATAAAAATTGTCAAGTAATGTTAAGTAATACAATCAATGAAAAATGTATGAATGATCCGAGTGTTGAAAGCAATTTATATTGTAGCCTAAATCACAATGATGTTGGTGTTACTGATAAATTCATTGGTAAACAACCAATGTCAACTGATATAGATTTTACTAATAGTGTAAAAACTCCATCATCAAATAACTATTCCCAGAAACAGCCTTTCACTGATAACTACCCATTAGGGAACAACTATCGCAATGTTGTACAACTAATTAATGGTAGTAAATTAGATGAAGTAAAAACGCATGATGTTACACAAAGTGTAGAAAGTTATTTATCTGATGTTATTGACACAAATGATAATACCAGAAATCATAATAATTCAAATGTTGATGAAAATAAAGTTAAAGTGCTTGAAGACATATGTGGTCATAATGATCAAAGAAAGAATATTTATTCAAATAGTTTAAAAAGTGATAAAAAAAAAACTTTTAGTATAGAAGAATATGTACCTGCTTTAATTAATTCACAAATGGAGGAAAACAATGTAATAAATGATCCAAAAATATGCACTTCAGATACATTTGAAAATAATGAGTATACTTCTGTTGCTAATCATGAAATACCATTCCACATAGTTAATGTTAATATGAGTCCTTTAAGTAAATGTTTGAAATCAGCACAAAGTCAATCTTTGTCTGGTACTTTTGATGATGAAAAAATGAATAAATTGAGCCTGCCATTGAATCCTAAGAGAAATAATTTGATGTCAAAATTATGTATTCAAGGAGTAGAGAAACCTGGTGGAATTAAAATCGAGGCACAAAAAAAAGTATTTTTGAAAACATACTCAAATACTAATAAACGTAAATTGCATGGGAAATGTTTCTCTACCAAAGAAACTATTTTTAGTGTACAATTTAACCATAGCTCTAATATAGATCTAAATGAAACAAGCACTATAGAATTACTTAGTAGTCAGCAATTCTGTAAGTGCTGCGATTATGGTATTTTAAACTTAAACCAATTTGAAAACTGTTATGAACACATTCACTTCAGTAAGAAAAAGCCTTTGGATTGTAGTTCTAATATAATTTTTAGTATATATGATAATGAAACAATGCATGTTGGAGACACCAAAGAAAATCTTGATCATATAGAAGACAACACTGATCAAACAGATTCAGAATATTCAGATCATTTTATTTGTTGGTACAATGCAGGTTTAGTTCAAAATCATTTTGATATGGAATTTGAGAATTCCCAGGTTACAGAGGTGAGTGTGAAGGACAAACATTTAATGAAAATTGACGATAACTACAATATTGATTACCAAAGTCAAGTATCCACTTTTAATTGTTCTGTTTATTTAAATGTTCAATCTGTCAGCTTAAAGGAAAGTTAAATGTAATAATACATATTTTTTTACCTTTTAATATTTTTTATTATTTACAGTATTTAAATTCTTTACCTAATGCACTGTATATGGAGGGTATGACAGAAACGGATAAAATTTTTTTTTCAAATAAATTAGGTAAAAATAGTAAAAAAAATGAGTTACAAACAACATCAGGGAGTGTAGGCAACAAGTTGAATTGTCAAAACCAATCAAAGGTAATTCAGTTTTTGTGCTTTATATATGGTCAACATTGAGAATCACATTTTCTGGTATTAATTTATTATTTATATTCTCTATAGAAACGTAAAATATCGAATACCTGTGTTGAAGTACAGGATAATAAGAGAGCAAAAAATTTGATTAATCATGAAGTCGATACAGAAAACCCATCACAAACTCAACAGAAGGATCAAGTTGTGACACAGGATTTCAAAGGTTGGACGACTAATAATAGTATTGTAAGTAATTCTATATATATATATCATAACACAAGTTACGAGTATCTTGTTAGAGATATTCTGATTTTTCTTTCGTGTCCATTTTATCCAATTTTGATCCGAGATTTAACATGTTATAACATTTATAGTAAAAGTTCTATCTGCATGAAATAAATTTACATTTATCTATAATTTGTTGAGTCTCAAGTAAATTAAAATAATCTGTGTATTTAATATATTTGGTACATACAGGTATTTATGACTAATATGTTAATAAAATATCCGACGTCAGAGTCCCGATAATCGTGTATGTATAATAATATTTTTATTTTATTTTAATATATTTTATAAAATACAATCTTTGTATATATTAATAGGTAAATGTAGACAATCGAGATGTCATAAATGAACAGCAACATGTAAAATGTGCCGTTTGCGGCATGGATGTGTTAAAGACAGAATGGTTGACACATATTGCATCAAAACATGATTATATTGCATGGAAGGAAGGCGAGTCACCAGTGGTAAGCAGAAAGAATAAATATTACATTCACGAATAACCCTGAATTGTCTTAGTAATCTGAGCTAATGATGGCTTTTACAATTTTTGTGAAAGGGTGATGTAAGTATAGCCTGTGTGTGCGATTTGTCAATGTTATAATAAACTTCTAGCACCCCGGAAATGCGGGCTTTTGATCTATAAGGTTCGTCTGGTATATATTATATACTGGACGTTTTTGCCCGCTTTACTGTATGTAAGATAATCGCATAGTAATATACCTATGTGTACTAACCCTTATGATATGGCTCTTCACTGCTTATAGCTATTATGAATGCTTACTATTGAACAGCGATGAAAAGGTCGCACCATCTATATGTGCTGCTCCTACTACAAGAACAAAATTAATGATATGCAATTGTTGTAACGTGCAGAATTTGGAAGACGAAGATGCAATCAGGGACCATTTGCACCATGTCGTTCAAGAGCTGGGACAATTAGAGTGTAGCAATTGTGGCTTGACTAGGAAATATGCAAAAGCATTTTTGCACCATATAAGAAGTTGCCGCAGTTCATCGGTATGTCCCACGTATCTTTTGGTTATAGTTTAATTACATTTAGTATTGTGATAACAGTCAAGTACAATTCGATTGCGAGTCAGTAGGTGCTCAATATAATTTTTTTGATTGATCATTTTATGCGCTGGGAACCTAATTATATTATCATTTTGCAATCTGAAATCATCTTCGATTGTGAATTTGATCAATTTTTGTATTGATATTTAACAAACGAGCGGTAATTTCATGTGACTTAACTTGACCAATATAATGCATAGATGTCTGTAACCAACGGTAAACATAACGACACTTAATTGATGTCGGTAACAGATGTATTGCTACTTTTAATGATAGAACTACAACTCCGTTATCACTAACACAAACACACACAGATATGTTTTCGGATTAGAGGATTACCTGGACGACCAAATTTATTAAGTACGAATAGTCCGATCTAAAAACTAGGGAACCCAAGTATAAACATTTATCTGTTACTTCTGCCGTGAGTTAGACGCGGGCCCCTGGATATGTAGGGCATGTATAGCATCATCATGAATCGTGTATAGCACGAGTCAGTTTCAAATTGTAACACAGTTTAGAATTATCAAACATATTGGCAAGCATTGCATCGAAGTTCAGTTCTATGAAAACATACAATACGAATTTCTGAATAGACTTATTTTACATTTATTGCAGGATACAAACGAAGATGCACAACTTCCTTATCACCTAAGTAGAACAGTTGAGGCTTCAGCTGTTCCTGTTTCAAATTGTGATCATTGCGGTCATAAATGTAAAAATGATAAGGACTATTATATACACATGAGAAAATGTGTTAGATCTGTAAGTGTCAAAAAATTATTAACTAATTTTAATTACTTTAAATTATATTAATATTAGAATTATTTATAATTTTATAATTTAATCGAAGTAAAATATAAGTACCTATCTCATTAAGATGATTAATCAAATACGATACGAATTGGGGAGTAGTGTGTGAATTATAACGATATGTCGTAATGGCCTTTGGGAGAGTATCCAGGCCAATAAATTATAAATATTAATAAACAATAAATGATTCACTGTAGGGATTGAATACAAGAAACTCTTCTGATATAGAAGTTTCTACGAATGTGACCTGCGGAGTTTGTAAAGAGGAAATGTCGTCACATCAATGGATAGAACACATACAGAAAAAGCATAACTACCAAGCGTGGCGAGAGGGTGACACGCCGCTGGTAAGTTATATGCAATTTGCATGCTGTGAACTTTTTTGTAGGATAAATTTGTCTAAAATATCGAACAAGGAATATACGAGAAAAAATATAATGAAGATGGGTAAGAAATTACATACGCCATATTATTATAGTGCGTGTAATTTATCAATGGTTTTAAGCGATCATTTTTATCTTTCAATTTTAGTCCTGTTAGTAACAAATCTAGAGTAAAAGACTAGTCTTCTTCTTTTAATAAAATATACTTATCGCAGCTTTGAAAACATTCTGTTGAGTAGTGAAATAAAGGCACTACCTACAAAGTTTAGTACTAAAATATAGGCATTACCTTTGAATTTAATATATTACCTTCGATTCTTAACCTGCTGGAAGATCTCCCTTTTCAAATATGCCTTATGAAATTTTCAGAACGTTCAAGACGAGGAATTAATTCGGAAACATTTATATAGGATTCTGCAAGAGTTTGGACCGCTCGTGTGCTCCAAGTGTGGCAAATCTCGCAAATACGTCAAATTGTTTCTGCAACACATTGAAAGCTGTACAGGACCAAAGGTAACTGTTATTAAAATGTTCATATATATTTTTCGTATCATAAAATATAAATACTGGTACTTTTCACGTCTGTTCTAGGGTTTGTACACTATGTAAATTTGCTACTTTCAGCAAAGTTGCTATACTTACGGCATTTGTAAAATCTAACTTGTCGTCATCTGCGAATAACCGTTGACGTATTGCGTCATATCGAAGGCTGCAAACAAATTGATCTCGAAAATTCTCTGCCAATTCGTTATTGAAATTGTAATACCGCGCTAATTTCTTTAATTCTGCCCCATAATCATTTACAATCTGCTGCGGTGCTTTTCTGTTCTGTGTAAAGCGATATTTTTCCGAGAGCACCGCCGGTATGGGTTGCAAATGCTGACGCAATCATTCCAACGCTCCACTGTACGTCGAATCCGATAGTTTTTTGGAGCTAGACAGTTTAACGAGAAACTCATACGCTTCATCCCCCATCACCGATATCAAAGTAGCTGAATATTTTCATCGATTTTGTTCACCTTAAAGTACATCTTAACTCGATCCGCGCTACACCTTTATGAACCATTTCTCACGTTGAACTCGGACGTCTTGCCGATAAACGTGGTAATTTTTACTGTTGTTGTTGTTTTGCAGGGGCATGATTCGAAATTAATGTATTTCTCGTTTGCCAATGTTAAGTGGGAAGGAGGCAAAGGAAACGGTCAGCTCGAGACTAGACGTACATTTCACTGATCGAAACCTACCCGCTAAATTCTGTATATTAGTTTCGTATTTACCTACATACTCTAAAATATTGTTCCACAGATCAAATATAGTACAATTCCTGATAATGTTTGAGCACCGCTTTTTCTGGACATCCGAAATATCATTGGTGATGATACTAACTCTTTCTAGTGTACCAGCATAATGTTCTGTCTGAAGTTTCAGGAACATAATATGTGTATGTGGGTGTATATATTGCGATAATATTTCCTAGTTTTGTATACCCCTTTTCATAAATTTGTTAAAGCAGACGAGAGTTGTAATACTGCTTACCATTTAAAACTCCAATTTTATTGATACAGGAACATGACGACACTTTAGATACGTCCACTGTGGAGTGGGAGTCCGTTTTAGACACATCTTTGAATGATACTGGAATTGAAAGCTCGAAGTTGGTAAAGTGTGGTCAGTGCCATCTAGAGATGGAGTCAAAGGATTGGATCGATCACATACAGGAAAAACACAATTACTTATCTTGGCAAGAGGGAAAAACTCCTCTAGTAAGTGACAAATCTTTGTTAATACATTATACGTAATTTTATTATATCACATACATATTGTTTACATAAAATGTGCGTTGAAACAAATTGCAGTCGAATTTAGCACAAATTTGGTATATGATATTTTAAGGTAAAATGGACCTCTGAAAAACCGAATTATTGAAAAAAAAAACTGTTTTAGGATATAACCGATGAAGAAACAGTACGTCGATATTTGTACGTTGTCGTGCAGAAGCTGGGGACGCTGGCGTGCGCCAAGTGCGGTGCCGCACGCAGATACGTCAAGAGCTATTTATCACATGTTGATAATTGTAGGAGACAGTCGGTATGTACACAATGAAATATAAATAAATAATAATAAATAACGTTTACACACTCACACCTCCGTACTAGGATTCCCTGTGTTGCGGGTGGCATGGACATACACAATTATTACATCACAAACACCCATGACCCGAGAACAAACATTTGTCTTTCACACCAATATCTGTCCCGGCCGGGAATCGAACCCGGGACCCCACGCTCGGCAGGCAGGGTCACTAACTACCAACTGGGCTACGGGGTCGTCGAACTAATATACTAGACAGACAAAATAATGTACTAGACAGACATATTATTAGACATTAAAGTTGTAAATAAAAAAAAACACTTTTGTACAATAACATTTTTTAAAGGTTATTTATGAGTTATGCGAAAAAGCATAATGAGGACAATAGTTCTGAGTTTGTGTGCATGTGCAAACCACGACACCCGTTAAAAATTCTTTTACCATTCGAAAGGTACATTATTCCAGATAGTTATACTGTAAGTTATGTTAATGTTAACTCGGGGCGGGCCTCTAGCTCGGTTATACAAACATAGCAACATGACTTCACTGTAGCCTTCTCTGATTTCTGAAATTTGAATTACAGTTTATGTTATATTCTTACATATTATCTAGTTCATGTATATAATTAATGTTACAAATATAAAACTGGAATCATTTTATTTGTTACGAATTATCATCCTGCTATTTTCAAAAGAAGTGGCGGAAAAAACTTCATAAAATGTAACATAATATTTATATAAACGTGATTGCCAATGAGCAGTCAGTACTTCCATATTTGATGATACTTACCGTTTTTGATGTTGCGCCATTTATGAAATTTTTACTGTTGTAATTATATCTATAATTAACATATTTTTTATAGAATACACATTAATACGCCAGTTTACATTATCATGATGAAGTTTCTGATTGCAGGAGTTGGATCCGAAAAGTACGAATAATAATTCTGTGGATGCTGATTCTTCTCAACAAATAAATACGAATTTAACTCTGTCAATGGTAGAGTCCCAGGTAGATATTTTATTTATAATTTTAATTTGGTTTGTTATTTTTAAAATGTTTATTGCATTTCAATATTCTAATTCTAATTATAATAAAGTTTACATTACTGAATTTTTGCATATATATTGGAATATATACTTAGATCAAAGCACCAAGTACTTATCAAAATGACATTTTTTTGCAGGTACAACCAGTTACCAAAGTTAAATGTGGTGTGTGCCAAAAGGAAATGATTCATTCCATGTGGATTACTCATATAGGTATGAATCATGAATACATCGCCTGGAAAGGAACGGAAACACCAATAGTAAGAGTTCATAAGTAATATTTTTCAACCAAACCATTGTAGTATTACAGTTAACTTAGTATTACCCTATTTGTTGCGTATCGATATACTCAACGTCTCATACATTCGCACTAAGCTGTATTTTGTATGTACTGAAACATTTACCGAGTACTTGTATTGAACAATCTTATCTGTATGCTCTCATAACTCAAGTGTCATTCGCTCTTTCTTACTGTACTTATTCTGGCAGACCTATGATTAATTTATTATCATAAAATTTAAGTTACGAAAATATTCATTTAAGTATTTTTGTAATAATTTTAAATACTACTAACTTTGATGTTTATTCCATATAGGATATAAGTAATTACGAGGAGATTTGCCAACATTTAACTAATATCGTAAGAGGCATCGGTGCATTGAAGTGTGCCGACTGTGGAAGAAGGTGTAAACACGCCAAGGATTTTTTGTTGCATATAAAAAACTGCTACGGAAAAATTGTAAGTATGATCATGAATAGAACAAAAATTTAATTTCTAATTAAAAAACAGTCCTCTAATGTTTTGGCGTTTTACAACTTACACCTTTGCTAAGGTCACGTCGCGTCGCGTCCGTGCCACTCGGCCCTTTTGCCTATTTGTTCAAAGGAAAGGTAATGTGCAACATGACATCATGGACCATGGTTGGTCCTGATAATAAAATATAAAGTTAATATAGCTATGAACCATCGTTTCCACAGTACAAATATATATTGCGTGAACAGGTTCCCAATGAATGATGTTCGTCCAAATACTTCTCCCAAAACTCAATCGCTCTGAATTATACGCAGTTGGCTGCATCGTACGCAATTTTTGTTATCATCGGTGCGTATTGGCGCACAAGTGCTGTTCGTGCGTTAGTTTTAAATCGTAGGAACCAAAAAGTATAGTGAACAGTAAATACTCACCGGCATACAGACGCAGCAATGCTTACAATGTATAAAGATATTTTTTCTGAACTTCCAGTACGTCACTATCGACGATGCGAACGATACATTGAATCAAAGCGTATCCGATACGGACGAGACTTTGGACACGACCTGCGTAGATGAGGAGGATGAGACGAAGATAGTGAAGTGCGGTGTGTGCAGCGCGGAGATGGAGGCGCGGCAGTGGACCGACCACGTACACAGACAGCACAACTACTTGGCCTGGCGAGACGGGGATGCAGCTCTTGTAAGCGTCATAATTTACTCTTATTATTACTCTTATAACTCATTTATACTATCTTATCAGTATTTATGTTTTTTTTAATTTGGCACGGTTTGTCTATAATGTGTTGTTTTTATAGACTTAGTAGTCAGGGAGACTTAAAGGGAGATAGTAAAAACCGCTTCAAAATAGTTTGGATGGTTTTAAATAACAAAGTGTACGGTGAATGTGTATAGAAATAACGACATTTTTGTAGATAATTTTAAGATATTCTTGTTTAATTAAGTATAAATTTATTAAAGTGCTATAATAATAAGTTCACATGCTTTACTCCTGTTATGCCTACTACATCATGCGAAATTAATAAATAAGCAATTGGTTTAATGTACACAAAATATATTTCAGAATTTGGAAAACAAAGAATCTATTCGAATTCACTTAAAAAGTTTACTTCGCAAAATTGGACGGCTTACATGTGCCAAGTGTGGTCTGCGTCGAAGAAAAGTGTTGCCATTTTATTCGCACATGAAAACTTGTGATGGAGTTGCAGTAAGTATTTTTTAAATAATTTCATAGACAAGATTTGCTGTATAACTATGCATCATAATTATTAGAACTGTGGACAAAATATGAAAAATGTGAAATATTATGAAACGATAAAATAATTTCAGAAATCATTGGACAAACCAATTAGAAACGTCGACCACAGCGAGGGTACTGTCAAGTGTGCTGTGTGCCAGACAGAGATGGCTAATAGTTTGTGGATCGAACATATAGCAAAAGAGCACGAATATATGGCCTGGAAAGACGGAGATAACCCGCTGGTGAGAAGTCGTTCACTTCATATATCTCTGTATGCATAAAGATCCTTATTTCCCAAGTTCAAAAGTTTCTTAAACGAAATCCATCGTAGTACAAGTTGTAACAGATCACGGCTATGAACTTCTTTGAAGGCGCTTGACATCTCTTTTTTTGGACCATATAAAAATTTCGTCATCATAGTGGCTATAATCAAATGTACCTGATCTTGTATGCTATATGTTATACAATATAAATATTATTCCTTGCTTTCGGCTAAAAAATTAAACGTAATGATAAATATAACAGTTAAATTTAAATAACCTATTCGGTTACATTCATAACTGAGCAATTGATTTGGGCAATAGAATAAATATTTGATTGATTAGCTCTTTGACTTGATCACGAAAACGGATTATTTTTTACATAAAAAAAATTAACTATAAATAAAGTACCTTGTTAAGAAACAACTACTAAACTTGAATGGATACCCTATTATAACGAAGTGCTCCATTCAACAATGTGCATACGACAGAAACGCCCATGGCTTGATTGCAGGAACCGAACGGTATTTGCACTGAATGATTGTTTGAAGGCCAAATAATAATTCCCATTTAACTGGAAACAAAACTGACTTCTTACAAACATTAATTAGTTGTTTTACTCGGGTAGGGGTGGAAATTCCATTTTTTTTTCTCGGTAGATGTTTACGTCATAAAAAGTAGTATAATTTAAAAAAAAAAATAAAGCCGTTTCGACCTACCGTCGATGAATCTGTCAATAACAATGACGAGTTTAATGTATCAAAATTTTATTTTTTTCAGGAGATGGATGATGAGGCTTCAGTCAAAGATCACTTGTACAAAATCTCACAAACTGCCGGTGAGTTGATCTGTAGCAAGTGCGGGCAGAGCCGCAAGTATGTTAAATCATACATACAACACATCCGCGGCTGTACCGGCACGGAGGTAAGTGTTTAACTTGAATATCATTATAAATTATAGGGTTCTTTGAGCTATGAAATGAAATGATATTTATTCGAAGTTGGTTTTTACAAACACTTTTCGAACGTCAAACTACGCCATCGCTTCAACAAATCCCTACCGTGAGTGGTCCCGGAAGAAGAAGCGGCAAGAAACTCCCGAGGAGTATTACTGGCAAACATGGTCAAAAATTAGCAGGTCTCTTGTTGTCGTCTGTAGACGAATACATTTGTCGGCATTATCGAACCAAAGCAATACGAAACTCATTCGACTGGCTCATCAACCTCGCGTCTGAGGAGGTCTAGTCATACTTCACCACGCTGTCGCTAATGAGGATTAGTGGATGGATTAGAGAAAAATCCATGTTAGATTTTGTATTTCGCGCAAACGCCTCCAACAATCTGCTCTTGGAAGCAACAAAATTTCACCAATAGTGCCTACGCTCACGTTCCTTAATCGATTGATCTTTTTAAATGGACACCAGTCATCTGGCTATAACCGCTTCTTGATTCGAATATTCAAAAAAAATGACTAATTATTTTATAAGTATTAGCGGACCTGTTCAAGGATTTGGTCACTCTCAAATAATAAACTTTATTCACATGCTTTTACAACTAATGCTGTTGTAAATTTGACAAATATGATTTTAACATTCTTACGATTTTATTATTTAAGGAGCAAAAGGATGGTGCGTTTAAAGTGGATGAACTAAAAAAAGAATCAACAAAAATGGTGACGTGTGCACTATGTCGACAAGAAATGGACGAGTACTCGTGGATGGACCATATATCCAGGGAACACAATTATGTGTCCTGGAAGCAAAACGAACCTCCCTTAGTAAGTTTTTTTCTACTACATATGGTATGAACTCATGCTAAGGATGCCTAATTAGATAAAACAACGCGTTTAACTTTAAATTCACTGCTGTCTGCCGTGTGTAATTAAATTTTGTCACAATGATGATCTAACGTCCCTGCAGCCCGGTCGGCATCCGCTGGTGATCCTTGCCGAGGGATCTCGGTATCGATTTCCAGCCGGCTGTTAGTGTTGTCTCATTTCTGTACCTCCATGCCATTCGCAGTACAAACGATCCTAGTGTGGATGTATGAGAGTTTGTAGTGCATTATCAAATATATTATGCAAATAATGCAAAAAGTGAGAGTTGTTTAAAATTGCTAATACATATATATATTAGAGATAAAACGGATAGCTTTTTTGCCGGATATCCGGCCGAACATGGAACTCTTATTTTATCACATGTGAGGCTTCTTTGAAAGTCGCTATGACTAGTTATATTTTAAGCAGCTTTATTTTAAATGTAACATGTTATATCATGGAATTAAACATTATATACGTATTATTTGTATGTTGAGCTATGAGACGATACATGATATTAATGTTAAGTTTTCAATTTAAGGTATTTAAAGATGAAAACGCATTGAGAGACCACTTGTACAATATCGTGCAATCAATCGGCAGTCTGACGTGCATTAAGTGCGGACTGGTGCGCAAGTACGCTAAATCATATTTACTGCATATAGAAACATGTCAAAAGGTCACATGGGTGAGTGGTAAAAAAAATACTTCTATATAGATTCACCAAATATGTTTAGAAAGGATTCAGATGATTTCATAACAGTGCTTTTTCGAGTGCCCGATCGAGGTGTTTTGGGTCTGATCGATACCCGGTCGCGGCAGTTATTTATGTGAAACGTGATTATCTATCTGTTAGAAGGGGTCGCAACCGAAGGTATATTATTATTTATTTACGTATTTTATTAATAGTATTATAAGTCCAGTAATTTTGACTTCATTGGACAAATCACACGAAGAAGAAGAGGAGTTATTTTAACGATTTAAGCAGAAGACCCTTATGACCCTCCCCCTCGGACCGTGCCTGGTATCTGCTCTGGAGGCTTAGTTGGTTGTGATGGATTTGTAACTTCGTGCGCCAGATGGAAGAATGACAAGCTTTTTATTGTATAGGTCTTTCGTAGTTCTAGGTCGGTAACAATTACGACAGTCGGAATTACAGCATACAAACTGTGCATCTATTTCATCAATGTCTCTCGACAATCTTCTTATTTCTTTATGTGTAGAGGAAGTCAAAACAGGGAAAACACGAAGAGAACGAACGAAGATTGCCGACAGCCGTTAATAAAGTGGAGATCCTTGGGGGAGGCCTGTGCCCAGCAGTGGGCGCTGTCTGGTTGAGATGATGATGATGTTAATAAAGTAGACGTAATATAAACGATTAAATTTTCAGAGGAGTATAAATAAAATTGTAATGAAAATGAAGAAAGAGAAAGGCGACATGGTGCGCTGTGCTGTTTGTAGCGTTGAGGTAGACGACACGGAGTGGGTGGAGCACATCGCCAGCCAGCACAACTACCTCGCGTGGAGGGACCGCGATCCAGCCATTGTAAGACAATAGCAATTATTAAAACTATTAAAAACTAGGTTGTTCGGCGGGCGTTTATCGGTAGTATGTTAAAAAATGAAATAGTTTTTGTTTCTGCAAATAAGTTGTTTGTAACCTATTATGCTCTCTGACGGCTTTTATCTATTTATAAGAAAATCTAATCTATTCGCAGAGGGCTGGATTCGTTGCCTTTATGTAGCTTTAATTTTGTGTATATTTTAATTCAAATATCACTTGCTTCGGTAAAGGTAGATATTGTAAATGAACGTGCATATTTAAGAGTACACTTTTGTTACATAACTGTGTGAATTTCGTCAATCTCATCTATGTATTTGTTCCCTTTTTAAATATCTTCGGATGCGTAAACATTGGAAATTATTTCACATGCTGTTCTAATTCAAATAGAAAAAAACGTAGCAGTTTTAAATTAAATTATGTTTATTTCCCCTAATGTACAATTTACTTGCAGTAAAAATAAGTTTTATAACATTTATACTACACTATGAATCTGAAGGCTCTGTCTGTAATTTTAATTTTACTGACATACATCCAGAACCTAGAAGACGAAGAAGAAGTTCGTAGACACCTGAGAAACATTATACAGGAGGAAGGTTACTTAAAGTGTCCCAAATGTAACCTTCAACGTAAATACGCCAAGCTGTACTTGCATCACGTGAACAATTGTGACGGGACCGTAAGTGTTGAAAACCGATGCCAATTGTATACATGCGCACACACACATGTAGTCTCGGATATTTTTTTTTATAAAATTACTACTCCACAGACTTTTCGTCCGTGCCTTTTTAGGGTTTTCTTTAATATTTTGTTTATTTATGCTCCAACGCAACCCTCGTTGACGCCATGCCACTCGTGCGCAGTTTTCACCGTTCGACTTTACCTGCGAGCGAGTGGTTGCCTCAGCGAGGGTTTTACACTTTGGGATTACTTAAAATTCAACACAAACAAATACGCGCGCCTATATGCACGTACACGCACGCACACACACTTTTGTAAATTTGGGTATTTTTTAGATTATATATATATATATATATATATATATATATATATATATATATTTGTTTTTTTATTTATTTATTTGCTTAGAGCAGTGATTCTCAACCTTTTGCGGCACATATTTAACGATTTCAAAATTTGGCGGCACACAAAGAACACACTGCATAAATAGTTTATGACAAAAATTTTAAATATACGAAATAAACTAATATATACTACAAATAATAACTAAACGTTTATTAGGGGATTTATTACAAGCTAATAATAAAAAATTTTTATTGCGAAATTTGAGCTTGATGTTTTTTGATAATTTCATTTATATTTGGTCGTAAAAATGGCAATGCTATCACTAAAACAACACGTTTTGTACGCGGAAGTGGCAAGTGTGCGCCGACTTGAGACATATTCCTATTGCTATGCACGCCGCTTCATCATAATTTGGCACTAAGAAAAAACGCGTTGCAAAGCAAATAATAAAATAATTTATTTTTTTGTGGATTTAAATATATATTTATGTTAAAAATATTTTTCTTTTTAAATGATATAATTTAATAATATTAACATTATTATATATTTGCAAAATTTGGCGGCACACTTTTGAAATTTGGCGGCACACAAAAGTGCCGCGGCACAGTGGTTGAGAATCACTGGCTTAGAGTATGTTAATGGAGTCTCGGGTTCGACCCTTTTACTTCTTGTGACCAAAGTGTAAAGTTCATCAATATGCTACAGAGTTTGTTTCTCTGGTTCGTTTCCGACCTAAGCAGACATAATTTTGTGATTTTTGAAAGAGCAGAATAGTTTAATAATCCTAAATGTGTAGTCCGTTTAAATAAGTAAATCCTACAAGATTTACATAAAATTAAGTGCATATTCTGATGGAATAGTTTCAAAGACTTAAAAACTTGATGTTTATTTTTTATTGTAGGAAGATTATGGCGAAATGAATGAGTCAATGAACGACACAGAATTAGGATTTGGCGATGGTGAGGTGGATGATCCTGACGACTCGACGGTGGTCAAGTGTGGCGTTTGTGCGCAGGAGGTGAAGAAGACGGCGTGGATCTCGCACGTACAGAAGGAACACAAGTATCTTGCTTGGGTAGAGGGGAAGAAGCCTATTGTAAGATTTTTTAAATTAAAACTAGTGTTCGCCTGTGCTCTAAATTCGATCATGCTCATTAAGTAACGTTTTGTTTTCAATTTTTGTTTATTGTCAACACATGAATAGCTTTCAAATAACAACAAAGTAAATCAGTTGACAAATAAAGCAGAAAAAAGTACTAAACTGTTTTGTTTTTACTTGTTTATTCATATAGAAAATTTTTCTTCATACATTGATCGCGCTATAAGCCCTACAAAATCAAATATTCTTGCAATAACTGAGAATACGGTTCATTGCATCCTGAGAGATAGCATCATCAATTGAAAAGCATCGTTTGTTTGTTCTGAGACCAAGGAGGGTATTTGTAGTATTATATATGTGTACATCCTAGTGGGGGGGTGTGAGTGTGTGAACGTTTAATTTATATTTATTGCTCAGCCCTAGTAGACATGAGTTGTCTTTTAACATTGCTATGATTTGTTGTCGTTCCAGGATTTAAATGACAAGGATGCTGTGTACAGTCATTTGAGCGCAATCAATATAAAATGCAAGGGGCTGACGTGCGGCTCGTGCGGGCTGGTGCGGAAATATGTGAAGGCGTTCTTGCACCACGTGCGAGACTGCAGCGAACGTAACTACGTCAATTCTAATGGTACTATTACAAAAAAAAATAGAATTTATAGATTCTTTACTTTTTTCTAGTGACTGGAGCTTAAAATATATATTTTATTTTGTAGAAATCGTGGAATGCGGCGTTTGCGGAGAGAAGATAGTGGGAAAGTTGTGGAGAGATCATGCAATGCAGACACACTACAACATTGCGTGGGTCGTTGGCGACACGCCTATAGTAAGTTGCATCATATTCTACTGCTATAACGTACTTAAAGAGTATTACGCAATGTAAGATTGTTGTGTGATGATGGGATTCTATTCGGGTGGCCATGTAGAAAATAGCTATTTAAAGTTGCAGTTCAAGAACACTAGCACCACACGAAATACACGAAGTAGTTTGACGCAATTTTATAACATCTTTGGATCGTGCCCTGCTCATCGGATTTTATTACTGGGGTACATTTATGACAGATAAACCTTGGTTCTCAGCTTATACAGTGTGTTGTCAAATTTGTGTAAAAGAATCCTAGTTCTGGTACACGAACGCAGGGGGGTTTATTATCTGTTTATTTATGTTAATGGTATTCTATGGGCACAAATCAAAATGTATTAACAATGCACGGTTTTTTAAAGGATTTAAAGTATGGTGTTAGTAGTCTGCACAGATAATAACTACTACACTATACAAATATAAGTTAGAAGGTCTTCATTGAAAACATGAAGATGAAACCTCAAGTGAGCTGAATAATGCATACTTGTGGGTTGAAGGAGACAGGCGCCCCTAATTAACGTTACTTTTCACCACTAAACTTTTTGATTTATTATTAAGTAAAATAATTAATGAAGTAGCTAAATAAATAAACATGTAAATATCTTTTACAGGATCTTAGAAGCTTCTTCAGTGTAGATAAATATTTGAAAGAGTATCAGGAATACAATCACAGACTGGTGTGTAATATATGTGGTTTGTCCCGTGCCTCTCTAGCGGGATTTTATGCGCACATACTTGTATGCGGCAAGACTGACGAGGTATGTTTCTATTACACAGATAGCCGTATCACTTATTTTACTGTCCCATTATTTACTATCGATAAAACAGTTCAGTAGTGTTAAGTCGAGTTAGCACCATGTCGCGGGTACGTCGGACACAAATATAATAGCTAGTTATTTACCAGAGCTCACCGATATATCTATTATCACCTGAAGCAACTTCTTTCAACACAGCATTGATAAGTTTACTGGTGGTCCTGACCTAGACGACACTTATAAATGTTAAGTTATTTTAATGCCCGTTTGCTATTGTATAATAATACGTATTTTAATTCTTTGATACCTACTTGTTTTGCAGGAGATCGATAAGTGGAAAGATGTTTGCGACATATGCAATCAAAAATACTTATGTATTTATAAAACGCAACATTACTGGGCGCACAGAGTGCAGGAGATGACGAAGGAACGTAAAATTCAGGATACGCTGAAGAAGGAGGAATTCCTGAATGAAGAAATTAAGTGTACACCTGGCCGTCGAAGAGCCGCTGAGAAGTAAGCGTTTATTCCATATAATCTAGTCATTTAAGCGTGCTATCATTGACTGCGTTGGTTTGTTTGATGTTATCTTCTGATTTATGTTAAGCTTAAGGAAGTTTTACCACCCTAACATTCACTTCCAACCGCGCTGCGGCCTGTCACCGTGTAATGTAACGCTCCTAACATACTTACGTTCTATGATTGCTTCACAGGTATGTAATATTACGTAGCATAGTATAGTATAAAGGGTATCCATCTGTCTGAAAGCGATGTTTTTCAGTACATCGTGTGTACTACCAAGACGAAGGTTCAGATGTTGGTCATTAATAAATAATAAAACGATCGATATGATGAGTAACATTTTTTACGGGTGTGGTTAGTGTTTGTGAATGTAAGAATTGATTGAAGCGAGGGCGGGTTACTGTTGTATGTATGCAAAATAATTTTTGAATACTTCAATTTTATACACCTCCAAGTATCTAAACCATCTAAAATCCTACACACGAATCTATGACATTATACCAATTAATCAACAATTTACTACTGCTTTTATTGAAATCATAATTATATGGACGCTTAAGCATTATTTAAAATTAAATTTTACATTTTTTTCAGGGCGAGAAGTGTTATTGGAGATTACGCGGCAAAGTTTGCAGTGAGTACACGACAGTACATATTTTTCTTCACAAAGAAATTTAGCATTGATACAGCGAACTTTCATTTTAGAGTTACAAGTGCAAATCTTGTACTTTCGAAACGGACAGCAAGGAAGACTTGTCCAGCCATCGATGCCTGAAACGTGCCATGTATTCAAACGAAGATAGTGATGAATCCTCGTCAATAAAATTAGAAGATTTCTCCGAGGAAGATTCAGAAGACTCAGACATAGACTCTGGACTATCCAATGAGGAGGAGCAGCAGACCGTTGTGTACACGGGATCGCATAAGAAAATAAGAAACGGTTTGTGTACACCCACATAAAACAAATACTTTTTAAGGGAAACGAGCATGTGTTCGGATTGATGGTGAGTGGTCATTATCATTTGTGAACGGTATGTATTAACCGAAGTGGTCCAGGCCGGCAACATTCAAGGAATGGGATGTTCATATATTTTATGATTTATTTTATTCCAATCCATTGAGAAATGAATTAATGCGCGCTTTTGTATTTGCCTTTATTTTATGTGTAATGTGTAGGTACACACATACTTTTGTAATTGTACAATTGTTACAATAAATACTAAATAAATTAATTAAAAACTAGTCTAATGAGATGACTGATATTGTTTATTTATTCTAGAAGCACCAGGAGGCAAACTGGCAACAAAATGTTCAAAATTTCCTTTCGACGTAAGGGATGTGAAACCGTATCTACAACAAAGTAAACTGGACCAGTAAGTCATTTACGCCATTTCTAATGTAGCCATATAGTATCTTCAATGTTAATATTAAGCCATCCGATTTCGTTTTCAGTTTTAAACTTTTCTATACAAGGGAAACTTTATTTCCGAACTGGAGAGATAGTACTTATGAAATAGTACCAGATGAATTGTTACCTCAATATATGCCACAGTTGGAAGAATCCTGTAAAATGTCAATTTCAAATGGCAGTTGGACAACGTATAAACGATTCGAATCTAAAAAAGAAAACGGTAATTTTAATTTTTATCTTTATTATGAACACCGATAGACGGGTGCAACACCAGTCGTCGACTCTGATTATTCGTACGACAGGCAGGAAACAAAGATATTTCATATATAAGGTCATAGAGACCACTAATCACCAGGTGGACCGTATGCCTGTTTGCCCGCCTTTTACACAAAAAAAGAGTAGGAGAGGAGTAGATAAGACTGTAAGTAAGACCTTGGCGAATCGATTTCCTCTGAAAGTCCTTGTAATTTGCATATTTTATTGAAAACACTCTCCAAGAATTAATTTAGCTTATTTAATCCTAGAAGGATAAGGTGGTGTGTATTTGTCAGGTTGCAAAGTATCGTTTACTGGAGGAAGTATCCAGTGCATAGCGTGGGCGCCAGAGCATGCGGACAGTACGCCGGCCTGTCCCAGTCTGCTGGCCGTGGCGACCCACCGTGGGTCTGATTGCCCGCGGCTGCAATCCACTGATACCGTCAGCCATCCTGCACTCATACAGTTGTGGAACTTCCAGAATTTTAAGTAAGGATTACGTCTGCGCCCAATTAGTTTTCCGCCATAGCTTCCTTCGCAAGTTTATTATTTATTTGTTTAGTATTATGACGTGTCATTTCTGTACGTTGATACCAGTCGAAAAGGCAAATACTGAGCGGGGTTTATTGACTTGATTAAATATTGAGCTATCTGAACTTCTACTATGTTGTAGCAATGATTGAGCGATTCATAAGTGAGCTTCATAATTGTCTTATACGCTCTGCAATATTTTCAGATCTATACCTAAATTGGCGTTTGGTTTGGCTCATGACTATGGAACAGTTTGGGCGATGGATTGGTGTCCGTCCGGGACAAGAGATTTGTCCGATAATGTCGGATCAGACAATGTCCGCGCCAGGCTGGGTCTGCTAGCTGTGGCGTGTTCGAATGGCTCTGCCTATGTAATCTCTGTGCCGTACCCGGACAAAAACCGAACTAGGTATGTTATAACTGCGCTATGATTAATAAAGTATATTACACGCTTAGCTTCATTTATTTGTATGAATGTAACGGAATGTTTTATTTAATTATCATCCAGATCCAGACCTTCAAATTTGCACATGTACATTATTTGTCAGCTATGAGCTGGTATCGTTACTTTGTTGGGTCGCTAAGGCGTACGTTAAACAATAATTGTATTGATATTTGCAGTGAAATTATATTTTACAAAATTAAGCCATGCGTTGAGTTGAGGGTAACAAGAGGGAGTAATAAATATCAGGCGACATCTATAAATTGGTCTCTGGTACGTATTTATCAACAATTAAATTTTAAATTTGCCAATGAATTAAGTTACTATCGATGTTGTGTCGCTCGTACTTACATTATGGTACCTTATATTACAGCTCACTATTTGTTACTCAAATGAATTCATTACAATTTTTATGAATTCATTACAATTTTTTTTCCTCTAATCCCATATAAAAACAATAATTAAATTTGGCAAGACTTAATTATGTAATGGATTTTTTTTCGATTTTGTAAAATGTTTTCTTGATAACTATTTTAAGTTTAAAGTCTATGGTAACTTTGTTAAATAATTTTCAGTTCAAAGGATACACAACTATATTAGTGGGATATGGTGACGGAACTGTGGCGTTGTACGATCTTGTCACCGAATCCCCGTTGCTCACCGCTAAGGAAGGCGACATCGACATTCTGTATCCATTCCAAGACGAGCGGTTACATAACTCATGTGTGACAGGTATAATTTTTTTTTTATAAAAATTTGAGAAAAGTAATCATCGTTTTGCGGGGACGATACGACACGATACGATGTCAGAGGTGATGCGCACGTTTCATACAAACATGTTCATTAGTGTAAATCTACGATTATATATGTGTATCGTATATATATGTCGAATTTTATTTGTAATGTAACCGGCGCCGTCATTCGACCATTCAATTATTCTTTCACCTACATTTAAATGTCGATACCGATTATATTCGCATTTCACTGAACTCATTTATGTTTTACGTTAATTTCAATATTAACGAGCACCTTTCATTAAAATCATAACATTTCATCACATTTTTCATATCACCCAGACTTGCCTATTAGAAAATTCCAATAATTGTTTTAAACCCTAAGATGTTTGTAATAATAAATATAGGTTTTCCCTTACCAGTCTACATGGGATCAACGCGAAAATAAAGTCCGTGCCGATCTACATGGTTTTTGTTCTTAACTTTATAGTAATAGAGGTTTTTTTTTAATTGTGTATTAATTTCCCTTATAAAACAATGTGACGGTAGGGTTAACGTCGTGTGTGCTGGGCGCGTGGTGCAGTTCGTCGGCGACGGGTTCGACGGCGGGCGTGGCGGGCATGACGCCACGCGCGGGGCGGGGCGCGCGCCCGTTGCGGACGCATTCCGCGCTCGCAGCCAGCGCACCCACCTTCATGCCACACTGGCCTAACGTAATGCTATCCGGCGATGACACCATCGGTAACTATTATGTTTTAAATTAACGATATCGTATATATTTCATATATAGCTTCTTACAGTAATCTGGGATTGAGATTTAATTCTGTAATAACGAAATCTGCACTCTTAAAACCTTTAGGGGTGAGAAGGAAAATTGAATAAACTGAATACTAGGTGTTGTAATGATAAAAATAAGCTATTGGGCTATAATGTATAACCAAGCCTTCAACTTTTAAATTCTAAAGGAGGAGAAAGAAATCTTAAAATTTAATATTCCCAAACAATTTTCACGGCTTTAATATTAATATATTGTTTATGAACCAGTGGGTTTGTCGCCAAGCGAGTTGGAGTGGGGCTACGTAGGGCGGCGAGTGGGCAGCGTGCGTGCGATCGCACCGTGTCTGCACCGCGCTCGCGTCGCCGCCGTCGTGCCGCCGCTGCTGCAGGCGATGCGTCCGCATCCCGCCGCGTTCAAAGGGCACAAGACTATTCACAAAAAGGTATAATGTGCCTGCATGGCTTCAAACGGCAAATTGCTTTTAGTTGCTCAATGTTGCACATGACTTTCGTTTGTTATCATTAGCTAGTAGTCCCTAAGTGAAATTTTTAATAAATAGGCGACAAAAGAACGCACGGTCCATCTAGTGGTCAGAGATCACCGTCGTTCATTGAAATCCAAAACTTACCAAAATGACGCCATCATTGATGCGTTGCCAGTGTATTGGTAAAAATAAAAATACTGGCCTTTAAAAATGCAACTAAGACATGTGAAAACAACATTCTAGCTAAAGGGTGGTAGCTAGGCACGTAAAGAACCCTACTAATAGTCGGGATTAATCTAGATAACGCGTCATTAGCAGGGAAGTTTGACTTGAGCTCAAGGATGAATGAGTTCCTTACACCCCAGTAGCAACCTCGGAGGCCTTCGGACGATATAAGAACTCCCGAAACTTGATTGATTTAACACAATTGTCTATTCGCACTGGAGCAAAGTGATGGAATAAACTGTAGATCTCCATATTTACATGGATACATCCGTGTTTTGCAGGGGGCTGCTTACAGGTGGAATCCAATTTACACTTTCCTTTGCACGCGAAGAAAGCAATTTATGCCGACTAACTTAACAGTGAGGTTATAAGATGCGTTGAAGATGCGTTGAAAAAGCGTCAAAGAGGGAGAAGCTCGTAACCCAGCGCCTTGTGTCAATCGTAGGGAATGATTTAATGGACGACAGTACATAATTGAAGTCTACTTTTAGCTTATTTATAACATGGATGACTGCTTTATTATTGTAGAATGTGGCGATGTTGGAAATGACACCATTGGCAAAGAAGCGATCCAAACACACCAACGACGAGTTGTCGATGAAGGTGGAGCCGATCACCTACGAAGACGCCGTAGCATCTTATGGAATTGAGTTTAAGTTCGAGAGAGATTTTGATAAGGTAAATACAAGTTACTTAAACAGTGTATAGTGCGTTCATTTTATTAATGACTATTGGCAATCTGCGTATTTCTCCAAGCACAATTACGACAGCAAAAAGACTTGAAACATGAAGAACATTGTCGAGCAATCGAGTCAAAAATTGTCGAGCACCATTAATTAATTAAATCCAAACACGTCGGTGTATAGTGGAGGGCAGTGGTTTAGGCTTTAGCCTTATTATTTATGCTAAAACATTTGTCAAAAATTCATTCACCCCAGCGTGCCTGCACTTGGTGCGTCGCACCAACTTGCCTATCTAATTTGTTATTTTCGAAGGCGTCGGTAGCAAGTTGTGACGTTGAAAACATAAATATACTAAATTGTACTGTCATCAGTTTTAAAAACTAATTTATTTTGTGTACGTTGTGCATATCAACCGTAAATCTTGCGTGACGTTGTGGTATGAAAGAAATGAAACGAACGGTTTGCAATGTTTTTTTGCTTGTATTGAACGAGTGTTAAGAAACAGTGGCAGTCTAGTGGTTTCAACGTCCGTTTCTCGCACGGAAGATTCGTTTTCGAAACCTGCACGCACCTATAATTTTTAATAACGTGCATATTACAAATTAATAATATTTTTCATCGGTGAAGGAAGACATCTTGCGGAACCCAGCGTGTGTGAAATCTGCCAACTCGGTCTTGGCCAGCGTGGCGAATAATGGCCTTATTGTGAGTCGCAAGCTTAGCATTGCGACAATTATGAATAGTGATTATGATGAAGTGTAGATATTCTATTATGTATTTACGGCAGGCGTTCGTGCAACGGATGCAGCAGAAGCATCGCGTACCGTATCCGGAGCGGTTCCCGCTGGCCGACGTGCCCGCGCTGGCGTACTGTCCGGCAGCCGCGCACTACACCAAGCTCGCGCTCGCCACGCACGCCGGCCTGCTGCTACTGTTCGACGTATAGCGCATTGCAATTCAAAATTATTTTCGGTATTTTGTAATTATGTATGTAATTTTTTGCTTCTACCGCGAAAAGGTGCTTTATCATTGAGGAGAAGAAATGAATATAACTCCTCAACACATAACTTTATATCAACACATGAGACCTACAAAGTTTTAACCTACACGGAATCGGTTGCAGCACTGTTATTTCTCGGCGTCCTTGTCATAATTTGTTATGTTATAATTTATCCTTTAACAATTATCTGTGCTTTGACGTATCGCTTGAAAGTTCCAATAGATAAAACACGTATTAAATTAGGATTCGTATTTTAAAAATGAAGCTTTATAGAAGTATGCAATTATATGTAACAGCATTATGTGGAATTGTATAGACGAGAAGTAACCCCAAATTAATTTGTGTTAAGGCAAAAGCGTAATACACACGTTTTTAAAGATTACGTGCGTTGGCCGTAACGTAAAAATTTACTCGGTCCCATAAGCAAGTTGTTATCATGTGCAGCCACTCAATGAGAATATTTTTATACTAAGTTATATTATTTTAAGTTACAACAACTAATGTTGCAACACAAATTTTTTAAGCGTTTTTTCTTTCAAATTTTAGACCACGGGTATGCCATTTCTGAGAAGTAGGTGATGCAATACTGCGATTTTCAAAAGTATGGCCAGTCGTTGTAGCCATATATAAGAAATGTATGCAGCGACGCGCACCAATCTGGTATTAAGAACCGACTACATTGATGAAGATGATTGTTCTCTATCCATACTGTCAGTTTTTAACTACTCTTGTGAGTAGCGTCAGAGCCTAATTATTAAATTATGTAATTATTGCATTTATCACACAAGCATACGCCTCGCCTAACTCTTAAATCTGCACACCGAAAATACTTTGATAAAACATCTCTTAATTTCTTCATAAGACTTTTTAAGATTGTGACGTCTGAAATTAAATAAATGTTTGGAAGATATTATTGTTGAATGATACGGATCACTTGCGATCCACGTCATCGAGCGTCATGCAGTGCCGACGGTAAACCTCACATATGAATCCACCATCACTGAAATATATCTATAATGTGTACAGAAATATAAAGATAATATTATTGATAGATACCGTGTAACACTATGTAACACGTAAACCTAGTTCATGTTGAATATGTTAATAATATAAAAACCCACCTTTGTAGATTTATACCATTGGCGTTTTAAGAACGAGATAATATTGTTATAAATAATTTTGAAGTGTTGCTTGGAAATCTACTTAATGACACTTGCATTAACTACTTTTCCGTACTAATTGAAATTGAAAATGACGGATTTACACCTGTGTAAATTGTTCAATAATAATAATAACCTCTAGTGGCACAAGACAAACAGCTAAAATTCGAGAATAAACATTTATCGGTCACATGTATTCTCCAGCTGAGTTTCGAATTCGTAATCCTATGTGAACAAGTCGTAACCATATTGTCGTAATTCTCAATTTTTCATTATTATGTTAAGTGGTATGATACTAAAATAAGATGATAGTTATTAAAAATATGTAATTAAGAATGTAACGGACTTTTTGATAAAATACATAAGTTCCCGTAAGTAGTTGTCCGGTTTAGAATTCATGTGTCCCTTAATGAAACTTTGGTAATGTAAAGTTTTACTATTTTTGTGACAAAAGTTACATATACTACGTCACGCACTCACACCAATAAAGTAGTGTTCACACACGCGAACGGCAGTGATACATAACCTGAGCACAAACATTTATCTGTCACAACATTGTCTGCCCTGGTCAGAGGGTAACCTGAAACTCTTTGTACCTGAGACATCTGAACTTTTGTATTAATCAATAGTTTTAATAATCTTCATACGATTCGCCTGGTTTGTTTCACTATCCCACGCGGTAATGGTGTCGTCAAGTCAGCTTTTTAAACCAATAACCGATAACGAACTGATGAGCCACCTCATGATAATTGGTCACGGATATCCTTGGTTATAGGCGATGAAAGAAACCGTGAAACCACGTTTTAAGGGGGTAAAATATTCACTGTTGGCTATAGAAAAAGAGTGGAAATAATCCTACTATCATGATTTTAACATCTGCTGAGTGCATGTTGGGTTGCTAATATAAAAATATCAATAAAATTCTTGTTACTATTTTTACTATACTATGCTTTTAGATCTCGGATACACGCAATATTTATCATGTTTCTTAAATGATGCCATTTATAATAGTCATAAATAACTGTATACATTTATATCTATTTTGTAAATTTATTCTTATTATTTATTAAAATAGATCTGTAAAATTTATTTTAAAATCTATGGTCGTAGAAAATATATAGATCACATTTTTAAAAAGACGGCATTGTTAGTCATTTTGAACGTCATTTCTATCTTTCGTCCCATTTTAGAAAATATTCAGTTATCTTTTGTTAGAATTATTATTATAAAATTAAAAATCTTATCCAATTCTTGTTTATTAAACGAATAACGTTGGTAATCTCTCTTTTAACATGATGATGATGCCGTTCCCCGCTTCATTTCCGTTCGGCTATGCGTCTGTTACAGTTACATATAAAAAAGCTTGAAAATGAGACGTAGGAATTCTGATTAAGGTGGAGATAGGGTTTGCATTTTGTATATTTTGTTCAGTTTTTATAAATTAAGTGAATTTTGTCTTTGATCGATAGATGTAAATCTAAATCGAGCAATTAATTAAATAGGTTAATGTGTCATATTTTTATTAATTTGTATAAAACAAAAATTGTAAATAATGTGTACATGAAACAATTGTATAAATATGTATGAACAATAATGGTTATTTAAGGATTTGTATATGAGATGCAAAGATTATGTACGTCAACTACTTCGTGTCATAAATAATATTGGTATATAATGTGTAAGAACTTGGTATATCAACAAATAACCTATCGATAAAAGTTAATAATGTTGACATTTTAATGTAAGAGTTGAATTTTTTTACGATGTACTACCTAAACGCACATTCACTTTTGTCCTTTTTTTAAAAGACGTCAAACGAAATCGAAACAACGTAAAAGTAAATATCATTAATCATTATATAATTTATCTGCAACGTTCCACGTGAAACGTAATAACATTATTTTGTTGTTGTAATGTCATTTGGCAGGTCTATACATTCCTAGTGCACGTTAAGGCGACGTGCATAAACCAGTCCTTACAGTGCATGATAACTTGTAGTGACGTCACCAGCCACGAGAGCCATCAAGTGATGTTTACAACCCCTCAGCATGTGCACTACGCTTGGCATTCGATTTATTCGCAGTTTGCAATCTGATGTTGTCTTGGTTCGAAACGATAGTATGTACATTTTGTTATTATATTCATGGAAAGTATACTCTAAATTTGTTGCCAAAAAGAGTTACATTCATTACGTAAAGGCTTGATCACGGTGTAAGTTGGAGTGTGCGGCGTTCCTTAGAGTTTTTTAGTAGCTGTGTAAAAAAATATATCTATTTTATAATTCTGTACTAAAATAATGCATTTGGTTACGGTTATAACTTATTGTATGGCTAACTTATCCGTAAACATCACAAATATAACGAGTAGTTTTGTTATTTTTTGTTCTGCTAACAAATATATTTTATTTTGTGCACATGTTGTACAATAAGAGACAATCATGTGTATCGGAGAGCTATGTACGATTACCTCTAGCGTATTATTTATTGTTAGATGTAATATTTTAATCCAAGAAAGCATATATCGGATTTCAGTGATATTAAAATATTTTAACTTTATAATTAGACCTACTTGTTCGATTATCAAGTTTGTGATATGCTTTGTTGCCTAATAAACTCTCAAAACGAATATAATTTTTGTATATAATTCCTCATCGTGCCTGCCTGTCTTGAATAAATTTTAACACTTTGCAGACATTTTGAATGTAGTTGCATAAATTAAATATATATAAATAAGAACTCCTTTAATTTATTTTTATTTTTGACTAAAATTTTTTAATTGAACAATTTCTTAAATGTCGCAAGGAAGCACTTTCATTAGCATTAAATATTAAATTGAATTCGTAGAACCAAACCATACCGTTTGTACCGTTACCGGTTACCGTTGATATTGAAATGTTTAAAATATGTGAAAGGAAATCTTATAGCAATAAAATGAAATGTTACCTAAATTGACTTATTCACTCAACGCTTTATCTTATTGTATCGAGTAGTTTGTTTATTTTCATACACGGGATCTAACGGCCAATGAATAAAATGAGTCAGTTTTCAGTCTGTTCGTCGATGTTAAACACGTAAGTTTTTTAGGTATCAATCTTTCCAAAATCAACCGTTAATTATTTTTAACGCTAACGAGTCGCAACGCTGAAGAGTAATTTACACATACATACGTCATTTACAAGTACGTGTGAGTTTACCGCTTGCTTCTGACGGACCACCGTGTTGCTTACGAGTACGTGTTGCACAGGGATGGTAATGATCATTTACCGCCGCGTGGCCCGTCTGCTCACTTGTTACAGGGAATACCGAGCATCGTGTCGATCGTAGACGTAAACCGTTCAATATGTCTTTGGTGTTAGTCAGGTGATGTTACATTCTCACGGGACTTATTCTTATTCTAGTTTGTTTATAAAGCAAATAAATCTTTAATGCGAAAGAAGACAAACTAGGCTTAGGCCACAAGCGAAAGCATTTTACAACTTGCTTCAGATATGGTAAGGTGTAACATTTGTGGACCTCTAAAAATTGATGATCCGATAATATACTTACTAGTTAGTAGCCCACGTTTTGTGAAACGTGCGACACTTGTACATTTTGTGGACATGTGATGTCTCATTCTGGTACTATGTGTATGCCCATGCCACCCAATGTGCGCGTTTTTTTTACACGCTGCAAAAATAATAAATACCTTTTCTGTTTATTATGTATATGTATGGATTCTCTTTTTCTATTCATTGTAAAACAATGGGGTAAACTACTGGTTATTGCTCTGGTTTCATATTTTTTTCTGTGAAACCATGATAGTCAGGAAGAGATCGAAGGGCGGGTCTGAAAGAGGTTTGGTTGCGTTCACATTAAAATCTTTAAAAAGTTATTATTTCCCATAAATAGAGCATAACATAGTATAATTGTGTAATATTTTTTTTTTATGCGAATACCCGATAACCGAGAAGACGAGCCACCTGATGGTAAGTGGTCACCGTTGCTCATGGGCATGAGTAACACCAAAGGCGTCACTAAAACGTTGTCGGCCGAGAAAGAAGGAAAAATAATTAAATTTTAAATTATATTTCGAATATTCAACTGCAACATATTTTCCAGAACGTTCTTCCAGAGGAACATTTTTTTTAAGAGGAACTTGAAAATTCTAGTAATTTAAAAAATTTACTTCACGAAGAGTTTGAGCATGGATCCCGTAATCACATTTAATTTTTCGACGTTTTGTGTGTTGTAAAAATTCATTATTAGATGATGCAGTGATAAAAGCATAGTGTGATAAAAGCACGTGTCGCGTTCGATTCTAGTATTAGAGTTGATAAGGTAAGTTTACCATCCGCAAATTCTTCAATTAAGACTACTCTAACAGCTACTAATAACATTAAGTATTCAGTGACTGGTTAAGATAAGCTTCACTGAGTGAGTGAGCGCTCGACGTGACGACTGCACAAGTCGAAAAAAAAATTGTAGCTCGGCTGCTTTATCAATGAGTGTACATACGCTGATTAAACGATTCAATAATATTCGAGAATAGGTAGAATTGTAAAAAATAACGGTTATTATAATAGTGTGTCATGATGAAATTCAGTAAAGTTCATGTGATGTTCACATGTTCTTGAAGACAGATACTGGTTCAAATGTCAGATTGCCGTATCTTAGTCGCGGATTAGGTTTGTGGACACATTTTTAATTTCAAGTTATGTGCGTATTAAAAAATCAATCATTATTTGGTTCGCCGCAGAATGATTGTCTGAGTTTTTTGATTCATTGACTTGACAGTGAAGTCTTCCAAGCGCCTCTTGACCAATGTGATTGATGAAATTAATGATCTTATGATGATATGTATGATAAAAGGAGTCAGTTAAATTAATGTGCGTTTATATAATATGTGCGTTTATATAATAAATTCTTACCAATACTTGATATCGGGCGGACAACGGTCATTATCCTAAAGACGGTTCAGATGTCAGAAAAGCTTTTCATCACATTATAAACGCGTGCTACTGAATTGACAGTGTTTTACCCGTCCGTTGAGTCCGTCTGTATTGTGTTGTATGGTTCCAATTCCAATTGCCAGTCTCTCGACGTAGAGAGTTTGCCGGCTAGACGAGTATCAGTGAGTATCAAACCGTGTCGGAGAGTGAACGTGTCGCTTCACAACGAATCACGATTCGCGCTCCGCGCTCGTTCATATCGAGTTATAAACGCTTCAACACCTTTTGAAATACATAATGCATTTTTCAATTAATCATTATGTAATAAATTGTTTTTAATAGCCACAAAAAAAAGAAAATTATATTAATTTATTATTATTTGCAAAGACTAAAGTATATCTGAGAGAAACTTTTAAAGTACCATTAGACGCAAAGTGATACACATTTATAAATAAGATGATGATGGCAAGTGCGAAATTAGTGAGGGATTGCAGCTCAGAGCTGAGTTCGGACGTGAGGTCTCTCTCGGTGGCGTCTTCGACGGAGGAACAGGAGTCCACCACCACAGCTACTGAATCCGATTACTCGGAAGAAGAGAAGGAATACGAATTAGATGATCTTCAGATTCTGAAGACAATTGGTATGTATATAAATATAAGTACTATGTATTTTGTTAAAACTGTTATACTTATAATAAATCTCATGAAACTGGATTAGGTCAAATTGAACTAGAGAGTATTTCTTATAAACAATTTATGTAAGAATATATTTTTAAATCTAAAATATTTTAACAGTAATAAATAATAAAAAAATTGTAATATGTAAGTTTTCAATTAAAATATAAACATCTTACTCTTGACTGAATGGAATTGAGTCACCATTAGGTGTTAAAACTTCATAATTTCACTTTATCATGTTTAGTTTTAGTTTGTATTAAATTTAAATTGTGAGTAGTCATCACAGTAAGTGAGCTGTAGTTTATTTAGAGGGAAAGTCCGCATTATGACCCTTCCGCTGGCTTCACGTTCAGCGCCTAAATTTCTTTACACCTATCTATCTCGTAATTAATTTAAAAGCCATAAATTAGATATGCTGCGGTGATAAACTTGTGGATAGCTTTAAAAATTAACTATTTACAAGTAAATAAAATAAAGTGTGTATTTGTTAGTTCAATAATCATAACAATACTCAAGTTGAAAAATTATGCGATTTATACGTGTAGTCTTACATTTTCTGTCCGTCTGTCAAACTGGGTTTGAATCAGTTGACTGTATATTGTTTAAATTTCGTCTTTTATAAATTTTACAAACTACTTTAGTATGTTTTATCATAATATTTTTCAGGGTTTGAAATTGATGTCCTATGTACCTAACTCGTGAAATTTGATACTCAGCTGATTTTCAAGTGATAGGGGTGTGAGTATCAAGCAGATATTTAAATTCACATGGGGGTTCTGACTTCTGAAATCTATGATACAGGGATAATTACAGCGAAAACTAGAGCTTATTTAGCGGACTTTAGAATTAGACAATATAATTGTAGACATAAGTAGTTAAATAAAAATGCTTGTGTGCGATTGACCCGTAAATGTACATCACAAAACATAACACATAACTATCACACAGATGTTTACATCGGCCAGAGATCGAACTTATAATATTCTGGTCAGTGATCACAACATTTATCAAGTGGCTGGTTATTTTTAAATACCTATAGGTATTTGATAAAATGAATGAGTTTCTCGGTAACAATCACCACCCTCAAGTTGTAGTGCAGACCTTACTAAACAGTTATGTTTAATCTATTTATTTATTTAGTTGTATCATAAAATATGGCAGCACAAACACATGTTTCCAGCTGAAATAACACATCATTGTTTTATGCGTTATTGTAACAGTAAATAAACCAGCATTATTTGAATGGTTTGATTGTCGTTTTATACTTAGTATAAAAGTAATAAACTCTATCATAGTTGTTGAATTATTAAGGTTACAGGGCTACTGAGTCATGATAGCGATTAATCAAAATCGGCCTTATGTTATCTCCGTCCTTGGGTAAAGCGTTGACGAGCATAATTGAATGCAAAGCAGGTATAGCGCCCTCTCAGCCCCGTTATAACCCAATTGCGAGATATGGGCCAAGGACGGCATTGAACCGACCTAGTAATAGTAGGACAGTTGACCTGGTCGCGTTTACTTTTGTTGTTTTGCGATGAAATGCAACGGTTTCGCAAATTAGATATCGACTTAAATTGGTTATTTTGCAGACATTTGTACCACATTTCAAAATAGTTCATATAAATCATTTTTAATGTAATTCAATGAATTATGATAAATGCGCGCTAATATTAAACAATCAGTGTCTCCGATTGTTCACAGAAAACCAAATACACACCTATAATAGGTGACGAGAATTTTTTTTTTTGAATACACCTTAAAAAAATAAGGAAACTAAAATTAACTCCTAAGAGTCTATAAATTGACCTTTTATTAGCGAATTCGAATAAACGGACACTGTTATTAAATGTGAAAATATTTATACAGAATAACGGATACCTTCAAATAAGATATTACTTTGACATGGAAATAAGATTCCGAAACTCAATTGATAGAAACATATTTAAAAATGCTAGTCTACGTAAAACAGGGAAAATCTAGTGCAAACTTTTGTTATCATTTAAGAAATATAAATTTTCTTATTTATGTAAAACATTTCTTATATTCGTCATATTTGAATACCTAAAATGTAATAAAAAGAATTCATCTAATGTCATGATTAAAATGTGAAATCTTTGTCAACTTCCGTTTCAAGCGAAGACAGTTTTGAGCAAACCTAACAGGCACTGCTTTGTAATCAGTAGAGTAGCACTACAAACAATGAAGTTGTAAAAGTGAAACAGTGTAGAATATCTCAGTCACACGCTCGGAGATTGTTCATTATCCTCTGAGTGTTCTACTTTACGGACTTTGGCGATACATCACCATGTACAACATATTTACGTCCGTCCGGAAATATTGTACGCAGAATTGCGGCAAACCACAAATTTACTGCTCTCGGATTCTATTGTATATATACGAGTGTTTATCTGACTGCTTCAGGTTAACTCGATAACTTTACCACGTGATGATAATTGGCCACTGTAACCCGTGCTTATACATAAATAATAAAAATAAGTTTTGTATTGAATTATTTTCCTATTTTTTTAAGTAGGTCCACTATACATATATACACTGCTAATTAATATCGTGAGTACCCATTACATAATAAAATGTATGAATTCCGCGATGGCATTAGTTTAAGATCTTAATTAATAACTGCTTTGAAACGAGACCCTTTATTCCTTGATAGTACCCGGCCAACCTGGAAGAGATTTCGGGTCATGGGCATCATGGACATTCGTAGCTATTAAATCTCCTTCAGCGGAAATCCGGTGCATGTGAACAGGATCTCATCACGGAATAAATCTGAAATAAAATCAGATAGCATCCTGGAACAAATCAAATCAGCTCAGAATCTCATGTGGAGTTTATGGCAAAAATCTGCTTGAATCCTCAAACAAACAAGTTCTCATAATTATGTCCTGCTATATTTGTGTACATCGGGATCTAATTGGTTGCATTTCTTCTTCTTCTTCTGCTTCTTGAATCTAAGTCAATTTGACGACCCCATAGGCCAATTGGTAGTGTCCCTGCGTGCCGAGCGAGCGGTCCCGGTTTCTATTTCCGGCCGGGACAGACATTTATTTGACATAAATGTTTGTTCTCGGGTCATGGGTATTTGTGATGTCATATTAGTGTATGTCCATGCCACAAGCAACGCAGGGAATCCTAGTGTGAGGTGAGAGTGCATAAACGTTTATTATTATTTATTAATGCCGATCGCTCGCCGTGGGTTTTGCTGACCATCAAATTAGGAAACAGTACCAGGTCATTCTATTTAGGTGTCAATGGGCTCTATACAACCAAGTTTAATTCTAACGGTACTCGTATATCGTAGACAGACAGTCGTTCTCTAAAATCTTAATGAAATTTCATCTTACATCTACATAATTAAATAAACTTTGTCTTTCAGAGAATCTTTGTCTCGCGGGCTTTCACAAATTGTTTTAGCTTACATATAAGTGCAAGTGAATAGTGATTAGGGTAAATGATAACATATACAAACTGTATATTATATTTTTTTTATAAACGCACACATACTCATAGCCCCGCATTATCGCATTCCTGAATGTCGTCGACGTACACAAATGAGTCGAGAAAACACATTGATTTGACACAAATGTCTACGCCGATTGGGAATCGAAATGGGGTCGCCTTGCTTGGCAGGCAGGATCACTATCAAATGTTGTATTTCTTGTATTTATAACGCAGGTTTAAAAGAAACTTCATAGTTTTACTATTATTAAAGATCTAAAGTTTTATATATATTTCTTGACAATTAAGTAACAACAGGTCTCGGTTAAATAGTGGACGGATAAAAATTTCAAACAAATATTCCACATACCTACTTGGGTAAAATGAAGTGCTGTTTCCCCACGTCCCTTAAAATTTCTTTCTAAAATAAAGCATCGTTCCCGCTTTCATTTATGGAAAATGATTTCTTAGATATGCTAAGATCCATCGTCAAATCTACTTATTTTGCTATACAGTAAGATCCTTCAAACAAAGAGAGTTTCGTGAAGAGGAGAATCTTAGACATAGCCGCCTTTAGGTCAGATTCTAGAGAATCCGATTTATTCTTAACTGTTTTTCTACATGCTGGAAAGTTTTCGAGTTCACCTAAACTTCCAAATGATATGCATACATAGTATGGTTCTCCAAGTTCGACCAATAGGACTCAATAAGAACTAATATTTTTATTAAAGTGTTACAATACAACATGCACCATTTGTATTCTGCACAGCAAGAAAATATGCAAATGACAATTAGGTAAGCAATGAGAATATGAGTCGTACTACTAAATCACAAGGGGATTGCACTCGGCACGCGCTACTGGCTTCGAGACAAACCTACATCACACATTTAATGCAGCAACCTAAACCACTGATGATGTCAGATCGAGTAGTAGCCAATTACATAACTAATATAACACGCACCGAAGAACAATATCGTGTTATTATGATATTATCCTTTGTCTCGCGTGATTAGTAGCAGTATCTGGGTCAGTATATTGCGCGTACTACGACATAATTACTCGGTGCATATATCAAATCAAGATAGTTCAAGACAAGTTCCAGATAAATTTGCAGCCTATTGCAATAAAATATACGAGTAGTTACTTTGATACGACGAATAGATATCCTTCTTTTTAAAATCTGTTAATAAAATATAAAGATAAAAATTGTTCTACATTTAATTATCAAATATGTTATCATTTTCACTGATTTTGCCATCACATGTTTTTGCTTAATATTAATTAATAATGTTAATTAAAAGTAAGTCATATTTATAGGACATGGAACCCGGTTAGAACTTAAGAGACGCTTAAACTGCTTTTTATTAATACACTATCAATTTATGATAATAAGATTTACCCTAAATATCCTATAGCTATTATAAAGAAAATAAATGTTTTTTTTTTGTATCTTTGTAATGAATAAATAAAAAAATGGGTCATATTTTATTGTCATAACATTAGAGATTCTCACGAAGATTCTAATGCAGTGCGAGCTTATATTTCGTTTGCGAAGCCGCCAGGGAGGTTTGCTAGTATTTTTCTATAGGTACTAGTAAATACAGAATAGATAAATAGATTACCATTAAACAAATGTACATTGCTACATATTATGAACAGCGTAGTTAAAACTGGTCACAACAAGGATACAATATACAAGGACGAGGAGGGATGGAGATAACGCCACATATGGGTATTAAACAGTCTCATTACACAGAACTTCATAGAAGGGATAAGAATGGCACGGGTTTTTAAAAGATTGAGCTTATTGGCACCTGTAGCCTATGGTTACCTAGTGTGATCGAGATTTGACCATTATTCTAATTCTGTTAAAAATATAAGTTCGCTTCGTGTTTAGTAAATAAATAAATAATTAGTTTGCTCTCAGGTTAACACGAAAATATTTGAAATGGTACCTCATAATTTATACTGGATAATAATGAAAGTAAAGGAGCCGAACCTATTCTAAAAAAAATTGATCTAATTTTTTACAATTTATATCTATCTCACTGTCTGTCTACATCACATGGAATCCAAGAATTTAATGTAGACGATACGAAGTGTATTTGAAACTTATATTGTAGGTAATTGTCTAGAATATTTTTCGAAGCTGATACTAAAAAAAGTTGACTGATTTACTACAGCTATTACAATCTCAAATATGAATTTCATAGGATTAAGAAAACGGGCCACTAAAAGACATAAAGGCATACATAGGGCAAACATTATTTTTTTAAATGCTTGATGGATTATATTATAATTATTAATTGTTTTGAAATAACAAACATGTTGTTTGTTAATGTGAAGTTTAGGTTTTCTGAAGCGAAGCGAGCGAGCTTCATACCTTATAAATGGTGTGAATAACTACGTCATTGAGATTTTGTTACGGAATATTTTATCAGCTTAGAAAATTTTGAATTACATTGTTTTGGAAAATTTTATAATATACGCTTTTTGTTTGTGATTCTTACGTCACGTGTGGCGTTTCTAATAATAAGTGTAAATAATTTACGTTTCCTAAAGTATGAATTATGTGTTGCCATATACACGATTATATGTAATTAGTAGTAAGTGTAAATACGTAAGTAGTGGTTAAAAATAAAAATTCAATTTGTTGATACAACACAAAAAAAAATAATTTTCTTATTTTTTTATTTTTTATAGAAAAAAAAAACCTCTTCCCAACTCGTTTGTTGAATAAATAAGATATGTAGAATGTTATAATCTAATCTTACTCGTTCGAGTAAAATTAAACATGAAATATAAACGGTATCTCTGCAGAGTTCCACAGATTCAGCGGGATGAGTGTCATATTTCACAGATGAAGTCGAGATCATTATACTGAAACTAGTTTAAGTGGAATTAAGAAAAGAAAGTGGTGGAAACAATGCATGTGCGGAGAATGGCGCGCGGCGGCGACACGCGCATCCACGTGGAACCGGTCACACGTTATGCGTGTTTGTTAACCGTCTCGTTTAAAGAATCAAGGTTTTATGAACTTTTGTCCTTTAATTTTTTACATATAATCGTTGATGAGTCACTTAATGGCTGTATGACTTTTAGTACACCATAGTACATAGTATGCACCATTAAATCTATGTACCGTTTTGTTTTGTTATTGTGAGCCGATTTCCGTGTTTTTTTTATATTGAAATATACCCTAGCATGGTGGTTCGCTGTAAATGTAGTCAAGACCTAATGACGAGTTCTGGATATAAATAATGGAGCACCTTAAAGGATGGTGCTAAATCGATTCAAGATTTAAAATACTATTAGGTTATAAAAATCCACAGTAAAACAAATAACATTCCCAGCGTCACAAGCATATCATCTTAAGTATCATCCTAAGTATCAATTGAAAGGTTACTCATATTTCTAAAGAGAATATTAATTAGTTTTTTGCCTGTATATTTGCTCTGAAAGTCGGTGATTTTTAATTATATTTTTTATTCACATTTCCAACGTAATATTTTAAACTGGTATTATAATCTCTGAGCGTTGAGCAAATTGTATCAGCTATGGGTATGAAAATGTAGTACCTTCTGTGCACATTTAATAACACGGCTACTTCCTGCATCCAATCCAACCGGTCGGCTAAAACTAAATCAGGAACATTATAAAGTAAATTTGCGTCAAGCTCAGTTTTCCTTATGCTGTGCTGAGGATTGAATCAGGTTAAGGCTAATAAAGTTTTTCGATAAAGTACAGATATCTCTGCAAACTGTTGTCAGTGGGCCGATTTCACGTCACCTTGCATCGATGCATCGCCCTTGGCGGTCTGCCATTTTCTCTGCAGTTACCGTTTTGATATTAATATTCATGGTTAAGGGATGCGGGTGGCGAGGGTCAGCGATTTATCTTTCCGCTTAAGATAAAAGTTTATTTCTTATGTATATTAAATTTAAAGTATTTTTAATGGGCCGGGGCCATGCAGTGGTACATAGGGCACACTGAAAGTTCTGCACTCCTTGCCGCTCATAAATATTTGAACTTCGAATGTTATATTTTTTAAACACAAGAACTCAATCATACATTGCAAAAAACATTGCGGGAAATCGCGAGTCAATTGTTTTTGATCCCAAGTTGAAGTTCGTCGTCCGTAGCAAAAATGGTAATTTCATTTTTGATACGAGAAGTTTTTTGGGGTGATGATGTGTAAACGTTTTTTACGTTTTTATGTTTTTTGATTTTAAAAGGTCACTGACTCTGCAAGACTGCACTGCCCGTCTTCAAAAGGCCATTGGTAGGGAAGCACCTCAATTGAGCAACGTAAGGCGTTAGTAGACAGAATTTGATAGTGGCCGTGTTTCTCTCCATGATGAATTTCGTGAAGGTCGGTCCTCAACTGCAATCACTGAGGAAAATGTGGGCACTGTCAGGCAATTAATTGAAGAAAACCGGCGTATCACCTATGAGGAAATTCGAGGACATTTGGGGATTGGTATGAGGCAAATTCAAAAAGTTTTACATCAACATTTAAAAGTGAGAAAACTTTGTTGCCGCTGTAAAAAATGTTGTTAAAGTATGATCACGGACGTTCAAATGATGTGTTTAACATTGGGACAGGAGATGAATCATGAAAATATTGTTACATGCCGGAAAGAAAGCAACAGTCTTCCGTATGGGTGTTCGAAGCTGACAGCAATCCAACAAAATTGAGACAGGCGAGAAACGTATGGAAAAAAATGATTGCGTTTTTTTTCTCCCAGACGGATCCTGTCTCCTGTCACGTGATCCTGCCACGATCCCACTTGAAGAACAAAGGTCAGTAATGCTGAGTACACCACCATTTATTTGCCCAGTTTCTTTGAAAAAGTTAGGGAAAAACGACCAAGAAGCCGCATCCTGTTGCATTATGACAATGCTTCGGTGCACAATGCGGAAAAGACAAAGTTATTTTTGGCTTCTGAAAAGGTAGAGCTAGTGACCTATACTGCACATAGTCCAGACCTGGCACCATGCGATTTCTTTATTTTCCCAAAAATTTAAAATTTCAACCAGCATGTGAAAAACATGCCCTTAGACGAATGGTCCCCAAGTTTTCAAAAATGGTTTGACCGAATGTAAAAGTGTTTAAAATTTAATGGAGAATACTTCGAAAAGCAGTAAATATTTTAAAACAGTAAAGCTTTACATGTAAATTATTTTATTAATGAGTGACGCAAAACTGTCAGTGTACCCCACGTAGTTTAGTTTGAACGTCGTTTTCGATTCCGATTTCGAGTGAGATTCCTGGACGCACTTGTATTGGTTTCTGTTTTTCTCAAGAAAAAACATCGTGGTAACCTAAATGCAGGCGAATTTTCTATAATGTTTTCAAAGGCGTGTAATCTGCCAATCCGACTAGCGTGGTGAATCGATATTCCTCATACTGTGAGACGATGGAATCACATCGTAATTTAGAGTAAGTAGAAGCTGAACATACGAGTACAAAGGCTTCATTATTACACTCTCTGAAACTGCGAGATGTTTATAATTCCATTAAAATATTACCGTAAATAACATGATAACAATATCAGCGCTTATACATATGTGTGGTAGTAAATACGCAAAGTGCTAGTACGCCTATTTTATGGGGTATGTTTCTGATACTTTTATGCTGGCGTTAGCGAGTTAATGCATATTTGTAATAAAACGATTGCAGGTAATGATCCGGATATCCGTACCTAGTACTGCTACGTCATACGCAGCCTTAAAAATATTATGATATAAGCTAGTAGGTCAAGAGCACTTTGACATTATGATGTCGTTGTCTTTTAAATGGGCAGTTAGTATTTGCCCTATTAAATGTATTTTTTTCTTATTTCTTCTTTTATTTCGGATATCCGGTAGTTTTACGGTTACGGTTACGGAGCTCCATAACATCCCCGGTTTAAAACGACATTAAATTAATTTATCTATAAAACAAGCATCGGAAACTCAATTTTGAAAGCGAAGTTTTGATAGATTTTCATAGAGACATAAAATAATTATAGAAAACCTTTCTTCATTTGTTTGTAACCTTATAATGGGTACGTTCTGTTTATTGCCATCTGTTGCGGTTAGTTTGAAACTGATATGATCGGTTTAAAATAAATCAGCAGAATATAAATGGAAGTTAAATTGTTTGACATATGTAAATTTATTCATTATTTTGAATTAAACAATTTTAGTATAAATTTAAATAGCTTTTCTTGCAAATTGTGGGCAACAATTTATGTTCCTGTTTTTTTTTATTGGCCGTCTCAATATTTTAGAGATAACTAAATGGTTGCTTTCCGTAAATTTTCTTTAATACCTGTAAAATTTAAACTGTTAATTTGTGTACTTTATAATTAATATCATAAATTTTAATTTTTCATTATTCAGATACTCTCTATTATTATAATCTGTTATAATCTATCTCTATTATTATAATCAGAAACGCGCTTGAATGTTCCCAAGATCGGGTGTAAGATGTCTGATAAATTGCTTCTTATACGAAGCGGAGATCGTGATTAACGAGAGCTTTTGTCAAATGCTGCAAGCTTTTTATAAACTTTTGCTTAAATTTTCTCATTTACCTTTCACACTGCCAAGGTTTGATTAATATAGTTTGTTTAGAATATTTTTCTATGATTGGATCATCTCATACGTGCACTTAATTTCAACGATTTTCGTGTGTTAATGATTCTATAAGAGTTCAGTTTTACATCGGATGTAGGGGCTTGTAAAAAGCGATCAATATATGTCTGATTTTGTACAATACGTTGTTTACAAGTAAGTCTATTTACTCACTGTTCTCAAGGATTTTCAATGTTTTCGCTGGTCGAAGATATTTATGGAAAACCAATGCCAATTAAACATTGTAACAGCAAATACGAAACATCGTTGCGAACAGTTAAAAAATATTAGGCAATATTCGATATAACAAAAAAGTTAAATTAATGTTATATTAATAATCACAACAAAATCACAATAAGATTTTTATGCAACCTAAAAATAGAATGGCTTACTTAATTAGACATCGATCATTTTACGCAACACGCTTGAAGTAAACGAAGATGATTTTGGTTTCGCCCGAGGCCGGCGGGCAGTACAGATAAAAGTGAAACCTTTTGGATTGTCGACAAACTCGTTGGCGCGTCTGTTAGTGACGAAATCACTACCCGTTACCGGAAACTTATATCTAAAACCAATAACTAACAATATGTGAATTAAAAACAATTTATTTCATACTGTTTGGCACAAGTTGCTTTACTTGTTATATAAAATAAGTAAAAAAAAACTAAATGCTTGTGTATATTTATATATTTTTAAGTCAATAGCCGACAAACGAGCAGACGGGTCTTATGAGGGTCATCGTTGCCTCCTCTCCTAATATATCTGTAACAACAAAGATATCCCCGATGCGTTCTCGAAAAAAAAAGAAGCGGGACTTTTTTGTCTATTTTTCCCATACTGTAACTGAAACATGTTAAAACTATACCTCCTCTTCTTATTAAATATCTATCGTTATGTCTTCTTTTAGATAACTCAGTATACAGAGTTCATTTGCACTTTTTTATTTATTTAAGATAGTATTAAAATAATTTTCTTTCTTGTGCAATGTTAAATGTTCAGGTTGATGACCGACGATGCAAAAGATATTCATGTGCCAATATCGTAAGGGAGAGTTTTACAAGCATATCGAAGCGCACAAAACTGGCACACTGGCTCAATAAATAACCTGATTTCCTCCATCCTAATGTAGTATTTAATATTCGAAAATTAAAATACCCAGTGCGTTTTAAAAATGTTACTCTTTCGTCGAAAGCGACCTATTTACCCAAGTCTGCCACTCGTGTTACGAGGAAATACTCGTAAAGTGTTTTGACAATTTATTTAAAATATTAAAAGCCACAATTTTCTGGAAAGCTTTGAACGAAATGTATCGAGACATAACACATAAAATGACAGGATCTTTATAATACCTGCAACTTCTTTGGAAATACAAATTTTGTTCATATATTCTGTTTATCATTGAATAATAAGAACTTTCGAGAATTATCTACTCAATTCCTCGATTTGATCTCGATTGCTCGTTTGCTTCCTTAAAAAGTTTGAATCTGTGTGTGAAAAGTGTGAATCTGAAAGTTCTCTATGATAGTATAAAAGATGTAGGTGATGTTCTTAATCTATAATATCTTCGACAACTTGATAAACTAAGGTCGTATTTTAAAAATAAATGAGCCCAGTTGTGGGACAGTTCTAGGTAACCGCAATCGGCAAGACGTTGGTGATATCAATCATTCATCATTGGCATTAAGTGGAGTGTCAGCTCGTTTTGTAGCTATTTGCAAACAAAAATATAATTGAACACTAAAAGAACACAATATTGATACGTTTTTTTATTCTTATTATGGAACGGTGCTGCATCTGCTTTGGCAGATATAATAAATCTTTAATAAATTAGTGGAATAACTACATCAATATGCTTTATTAAAAATTATATGAACATTTTAAATTTCACTGAATGTTTCACTAATACTAATATTATAAAGAGAGGGTGCGAATTTTGTGAGTTTGTATGTACATATATGGAGAGTAATCTCCAGAACTAAAACATCTATTTGAAAAATTCTTTTATCATTTGAAAGGGACGTTATTCTGAATAGACATAGCTATAATATATTATGTTTGTTTTAAGCTATTTAGAGATTAAGATGGATTATACTATCTACCTACCTATGTAGATCTACCTACTATCTACTAAGTCAAATAATTGTTCAACCTGAACTAAGTCGATATTGTCACACATGATTTCAATTTTGCGTGTAGTTATTTATCTCGTGAATGAACATGTAATGACACTCCGTTATTTTACAAAGAAAATCACGGTCAACTTTCTCGATATTCCCATCAGAATTGTTCGATATCATTTGCATAATACTCCTGATGTATCTACAATGACGTAAATCTTTTGCACAAATTTAAAGGATAGATTTATCTTTCGGTATCGAAGTGAGAAAACTCTTATATTTAACATTGTTATGAAAGTACTCGTATATGTATGTATTATCGTATCGTCGGCTGCCAACACGTGCCGAATGTAGATAGAAGTGTGTAATAACTTGTGTTTGTTTAATTTATATTATCCCTATCCGATGCAAGTTATTTACACGATGTTTTTGCTTTGGATCCATCCGTTAAAATGGATTATGATTTAAAACGATGGTTTCTACACTGTGCGAGATTATTCACGCCATAAAATGTAACGTGAATTGTTTTAGGCGCTTTATATTTTTCCATCGAATATACTTATCACTTACATGTGTATTATCTCCGGGTCGTCAGTCACATGTAATTTTTTCCAAATGAACTAGACGGAAAATGTAGAAATTTGGTACATTTATATTAATATTTTCTTCAGAATTCGGAAACAAAATGACGGACTTACCGTAAAAAAATTATTGAATGATAATAAATGAGTAAATAAACGAATTCAGGTGAATGAAAATAAATCCGGGGAATAGCACTGAGAGGTAAATAAGTGTTTTTTTTAATATAATGTGTAATGTGACGTACCTATTAAATGAAAGAGCTCCTAATGACCTCGTGTGTAGGTACACAAATATAATTATTTCATAAGTGTAAATATAATAAAAAAACACGTAAGTTGATCATTCCTTTTTTATTCAAAACAACTGAACCTAAAACATAAATAAAAAAATTACAATAACAATAGATATTAGTCCTTATTTCACAGAAAACTTATAAGAAAATTTGTTCTTTCCTAATTACTAAACTCTATTTCACACTGGTCCGATTCGAACTTAATCGTTTTTTTTTGTTTTTAAACGTTTACTCTCATGACTGTTGCAGTTATAATATTCGCTTGAACCGTAGGTGAACGAGAACGTGAGTCTTCCTTCTTACGCAATAAAAATATTTATGGTAGAATCAAAAGAGAGGGGTTATTACGTATTAAGTCATTCGTCTTTTCTTGCACGCAGTCCGTTCTTATAGCGTTAGTTGTAAATGTATTTTCGTATTTGATTCAACTTTTTTGAACTGTATTCGATTTCTGCTTTCAATTGCCATATGAGGGTCCTTGTGCATTGAATTAATAAAACCAATCCAGATAAAACTGGTGCTATGTGAATCAATAAGTATGTTTTTTTATTATATAATGGGTACTCACTATACGTTTTATTATAGTATTATTATATTATTATTTTAGTTTAAAATCATATAATAAGTATTTCATCACGCCATCGTCGTAGAACATTTACACAGTAATAGCGCTTCTATTCTACCTTATGCCTTGCCTTAGCAAGGCATATCTTATTACATAATAGTACATAGTATATATTGAAATGTTGGTCACAGAAAAATTCATACTATATATTAGCATGCAATATTTATTGTGCGTATGTGTTATCCTTTAGTCAAAAAGATTTTTATAGGCGAACAAATTCAGTAATTGAAATCGATGAATGTAGCTTTTGCTTCAAATTAAAATTCATTCGATATTTCATAAAAACTTTTGTACAAAAACTTACGATTGAATGATAGATGAGAGTAGTTTTTACTGGATTATAGAGATGGAGCGCGGGAAGTATTTACCGGAAATAGTGTATAATTACGCTTCCTATAGGCGGCATAACAAAAGCCGACAAAACACAACCGGATTGAGTTTTTTCATCGCCTTTTGGTGTCAGAAAATGGTTGCGGTAGCTCGGCATCATATCACTGAGTGTTTTATAACTGTTCGATACATCACCGGTCATTGATGGAAACATGTGATTATGATATGTATAGTAAAAGTATATTCCTATGTAGTTTTTTAAACATGTGTTGTTACTTTAAAAATAACATAACTAGTAACTGAAATATTCTGAACCGTATTTCAGAGCAAGCTCTTATAGCGCCCGCAGGTTTCCAATATGACTTCATAGGAGCATAACTTTATTTTGAACATTCTAATAATTTCTTAATCTTAGCATTTTGTATGATATTTTGTAACCTTTCTACATAGATCTTAACAGACCACAATAAAATATATGTAAATCTCAAGTAAGTCTTATCGGCAATGTTACGATAAGAGACCAGTGAACCTTTTGAACTTATGCCCGCATGAATATAAAGTGATTACAATTCCAATATAGAGTCTAGTTACATTCACCGCACAATGTTTAACGTTAATTTAATATTATAATGTCATATTGTTAGAAGTAAATGTTTAAGCCTCAAGTATAATGCTAATGATTATTCTTTTAAAGTAGGAAGTTTTACTATTGAGTGTATATTTTGGCAACGATCACCTAAAAGAAGATATTCATGGAGAAAATGTTAATTTTAGTCGCACGCGGAAACTACATTTTAATTTGGTTCCATATGAATTTAATCATGACTTTAGCCGGTTCGCAGAGTTCCGGAATATAAAACAGTATATTTTAAGACGCTAGTCAAGTTTCTTTCACCGATTCAACTTTTATTTACCAGTTCCTTTCCCTGCAACGCAACGGTGAAAGCATCTTCAAAATCTGTTTGTTAGTTGTTCTATGGCGACTCGGAGATACAAACTTTTTGATGAGTGTTGCAATGATCGAAACTGTCAATAAAGTTATATTGCTATAGATATTATGTATTATAGTTATTTCCATGCAAAGAATTGAAACTGGTTTTAAAAAAAAATGCTTAGTTTTTCGAATTTTCAATTTAGTGCTTTGTCATCAACTGCACGCGATGTGTTTGTGACAAACATGCTTAGAATTAATTTAGAAACCTTCACCTTCGCGCGAAGAAATTTTATTTCCGTACGTGAATTCGTCAACACATTTTTACCTTTTCAACCTAGACCTGGCTTAGTTTTATAAAGCATGTACTTTATTGAATAACGATCATGTAGCTTAGTTGATAGTGATCTTGCCTGCCGAGGAAGAGGTCTCGGGTATCTTTTACATTAATTTCCACGTTCATTTGTAGTCACCTTCAGTACGAAAATGTTTTTAAAGTTCCGGTTCACGCGACGATCTATTGTTATTATTAGCACAAGCAGAACTGACAATGATTTCGTTAAGGATAACTCGAATATAGCTGTATAGCCCAGTAAAAAAAACACTTTTAAAATACATATTGCATTGTATGTAAGAAAATCATTAGGCACTCCAACAAATTGTATCATAACATTAAATATGTTTGTGTAACAATAACATTTTGGGTTGCTAAAAATAACACATAGTACCAAATTGTTAATTATCATTATTTGTTTAAGAATTACGCAGCTAGTTTGCAACTACGAAACCCTTTGTCACGTCACGTCCGACTGTCCGTATGTCTCTGCATCACAATAAATTTGCTCTGAGACTGTAGGCATTACATAGATGAAATTTAAAATATACATAGATGTATTCTATGTACCTATATATAATGTAGTAGTTAAATTATCTTTAAAAATAATTAATTAGTTAGTTAATGAAGTACAAATTTACATCTGCCGCCGATAAATCTTAAATACTTGATTACGACACCTCGTTCATTAACGTTCATTTGATCAGTTTTTAAATATATGTTCATAAATTTGACCACCTCATAACCCAGTTGGTAAGTGCCCTGCCTGCCGAATGGGGGAGTTCGATCCTGGGTTTGATATCCGGATGGAGCAGACGTTTGTGACAGATAAATGTTTGTTCACATGTTGCTGGTGTTTGTACTGTAATATTTGTTTATAACCATGCGTCACACGACACGGAGTCCCAGCGCGGGAGTCTGACTGTGGTAACGTTAATGCGGAAAAACAAACATTTTACAGCAATATAAAATAAATACGGGATATGACATAAACGTTCTCTATAATACAATAAAACTACCTCGTTCCGATATATTTCCAATTGCTGTTTATTTCGAGATTGTTTAGTTAATGTTAAACTTTTTATTGGCGCTAAATTTAGATGAGCTATTTGAACTGCGTACTTTTTGTGTCGAGAGCCCGAGAGAATGGCGATTGTGTTGAATCGTTCGCCTTGAGCGTTGCAATGATTGTGCTAGTTGCGATCAAATATTCCAGTGCAATTGTATCATTGGATTAACATTTTACGATGAAAAATATGGTGAAATTAAAGATTGACAAATAGATCGACTAAATTGCCGAAACCCGCCTATGCATTATCAGTGGAAATCGTGAATTTCTTCACAGCTCAGAATAACATTGTCGTTACAAAACATTAAATCTAATTAGTGTACATTAAAGATAAGAATTTTTTAATCTCTCTTAAATTTATTTTTATTTTTATCATTCGTTGGTACTATTCAAAATAAGATCTATAACTTAAACAATGGTAATCTTACGCACTATGCTTCTCTAAGCGTGTTCTAGCTGAGTTCGTAAAACAGTTTTCGATTTACGACAACTTTGGTTAAAATATTTAATTGGATAATACTATTTATTCCACGATAGTAAATAAGTAGTGTAGGTACTATAATTTTTATTCATTATTGGTATCATTTTCTTGTCATCGTTGTTAAATATTTTGCATCATAACCATTTACTTATCTTATTTATTAAACGTGTTTACGAAAACAATATGAAATTATTATTTATCGAATTGAATGTGTTGTGTGGTTTTACCATCAAGTACGTGATACCTTCAACGATTGTTTTCTTTAAGAGCTTATAAATTTACTGCTCTCGACTTGATAAAAGTTCCTGTATTGTGCTTATTTTGTTCTTTTTTTTTATTATCTTCCATCTTTAATCGGTCCACTACAGGGCGGTAAATTTGTAAATTAATTTACAAATTAGTGTGTAAACATTTACTAGTGGGCACTCTGATTTCATAGGCCGTTTGAATACCTCAATAAGAATAAGAAGACTCAAGGTCTTCTCTGTGACAACTGAAATTGGTGGTTCAAACTGTTCTTTGAAGCACGGAAAAGCTCATGAACTGTTGCCTCTGGTAGTCTTCCACACAACTGCAGACCGCGCCCGCATTGTTGTTTCGGTCGGAATTTTACATTTATTTCTCATTGTAATGTATAAGTACTTTAATATTGTGATTATTTGTCTATTGACCTTCAGATCGATGCGACCTTGTTCTGAAGGTTATAGACATGGGTTAAAGCATATTACGAAAAGTTTATTTTTAAAAAATGAAGATTAATAGTCATAAGATATGTAGTTTAAAAATACATTCGTGTAGACGCGAGGACAGCTGCGTGGCGATTTCACTGCCTGGAAAATGGAATCTTGATATTAATTTCACAGTTTTTTACCGGATATAATAATAGATTTGGCCGTGACTTTCGTCAAAAAATCATGGAAGTATATACGCGATAAGATTACTATACTATCGGATTATACTGAAAAGATATTTTCACAAATAAAAATTTGTTTTAAGGTTGGCAATGACTGAACAGAGAAAAGTCACATTGATGTTTTTTTGATGTTGTTTAAACGTTTTCGAGAATGTGTGCAAATATATACATATTTATTTTACATACACATAAATATACTCGTATTGCAATGATTACATTTGTATATAAAAATAAATTAAAAAAATATTTTTAACTTACAACTACTAATTTTAAACATCTAAGGCTCGGTCCTATGCTGACCCAACCGGTACCCGCGAGGTAGATACATTTAGATGAGCAGTGAACGAGGCAACAATGACAGCTAAAAGAAAGATCATCCCGCAAGTAAAATTTATCGTTTCGAAGAAGTTAGGTCATAGTTTTCTTCTCTTGGCTATCACCATATCGGGGTCACTGGTGTGACCATCTCAAAGGTGACGGTGACCACTTATTTAGGTGAGGTGATTCATTTGTTTCATTCATGAGTTTGCTGGCTATCAATATAAAATATTTTTATATAATGCTTACGTCTTTCTGCAGTTTTATTCTGCCATGTTTGAGCATTTCTAAAATATTTAGTGATAGTATTATCAGTATGGCATTGACATTTTCTAAGAGAAAACTTGTTTTATGTTAAGAATCTATACTTTTTTTTATTTCCCGGGAATACATAGTTTTTCTCGCATTAATTACACTTAATGTAATTTTAATATAAGTTACAAATATCCAAGTATCAAGTAAGTATCATAAATTTTTTTCAGTAGATATACAAACAGATAGACAAACATAGAGATAGAGACAACATTAATTCCAAAATAATGTATTTTGGCCTCTATATCGATAACAGTGTGCTGTAAAATAATAATAATAAATAAACGTTTACACACTCACACCCCTGCACTAAGATTCCCTGTGTTGCGGGTGACATGGACGTACACAAATATCACATTACAAACACCCATGACCCGAAAATAAATATTTATCTGTCATATAAATGTTTGCTTCGGCCGGGAATCGAACCCGGGACGCCTCGTTCGGCAGGCAGTCTCTATTAATTTTGCTATGGGATCGTAAGAAAGTAACTAAAGTAAACGGCTGGTGATGATATTACATTATATTAAAATTTTAAAAATATATTTAAGCAGTTTTATTATGAATATTGTAAAGTAGAAAAAGACGTAGTGAACTGCGAATATGCAATAATTATCACCGTGTAAATATAATGTTACGTCACTTAGAGGTAAGGGGAGCACATACTTGCTTCACGGGTGGTAACAAGTAATACTATCTATCATTTATTACTACTGGTCGCAATTATGCCACGGTTAAGAAATTGTTGTAATATTAGACTTACCAATTGAAGCTAAATCCAACCTTTATTCGATAAGTCAGGTTTACTAAGTTCCAATTGATTTCTAATAAACTTTAGTTTTATAATCATTTAATACTTTTGTCAGTACTGTCATTGATTCTGGACGGATATCCTTTGCAATTAGTTTAGCAGGTAGAAAGCCCACCTATCACGCAAGTACAAAGCAGAAATATAGAGCAGCGACCACCAAAAGAAAGGACTATTGTCATAGGGTTGATTTGCTTAGATTTAAGTTAGGATAATTTGAGCGCTTTACAATTCATTCTTCGCTGTTCTCTTAAAACCGGCAAGTCGTTGTTGGTAAGTCGTCGGAATACAACTACAGAAATAAATAATCGTATAGTTTCGTTTTGTCGAACTCGCCTCGGCAACAAGAATGCTGAGTGCACGAGCGTTTACGTCATTTGGTATACTTGGTTGTGAGCGAAGCCATACATTTGTAACATGATCGGGAGCAGCGCATGAAAAATTTAGAATGACCATTCGGTATCGTCAGCCGAAAACTGGTATGTTATTTATGGACATGTACGACTTAATCAACTGGTGCAAAACGCCGATGCACATACATAGTTACGTGACACAATGGATGTAGGTATTAAATTTTATTTTAGTTCGCACGGCTTCGCTTATTCCTTCCAGCGATGTATAAGTTTGATTTGATTTGTGGCTAACCGGATTTAAGTATAGGGCTTCAACGTATAGTTTTATATTATCTACCAGTCTACGTATTCCGATCAAAATTGTTGAATGTATGATATATTTTTTATTTATGCATTTATATATAATTATTCGTATTATATAATTGTTGTATTAAATATAACATTTCTTGTAAGCGTAAACAATAACGCACAGAAGGTATGTATATACCCTTTTGACTATATCAAGTATATGTGAATGTTCCAGTTGCGTAGCAAATTATGCGAAATGTTTATTTATTCGATACACATTCTATTATTCTCAAAAGACTAAGTCGGCATTTATGGAGTGAAAATTATAACGAACTCACTCTATATTCTCTATACAATTTAAGATATTAATATTGTAATAAATATATTGAGACAAGCTTGTTTTACTATTTATTAAGTTCTAATTACTTGTGAGGTGATTTAAAGGAATACTTGTTTCTAAGTAAAGAAGTTCACATTGTCGGTTTTACATGGAATTAAGTAAAATATAATATAGTAACATAAACAGAGATTTCTCTATTATCTTTAATATGATGTAAAATATTATACGTACATAAGAAAACTGGTAAATCCTCTTTTCCTTTCCTATTATTCTATAATTTATAGGTTATGTTAACTTGTTATTATTATATCATTTTTACTTATTCCTTTTCATTTCTTTAAATATTGACAGGTATAAATATCAATGCAAATAAATTTCGCGATGATGAACTATATCAAAAAATTTTGAAATAATTATCTGCACAAAGGAAGTAGCGAGTGTTTACTAGTTTATATATAAACCTTTATTTTTGGGCTATTATGAACGATGATTATTCTTGTGGAAGTTAAGTGGGGCAAGGAAAATTGTAAACGCTCTTTATTCGGCACTTAAATGTCCGAAAATACACCTCGTCATCCGTGGACGTGTGACGTTAATGTTTAATATTCAGGTTTATAACTGTCGTAAAATAGATATGCAACTAACATATTACAATTTTAATTATTTACCACTCGATCTCTATGAATGTGAATTTATTACTGTATTAACAATTAATTGACAATTATCAATATTATATGTAGTGGGAACATCCTTGTAACTTTAAGCCACGTCCTTATCTTATTTGTTAACTCGCTTATCATGATTAGGTTTAAGGTGAAAAAGGTAGATTTAGATTACATGAAAATAAATTATTTTCATATTTTCAATTTTTACAGAATTAAAACATTAGTTTTTGCTATTATTTATGTTCGTACAGATACAAGAGTGTTTAATATTGAATTTGTCATGAAAATGCAGTAATAAGTACGTGCAACAGAATTACAAACAATAGTTTAAATATATTGAAAACTAATGTAAGTATACACTTATTTTAGTTCTATGAACGGTAACAACAACAACCGAGGATTCCTATGTCACCTCTCTCACAGCGGATGTTTGATCGCGGGTCTGTAGTACTCAAGAGTTATCCTTTTTACCTGGGCTTGAATTCCAGAGGAGGAGGGGGTTCTGTTTGCTGAGGATTATTATCCATGTAAAAATAGACGACATAGAGAGGAACAAACAAATATTCATTTTTGTTCCGAAAACTAACTTTCACATTATTAAAATTCAAGACGTATTTATGGATTTATGGATTTTGTCATTTTATCAATATTAATATTATAAAGAGAGAGTGCGAATTTTGTGAATTTGTGTATATGCGGAAGGTAATGTCCGGCACCACGGAACTTTTGATAGATATATTATTTCGGATGGACATAGGCTATATATCTATGGATGGATGAGGTATAAATAATAAAGGAGACTCCAAATATGGTTTTTAGCGCCCCCTTTCCCTAAAGGGGGTCGCATCAGATGTCGGCTTAAAGGCCTCCAGGCCAAAGCCAGCCTCGGGTGGTGTTTAGTGGGTAAGCCCCTAGGTTTCACGGGAGTCCCACATAACCAGCGCAGCCGGCTGCGCTGGTATGCATAAAGCATTCACCACCCCCCTCCCCCGTTTCCCGGAGGGTAGCCCTTTTCCAATTGTCTGGGCGCAAAAAAAAAAAAAAACAAATATGGTTTAAATATTTAACAACTAAAATGTACAAAACGTGAACAGAAAGATAAATAAACGAATGTCAGTGGTGTTATTTACAAATGTCATGGTAACAAAAATAGGATTGCTTATTTACAAATGTAGGGTCGCTGCGTGTCAGCCGTATGGGTATAATAATATGTTGTTAAGCCCGAACGAAGTCGGGGCGAGCCGCTAGTAATGTATAAAGAAATATATTCATTTTCCCATAATAATTTCTTTAATCTGTCAAATTGTTTAACATTTAGGACAGCTTACAAACTATTTAGGGATACGTGACGTAAATTATAAACATCTATTACCTATGCTGACTTTCAATGTTAATCATGTAAGAAACGCAATATCACTGCGTCAATATCACGCGTGAAACTAAGGTTATCGTACCCGTGGCCGCGCCGGAGCAAGGCCAGGAACATTTTCATAACATATAATTTTGAACACTTTATGTGATTCAAGGATGGTGTATATCTCGATTTTTTACTTAAGAACAATGGATTCTTATAATTTCTTCCGGTTGTCAAAACCAAAAGTGCCTACAGGACGTCACAAACGTAATCGAGGTACTAAGTGACCTGCGCCGGCGTCGGCGGCGTTGTGACGTAAAACTAAACACGTTTGGTGCGTTATGTGCACCAGTGAAAGTAGTCAGTAGTCGTGTACACTTTGTGTGTGTGTGTGTATGCTTTTAGTCAGTTCGATGCTGTCTTTGTTTTACACTATATGGCGAGAAAGAGAGAGGTTAGGGTCGTAGGTATAGTGAATATTATTATTCTCACGCCATTCACCAAACTTAGTTTATGATGGTGCTTCAAACAAATGTATTATATAATCTTGAATATACTGTCTAATAATAAGAGATTACTCCATTGAAGTTATCATCAATAGAAGATAAATGAAGTCGCTTAGTGTTATAAGGACAATCAGAAAAAGAGAAAATCATATGAAATAACAGGTTTATAAAAAACACAAAATGCGTATTAAGTATTTTTCTCTAGCTAATTCATTTAGATACACTTATGAGCTAACGATGATGAGTGCTTTAAAACTTTACCGTATATCATAGTATGGTGTATCAGAACACCTATCTTGCGCAAGATATAGCCGAAATAAAGTCCCGTGTACAAACTTACGAAAGACTTTTGACGTCACAGGCCGCCCCAAATTAACAAGCGTTACGCAAAATAACCCTAGTTAATATGGGATGTTTTAGGTCATGGTGTATCTTTAGCTTTGATCAGTATAACTCATAGTAAAAAAACATATTGAAAGCGTTAATCGGGGTTGCTATTTACCGGTTGCGTAATTTATGGATTGGAATACGATTCAATCGATCCACGTTAAATGTATCGATGTTGCAACATGTTTCTAGTAAGGATGAAGCTATAATTTATCTTAATTTTTGCTATACTTTGTTATACTACAATATATATATATATATATATATATATATATTGTTTGTGATATTGGTCCGAACGCCCTTGTTTGGCCGCCGAATTGCTTTTAGCAACTTTCTTTCCGGTGGTCTTAGCTGTTAGTAGTGGACAAATTTTACCGCATACAAAATAGTTACATGCATATCTCGATGTACTAATTAAAGTCTAGCTTTTAAAGTTTTGTGGGCCTTTCAAAATATATATCTTGCATTTACTGGTAGATGAGCTTCATATGTAACTTTTATTAATTTCGTGGGTTGAAGTGTTTATTTTATAATATCATCGTACTCCATGGCCTAGTTTTATATTTATAACACGAAGGTCCATTACTTCGAGTGATTGTGTGACGTTTTCTGAAGTATTTAGTGAAATAACTATCTAAACACATATAGTAGGTAAATAAAAAATTGTGTGTAACTTAACTTATATATAAAATATAAATAACAACAAAGTTACACACACACACACACACAAATATATATCGACATGTTGTTTGAATATTAAATAATACAGTAGACTGATGATATAATAGATATTTTGTTTTAATCAGATATAGTGAATCAGTGACTATTGAAAGATAAATAAAATGTGTGTATTCTGGGTGAGCGACGCCTGTTAACTCTTAATTTATTTATTACTCAATGTTTATATTTTCCTAATCGCAACATAAACATATGTCGATAACTCTTATACGAATCTTCCAATGCAGTGTTTTAAAATCAATTTCGAAATGTACTCTTCTGACTCATTATACACAGGTTTATTTCTCAGTAATGTTTTCAAACACATACAGTGTGTGTACAACAAGCTAAATGGGCATTACATTAAGACGTTATCAAACGATAGAAATTCAATTCGAAGTATAATTTCTCGGAGTTCTTTTCCTTAACAATTGTACACACAATTTACTTCGCTTAATTTTGTAAAATTAATGTTTCGAGTTTCACCTTAGATAAATACAATTTGGTGTTCAGGAAAAAAGGTTTAAAGTAAAGAGAAATTAGGAGTTTAAAGTTTCCATTATGTATAATTACGCAAAACTACTGCTACTAATACTGCTATTCCAGTGTGATATCAATCTATAAGTGGTTCATTGTGTGGCACGCTCGTAAATGAGGTCTCACTGACATTAAGCGTCGGAAGATCTTATGCCGCCTGAAGGTCTCCGACATGGATTAAAAACTTTTATCTAATGATAAGACCGGTGACATAACGTAGCCTCTATCGGTACTCGATTCGACTTGCCAGTAGCGGTTACTCGTCTCACTGATCGCAAACGAATTTTCATAACTCGGTCGATCTTATGATCGACTCAATTTTTTTCATCTTCGCAGTAATTCATTTTACACACCGTTTGCCTACAAACTGTTCAAGGCACATCGACAACGTATTGTTACTTTACAATGGAATTTGTTACAGGGACAGGCACATTCGGGCGAGTGTGCCTATGCCGTGACAAAGCAGCCGACGAGTATTTGGCTATGAAGATTCTGTCAATGGCCGACGTGATACGGCTGAAGCAAGTAGACCATGTCATGAACGAGAAAAGTATATTAGCAGAGATCAACCACCCTTTCATAGTAAACTTGTGAGTAAAACATTATTTTAAACATTATAAAGTGTTTGTTGTTAAAAGATAAAGAACGTTTATGAAGATTTCAATATTTCCAGCTGAAAGGTATAAAATCGGTCTCATTCTTGAGGAGCTCCGGGCAATGAGGTTCTTTATTTTTATTTATATATGCTACATGTCAATATATCTCAGGGTTAGGATTAGGATTTTCAAGGATGGCTAAATAATATGGAGTATTACTTATTTACTTACTGACCACTTAAACCGTAAGATTTGATTAAGTTTGTATCCAGTAAATCTTTTATTGAATTGAGGTTCCACTTGCTATATTCTGTGTATTCCATACACCCGCTTAAAATTTTAAGTCATTTTCATCAATTACTCGTATTATGTTGATATATTTTTTTATTAAATTGTAATAACATACTTTTTATGAACAATATCAATCGACATTGAACTTACTCATTGAACTGTGGGTCCAAATTACTCAATCTTGTTGTAATGTAAAGAGTTATCAGATCAGTAAACCAAATTTCCTGGACAAGTTTTCAAATAGTCGGGATTTTGGCCTTGTCGGGTTTAGACAGTGGAGGTAATAATGTCAAATCATCGATTCTGTTAAGAATTTTTTCGTAAGTAGGTTTAGTACTTTGTCGAGAGTTATATGAAATGTTCCGAAAATAGGGACGAATCTCGACCGTCTGGCAAACTAAGCAATAAACGGTTCTACATTAAATTTGTTTTTTCTATTGACAGTATTCAGATCAGTTCAGATTACTAGACTAAATATATAGAATGGAGATAACATATCCTGATTCATTTTATATCAAACTTTTATTACAGAATAGAAAAGGCTTTGTATTATTTTGGTTGGATTTTAAAGTGTTTTGTTATCGAAAAGATAAAACCTGCCTGATTTAGAAAAATAAATGGGAAACTAAACATATATATATATATATATATATATATTGCCCGTACATAGTAAACGTGCTTTTTCTCCTTACACAATATTTTTGGAACTCGACTATCTATTTAGTGGAACCGCAGTCATTTATTTAAGAAATGCGTCGTCCAGTCAAAGTTGCATCGAGGAATGTGACGCACTTCGGTTGCGGTAACAACATCGGCGGAGAGCCAATTACACGCGGCGGGCTTTGAAATCTGCACATATTGTGCTACATAATCACGACCAGTGACGGTTTACAGTAGCCGTACATCTAAGAATATTAGGTCACTACGTTACTAGTTTTTGAAATTAAATTGTAGATGTGCTACTGTTCTTGTTAGGCTACCGTACTTCCCATAAAATATGGAACGATTATAGATTCATTCGCATGTTTATTTTCCCGTGTGTAATACCTTAATTTCATAGATAAAGTAGAATTTTGGTGTATGATGATAATTCTAATTTTTGAGGTTAACTATCGTGGTAAATTGGAAAGCTTTAGGGATTGTACTATATAAAAGTATAAAACAAAAAAACACTGTATAACACAAAATAGCTACTTTTGCTTCTCTGATTTTGGGCTTCATTAGATATTTTTTTGATTTATTACTACGTATCCGTTATGCTTGACCACAAGTAGGCATATAGAGCCAAAGAGAATTTTAGACACAATCTGTCTCTAAAGTTTATTTTTTGGAACGGATAAAACTTCACATATTTCAAATGTCTTCAAATATTCATATTTTTCTTTACCAAATAAATAATAATGTATCTTAGATACGTAGTTTTTCTAAAATGAATAGTATGAATAACTTCAATGTTCTAATTTGTCCCAACTGAGGACAGGCATGGCGGAGAGATGGAAATAAATGATTGTTTGGGAAAATTGAAAGATATATTTGTTTTTGATTGCATTAAAATAACGTTCAGAAAAACAAACACGTAACTGCTAGATGCTTGGTGATGTTTTATTGTTCTATTGCATTATGAATACAACATCTACCTATATCTATACATATAATAAAAATCTAACTGATCGCTTTCTGTACATGAAGAATATAAGATAAAAACTACTATAACGGGTCTTTATTCACGCAATAGAAACTAAAACAATAGTTGTTAGCATTTTTGCCTGTTTGTCTGTTGGCTGTGCGTTATTTTCCGCTAATCTCAGCATTGGCTTATCCTATTTCGATACGGTTTTACCAATGTATTGCAGTAAGTGTCACTTGATACTTAAAGTTTGTGTCATTGCAATCTGTCAAAAACTTATGAATAAATTTATGTATTTTTAATTCACAAAACAAGGAAAGTCCAGTCCTAAAACAATGTAAATGCTATTTCTAAGCGTAGTTTTTCTGAAGCGAAGCGAGGGCAGTTTGCTAGTCTATACTAATATTAAAAAAGAGAGTGCGGATTTTATGAGTTTGTGTATATGCGGAAAGTAATCTCTAGTACCATGGCGACTATCTGAAAAAATTCTAGCATTTGAAATGTACATTGTTCCGGATACATAGGCTACATATCGAGTGTATAAATATAATAATGAATTGTAGGACCTCAATAAAGTGAGATAGACCGCTAGTATTCAATATAATCATAATTAAAAAATAACTTTTAGTAGCCGTATACAACATCGTAGTGTATTTACTGCTGATTTTAACTTAAATTTTATATACAAATACCAAATATATATTTCGAATGCGATGTGAAACCACCGGTATGGTAACTTTAGATGAATAAGATCACAGAATACACAAATGTCACATTGCTGTGGCTGTGCAGCTGGTAATAGTCAGGCCATCGTTGCCTTTATTGCTGAAGACTCTGATATATTGATATATTGCTCGTTCAATTAGTAAACACTATTGATCTATAACACCGGTCAGGTGCCAATGATAAACAATGTGTATTGTGTCGAGTCGGTGTAATAAATTTGAATTAAGTCGATTCTAAAATAGACATAAAAACGTCTTTGTTGCCGATAGTGTAATTTTAATCCAGCCATAACCACAAATGTGAAAAGGTTGCCAAGTTTATACGAGTTCCTTCAGTAATTAAAACAACAGAAATACGCAAGAGTATCGTGAACTTGTTAGTAATCTCGACCGCTGACATAATATGTAAATGTATTGGAAGTACCAGACATATGTGTATAATATTTTGATGCTAAATTTGTTGTTGTTGTTAAAGTTGTTGGTCGGGAAACGGGGTTTGAGGGTTAGTGGTTAGTTCTTTTCCGAATTCGTTTGAGTTAAACAAGTATCTAAAGTTGTAAAATGAAGATCTAAATTGATACAAATTTAGACATAGTAAACGAATATCATAACTGTAACTAATTTATATAAAACATATATATGATATGGAGCCTATGTCCATCCGGAATAGTGGACCTTTCAAAAGGTAAAAGATATTTTCGAATAGTTGTCATGATTCTGCAGATTATCCTCCGCATGTACAGTTTCACAAAATTCGCACTTTCTCTATATAATATTAGTAGAGATATAGATTATAATTGTTTATTTAAAACTGTTTTTGATTGCAGGCGATGGTGGACCCACGACGACTCTTGTCTATACATGCTCTTCGATTATGTTTGCGGCGGAGAACTATTTTCCTATCTTAGGAATGCTGGGAGATTCAGTAATACTATAGGTAAGGATATATTTTTAACAACTTTTATTTTTTACTTCCATTGCCATTGTAGAAGTTCAGATATCAATATTTAAAAAGTTTTTTTTTTAATTTCAAACTGTTGTTTAAAAATAGAATCTAGACAATCCTATTTTTAAATGGAAAATTGTCTTGTAACGATTGAAACTTATCGAATCTTGTTTAGTACTTATTGCGTGACTTTCGAATAAACATGTCTACAACCAAATAACATGAATTTCACTCTAAGGTCTTGAGACCATACACTACAGTCTACATCATATATTAATCTTAGTGTTTTATTTAACTTATTTTTAATATAAAAAAACCTTCTCACTTCAGATATTTAATAGATTGTCAAATTAAAAAACATTGAGTTTGACTGTACTTAAGTTCAAATTTTTTCGTACATAACTGTTTTTATCTTTACGGATTGTGTGCGCAATATGATATATGAGATCATGATTCACAGTTTTTTATAAGCTGAGAAAATATAAGCACAGCGTACGTCATGAATGTTTAATACATTATTTTTAACCGAATGTTTAGTAGAAAATTTTTAAAATGATAACTCGGTTCGGCGGCGTGATCCATTAAGTTTTGAAGCTTGACTCATATTATATCATATCATTATTGTATACTTTTTCAGATTTTACTAACGTGTCAGATTTTGGATAGAAATGTCTGTTTGAGTATACGGGTTTTTGCGTAGAGTTATAGATAACATTATGATATAAGAAACTGCATATTAAGTTATAATTTATTGATATATTTGTCTGTTATATCAAATTTCACATGTCACAGCACAAATGCTCGTACCGGCTTTATTTCCAGCGGGACTTCTTAGGACATAATAATAATAAAAGCTCTCTACTAGCACCCACGCAATCTAGCTTGCTTTGCATTAGTCGTATCGCAGATGGCTTGGTCATACGCAATTAACACTTGTAAATAAACTGAGAACTCGGGACCTTTACCTCCGCAGACAGGGTGACCAACTGGGCTACAAGTGGTTATAATATCAATATCTTATATTAATTTTTTTACCAACAATTAATAGTATCAGAGAGAGTTTTTATTTCCGTCTGTATTTATACTTAACAAAAATTCCTGCAAATCTGTTGTGTAGATCTTTCATCGTTACCTACTCAAACATTTTGTGGAAGAATGTACAACATTTAAGTGTGCTTTACATTACAACCATTTATTTAAATCAATTGACAATTCTTAATAAACCTTATGTTTATTATTTATTGTCAGTTATGGATGGATGAGGGATTCCAGTAATTAAAAATAAATAATTGTTGTATATTTCCTTATATACAACATTAAAATAAAAAAAATTAACAATTTTATTATAATTTAATATATTTCACGTTGAAGCGTACGTGCATATCTGGTTTTTGCGTGTTACTAAAAGATATAGAAAGTGTGTAACTTTCTCAGGTATAAAAATCATAGAATTCTGTTTAGAATCGGTGTAATAAATTTGAATTAAAATTAAAATGAAACAAAATGGTGTCTCTGTTGCTGATGGTGTAATTTTTATCCAGCCGTAAAAATAAAGTGTTGTCTAGTTTCTACGAGTACTTTCATTAATTAGGTAACTACTACAGGAATACACAAGAGTAACGTGAACTTGTTTGTTCACAGTTGACGCCTTTGTTAGTAACGGTGCTTTATGACTAGTAAAATATTTTATTTTCGTTGTGAATGTCATGTAATGTTGATTTAGACGTTATGTGTACTTGATGTAAAGTTAAAATTCGTTGTAAAACTTTTTTCGGAATGTGGGTGGATGCCAAGTTCGATTGTTTGGACGACGACCGTCATAAAACAGTGCCATAGTGAATGTATATCTATATTGTTTATCAACACGGTTAGGTATATGGTGGATTAAAAGACAAATTGATATTTCATAAAATACTTTAAACTCTTAATACTGCTTGGATATGACTTTAATAATATAGTCATACGAGTAAGTAGTAAGTTTCTAAAGATGTATTTACAACCAAGTAGGACTTGTTGAATGGTGGGCTAAATCCACTCGTTTTGTTGCAAAGTTGCCTCATAAATTGTGTTTGAGTCAGAAGTGTATTGAACCAGCTCATAAATTCTAATGATTTGTTGCATCTCAGTTCTCAGGGTAGAAAAGTTTTTGTAATGAGTGTGAGATTGGTTATTAATGACCATGTTTACGTCACCTATGGCGACTTGGTTGTAACTAGCAACGAATGGATTGCGAACTTTTTTGATTCCATATCAATAAAGAAATTAAAAAGTAATTCTATTCGATCTATTTCTATATGGATATTAATAATAAATCTGTAGGTTTTTTTTTTAATTTGATTATTACATTAATTTGAACTTATGTCTGCATATACGCTTAAATCAGGCGGAAACCACAGAATAGATTAAGTTAATAAATACTTGGGTTATTTTTAAACATTATGAGACATAATCTAATCTAGAGTATTTTTTATCGCGGTAAATGAATCTGTTTCCGCAGAATACGAAGTACACATTAGTACAAAAATTATTTTAAGAGGGTAATGTAAGTTTTGACTGTTTTATGCAGCTATTGCAATACATTGATATATATTATTATGTCAAAAATGAATTCAAATATGTAGGAAATTGCGTCAATAATTGCTTTTAAAAATTCGTAATGAATGTTTATAGGAACTGATCAGGTGTTATTTACGATCGTAAAAAAGCTTTTCTGTGGTGCCCAAAAAACACAAATAAAAATTCACACTTCACTTCTGAAACGTGATGTATGTTACGCCAGTTTAAATTAATTTAAGTTTTCTTACTCTCCGTTGACTTGGTTATTTCTACGGAAGAAGTGGCCAGCTAATTTACATGTTATTATTTTATATTCGCCGCCCGCCATTTGTCACTGTTTTCTTTTTTATGTTTGTTTTTTTTATAATTACGTTTACAATGACGTAATTGCAAGTGTGAAAAATGTTGAGTTTCAGTTCTGCGACATGTGAGTAGACATAAACTATAATCTGTTCTGTATGTACACGGGACTGTATTTCTGGAGAAAGGACATGAAGTGGACAGAAATAGGCGGTCAATGACGCGAGCAGTGTAGTTGGCGGGTTTCGAGATTAGATTATAGTTTTTTTATATTTATATTTTCCATGGAATAATTTTACAATGGCAGTGGAGACATCGGCGTGTCGGTCGGACAGAATAATGAAGTATACTAAAGTGGGCTACGAAGTGGTGCCACACATTATGACGACGCTTTAGCACTGTGTTTCGCTTGTTCTGTATGTGACTATTCTTAAGTAGAATACATACATACATATTAATAAACGCTCATACACTCACACGACCGCGTTGGGATACCCTGTATCGGACGGACAGGCATACAAGTATGATATCAGTACTGTCGAAGAGTTTGAATTATTGATTTCATTTCTTTTTTGTTTGTGCGATTCATCAAGTTTTTTAAAAGATACAATGGACTTAGATTGTTTTTATAACTAAACTTTTTTTCAAGGTTTGACTTCGAAATAAGAACGAAAGGATTTTTCAAAAATAGTTGTGACATTAGGCCGATGGAATGAAAAGTGCAATTTTAGCAAAGTAGTAAAAAGGTTCACATACAAATACTATCTTAGACTTAGGTTATTTCAATATACCTAACAGAATTTTTTCATTTTTATGTCGTTTCAGAATTTCCAATAACAGATTACGCCATCGGTAACCTAATTATCTCGTATTGACAAGATGTCTGGGTGTGTACGATGTTTGATAGATATAGATCAAAATGATGAATTGATACATTGAGATAAAAGTAAATTCTTTAGATTAGATATATAGATTTAGGATTTATTGACTAAATCACCATCTTGAATAAAAGAAACGTGTTGACTATGTAAGATACAACTCAGAAATAATAAGGGGCACACACACACACACACACTTATTGTCCGGCTGAGATGATGATCATGACACACACTTATTTACCTGTAGCAGGATTCTTGTGTTGTGGGTAGTATGAACTTAAACAAATGAGACGTCACGAACAACCAAGATCCGAGAACAATCACTATTTCTTAAATAAGTATCTGCCCTGGAGAGGAATCGAAATCGAGACCAGGTGACCCAGATTTTCTGGGATCACTTCTAACTGAGTTATAGGACCGTCGCAAATTTACCATAATCAACATCTAGCCGCACATTCCTAGCTTACTTAGGTTTCAAACACCTTTACCCAAAAAGAAAAATATTAATTTTTATCGTGCTGTCACCGCATGAAAATTTACACGACCAGAAAGAATTTCGCTCACTCATTATAACAGTACAGTAAACATCAACAATAATCTCCGTGACGTATGAGGATCGGTCGCCAAATTTAATCCGTCTTTTGTTATTTTCTTCGAGTTGTTTCGCGGCTGCGTGTTGTGTGAATGTGAATGTTACATTTAGGGCATGGCGTGTAAGTATATATTGATCAGGCTATATAAACATATATTTGTATTGTCTCAAAATTTATATATATACTTTAGTCCCGTTTAATTAATTATTAGTTTATATTCTCCCTATATATATTAGCGGCCTCGTCTAACTTCGTTCGGTTTGGACTTTAAATTTTATATACATATATGATAATTAAACATTTCATATTTTTGTCTTGATTATACATAATTGGGGTTACTGATATTGTATATAGCTTATAATCTGCGCAATCACGTGTTCTCAATACATATCAATTTTCATTAAGATCGGTCAAGAAATTCTTGAGTTATAACGGGACATACAGACAGACGGACATAAATTTTCAAAATAGTGCAATAGTCATAAAACGAATATTTATCATGAAATTTGACAAAAAATAGAATGTAGAGACAGTGTCTTTACGATGTATATAGATATATAGTATTTACATAGCCTATCATCTGTGCAATCATGTGTTTTCACTACATACCAATTTTTACTAAAATCGGACAAGCCGTTTTTGAGTTATCTCGAGACATACAGAGAAGCTCAATAGATTATTATAGTAGTATAGATATAGATATACTTATCTTGTTCAAATTATTAATCGTTAATAAAATACTTTTTATTCCTCCACTTAAATTCAAATATTTTTTTAAAAATTGTAATGGATGACATTTGATGTTAATACAGTTTTTTCAAAAATATTAATTCATTAAATAAATTTAATTAATTAATTCAATTCTTTTACTTTCATTGCGATATATATCGGGACGACTGGAACTACGATATACGTTCGTTAAACTAATACAGTAGCATTAATTTTAATATCAATATCATAGCATAGATGGAATTGTACCCCAATAAAGAATAATACTGTTTTTTTAATTCTACTATTAGTTAAATATTTATTAAAAAGTAACTAAAATAAATTTCTGACATAGGTAGGAAATTATTTTATAATGACTGAAATAAATAACATAATATTTGGATTGAGTAAAATTAATTCTTAAAATGTTTGCACTGAAAAGTAATAACAGAACGATGATACGAAAAGTATTTCGTTTCATGACCACACGTGTTATAAAAATCACAAACACGAATTTAAAATTCAGCTTCGTCGATTATGAAATAACGGTATACAGCTTCATAATACAAATACAAGATGTATATTTCTTTAAGGATGGAACTAAAAACCGACACAAATTTGCAAGTTCTATGCCTAAACAAAAATACTGATTTATAATGAGTTTATTTATTTATGAGATTTATTAGGATTATTTATGAGTTGGATTGTTTGAGGAGATGATGTCATAGAATGACGAGACCTCCATAACCGACACGTTTTCGTCGCCCACCGCACATTCCATATACAATTATTTATTAGTTTTTAGCTGTCGTGTTCCTGTGTATAATAACACTGAATAAAAACAACTGCTGACACTCATACATGTCCTGGACGAAATACATTATAGGGACAGTTTAAACATCACTATTACAGTCGTCATCTTTACAACCTATATAGGTATAATTGTCTTGTTGTTGGATGCGGGTATCTTTTTACAAAGAGAGGAGTCCAAACTGCAGTTCCCAGCGTGATCTGGGGTAGATTGGCGGACTTAATAAATCATCTAGATATAATATAGAACTCTCAGATTTCTTAGTAGGTTTCTTCACGATGTATTACAGCCTCGAAGCGCTATTTTTTTTTAATAAAACTACATAGTCATTTAATTTTTTAACAGACTTCAAAAAAGAGAAGATTCTTAATTTAGGTGATCTTTTTCGTTCGTACCTCATAAAAGAGAAGTACCACCTCTAATGATGAAAGTAGGGATGAAACCAAGAAATTCAAACAGAACCATCTTCAAATTGAAGTCAGTTTTTTGTTAAAATATTGACGTGTTGCAATATACAGATGTAGGTAATTATTATGCATTTACAATTCGTACTTGGTACCTGTTACACTTGCTGTGACTAGTATGAAGACCACCAAATTTTACCTGAATATCTGAGACGACTTATTCAAGTCATTTGAAGTCAGTTTCATAGACTCGTAAGAACCGATATAGAACGTAGCTTCGTGTGGTTCATTTTCTTGATGTCTACATCATCCTAAGAAATTTAACCCATAGAATACAACAATAAATAATTTTAACATATGCGATCATCAGTAATTCAAATAAAATTTCTCAATGACTTAACGCCCACTTCAAGGCCTATCGAGGTCAAGGAAGCTGTTTTTCTTATATGTCCCCTTTGATGGAGAAATACCACCGGGGTGAATAGAAACCGACATCTGTTACCTTAAACACAAACATAGAAATTTCCAAAAGCAATTTGTATTCGGCAGAATTAGGTGCACATTGCTTCTTCCACTTAGTAAAAAACAGTTAATATATTACTGCAATTTAAATTAATTAGCTCGTCTTATCGTTTCTATTCACCAATCGACAAATTAAACTCGTCGCGCTCTAATTAACAAAAGACCGTAACATATACGAGAAGTATTTCAAACAGATGATTTAGCGGTTTGTGTCATGGATATAATTGACCAAGACTATGATTTTATGTAGTGAGCACGTACCGGCACTAATAATAATACTCGTACAACCTAGTGAATCGTCTGCCCACCGAGCACAGACGTTGGCAATCAACATTGACTTTATGAACGCAAAAATAAACTTGATTTATTTTTTCGCCTCGTTCTACAGTGCTTTTATTTAAAGTATGTATATCATAAATCTATTAAACAGGATCTGAACGCGTATATTACAAAGTAATATTCGTGGCGTACACAATATCACTTGGTTTTTGTCGTCCGTAAGCGACACTCTCGTCGAGAGACACGCTTATATGGTTGTATAAGGCCTTATCCATCGCGGGCGAAACACGCGATGCGACTAGTAAAAAACAAAGCTATTGAACGTGAAAATCAGTTAACACATAGTACAGAATGCATTGCGTTATTCTGTTGACTGGACTGCTCGATTCACTCCGCATCCACTGTATACGTGTTTTAAGTGCCTGGAATTTGTTTGGCATGAACGACAAACTGCAATTCGACGCGACTGGACATTATTAGACTATTACAAAAAATAAATTAGTCAACGCAAAACTCAGGCAACACAAAAGTACAACCATTTGATAATTTCGCGTTGAATGTGTTGCATAGCATTTTATTAATATAATAAACGACAAACAAGAAGGCGGACCACAATTTGCCTATGCACATACCGTCACCGACGTCCATAATTTGATCAAATTGCCGGTTAAGAAGCAGACGGTGAACCTACCTTTTAATTGCATTTGTAGGACAATTTATAGAGAATAATTCGTGCCGCAAACACTCCGCATATGTACGAGTAAACATTAAAACGAGTTTATACTGTCGCGTCTTAATGGTATAAATAAGACAAGTACCAGCATAATATGTGCCCTTAATTATATTTTGGGATGGGTTCTTGTAAATGAAATTAATCCCGGCCTCAAAATAAAATGAGCCGCGAAAAATTTTCATGACTTAAACGAATCTGCTTAAAGTAAAAAATGTTAAATCGTGCTCAAAACACTGTGACTTTACCGTAAAATTGCTAAGGAAAATATTTTTAACATTTTTATTTCTGTATGAAATGGGTTAATGATTTTAATACTTTTTAAACAACACTATAAGATGGCAAATCAATTTGCTGTATAATTTAGGAATATTATATCCTTATTCATGTCTCATAATGGTTAGAAGTAATTATTAGATCACAAGACGCGGTGAAGGAAAACATCGTGATGTAATTAAGCTTCCCAAATGATGAAGTCTGTCAATTCGCACTTAGCCATCTAGAAGGGCAATGGCCTTTATCATTCTCATTCTGAGAGAAGATCCAAAATATATGACAAATATATGTTGAGATGTATTATTAGAAACTTTAAGTGTGTGCCTTGGATGGGCCCACATATTATAGGGAATAGCGTATTTTGCAAATAAGTAAATGCTTTACTGTCTTCAAGGGTAGCAACATATTTGCAATCAAACTGAAATAAAATGCGAGAGAGTATGTGAGAATCGCGTTTGAATTGAGAGTGAACAAAAATCTGTAGCCGAACGTAAATACGATTGTAGTTTTATTTGAAGTTTATTCACACCTGGTGAAACTCTTACTACCAGATTGGTTGCATGCCTGCTCACATTGTATAGTCACGAATTAAAAAACCCATAAAAATTCACGAATAAATTAGTGGTAAAAGAGGACACAGAATAAATCTAGAGCGTCTACTTTTTAATTGCCTGCCTACTGTGCGAGGTTGTTAATAATCCTTTATTTATATTTAGTGATATTAACACGATCCTGTTATTTCTAAACTGCTTTCTATTTTATTGATGTTCAATGAATATACATAAACATTAAAGTTATAAATTGTTTCTTTCTTTAGGAAATTTCTACGCTGCAGAGATAGTGTCCGCGCTGGAATATTTACACGCGCGGAATATCGTGTATAGAGACTTGAAGCCCGAAAACTTGCTCCTGGCCAAGGACGGTCATCTTAAGATCACTGACTTTGGCTTTGCCAAGAAGCTCACAGATCGCACGTGGACGCTCTGCGGGACCCCCGAGTATCTTGCACCTGAAATTATACAAAGCAAAGGCCACAATAAAGCCGTCGACTGGTGGGCATTAGGTTAGTAAAAGTGTGTCTTACATATAATGTCTTAAGTTAAATTTGTATTTTGAATTAATTGGCCTTATAAGTGGATATGTTAAATAGTAACTAGTAGTCAAAAAACCATAATTAAGGGAGGCTTGTCTTATAGAATGATTTATGAATCAAAAGCTGCTCTATATATTTTAAACGTTTCTAGTCCTGACTGTTTGTAGTAATTGTGAGATGATCGACTTAAGCAAGTTTAGGCATGCTCGGTCGTTGAACTTATGTCGCCTAGTGGCAACTTTACTTGAGATTTATCGTATTTCGGAGAGGGCATTTAGCCTTGGACCCGATTATTAACCTTCTCTGTGCACATGGAATAGTCACTATTTCGTGCACTCAACCGTACTGGAACCTTGTGGTAGAGTATGATTTAGATTTGCTAAATTACAAGGACCGACGCGTGCCCTGCAGTTAGCCGCTGAGTTAATTGAGTGCAGTAATTGACAACTATAAAAATTGGATGCCATCTACTTTGAAGTCATCACAGTACATCGAAGTCATCTGGTCGATCTTTTACTCAACATAAATTGCTCATTGCCATTTCTGGCGACAAATTTTACATAACTCGGTAATGCTTGCTCGTAAATTGCATCGTTACATAATTATCAACCAACAGCTGTATCAAAATATGGTTGATTCGATATTAACTAGTTTTAAGTTTTGTATCTCTTACGGACCACTAAAGTATTATATATATAAGATGTTATTATTGTTAATATTACAATTTCGTACACATAACATAATTACAGGAACAAAATATGTATGAAAAATTTATACAACTAAAACTTGACAAGTGATACAGTTAAGCAAACTTACTGCGTGCCTAAATAATAACATATATTGCAAAAACAAATATATTTTTTCGAAAACTGGATTGTGAAATTTATTATCACGCAACTTCGCGTGTTACAATTTTACTTCCTGATAAAATTGTTTTTCATAGAGATCAATAAAAACAGAGTCATTATTTGGAAGCCATGTTCTATATACATTTTAACGTTCTTTTGTTTTGGAAATTTTTGAATGAATAAACTGTTATATATTGAGATTGCGTAATGGAATGTTTCGAGTGCGGCTATGACATTGAATTCGTGAAATCGTCGTGGATTTTAAAACTGGCACAATGATGTAATTACATTTATTTCAAAATGCTCCATTTAGTTAAAACAATGTCTATGGTGTATTTACAAGGAAAACAAGAAATTAAATTACTTTTTGTTTACATAATTTTAAGATTCAAATCTTTGGGATTATAAAAATACATTTTTTTTTCGACTAACTGGATTGCTTCAGTGGATTTTATACATATTGAAGTTGATGGAACGCATAACAGAGCAGTGTACCTACACGTAAAATTGGGAAGGAATTAAGTTTATTATGTTTTTTTAAAAGATGTGTAGTGTGGAAAGATAAGCTATGTAGGTAACAAAAATGTTGGTTATATCATCGACTCGATCGCGGGTGTCGTGCTGGTATACTTAGAATATAATCCTTATAATTCCTGCCTGTGTACATACAAAATTAAGGAATTGAAAGTTAGGTTACACTGCAAAGTATAAATATGATAAATGCACTCCCACAGTTCTAGGTAGTCTTCTTATCAACCTCTGCCACATTCAATAACTAAGTATTTGCTTGATTGTTTAATCAGAAAGTGCCATGTAAAAAACTTTATTATTAATTATCATCATGATTATAATTTGGAGCGATCCCAACACTGCTCGAAACTCCTCTCACAAGGGCTAAAAATTATATTGCCCACGACGTTACAATAATAAAATCAATAATACTCTTTATTGAGTACGGACGTAAAAAATATATATTTGAGAACATTGCGGAGAATTCTCAGGTACGAACTTTCGTCACAATGTTTTATTTCAGTTACGTAAATAATTAGAAGTGTGCGCAGAATTCGAATGCGAGCCTATCGTCTTGAAAGCTGACCTACACATAAATTGCTCAGTTTTAAAATTACAGACAGAAAGTTCAATTTTGTGGACAGTATTTATATATTTATTAAACCTTTATTGACCAAAGAAAAAATATCATGGTACAAATGGCGAACTTAATGCTTAATGCATTCTCTACCAGCTAACTATTGGGCGAAGCAGACAAGCACGAAGAGCGGCTTATTAGGTTACGAAATAGAGATATACATATATATAAATGTTTAAATATATACACAGACATGAATATACATATAAATATATATACATACAATGTTATATACATATAAATTTATGTTAATATATTTGACGTCTGTGAAAATATACATACATAGTGGTTCAGATAAGTGTGCCTAGTAGATGAGCTTTTAATATTTTTTTAAATGTAAACTTCTAGCGGGGCTTCTGATTCCATCGGGCATCACGTCACATACATAAGTGGGCAGCCTGAATAGTAAAAGATTCGGAAAAACATTGTACGATCGATATAAAATACAAGTAATGATCTTAGTTAAATTGCATCCTCATACCATTAATTGTTCACTATTTGAGTTCATAATTCTTATGTTTAAATAATTAAAAAGCAATAAGCACGTTATTACGTTTTCTAGGGAATGTTTCGTTTCTTTGTTCATGAGCCGTGTCACGCTAGTTACTCATTGTAGTGAAGGTCAAATTTTTTTCAACACGCCACTGAGTGGGTAACCTATGTTGGTCTACCATAGGTAATAATATACATTATAATAATAAAGGTGACTCAGATTGTTTATCCAAATCTCGGGTCACTAGCGAAGTCGATCAGTCGGCTTATAACTTAAACGCTAAACGGCAAAAATATATGTTTCAGTTTCGTTGAGGAAAATAAAAGCTTAAGGATGAAATTTCTGGAAACGAAAATGTTGTAAATTATCATATGAAACATTTACGACACAGATCAACCATAGTGTAGTGAGTATGGTCTTGGTGAAAGATATTGGAGGTTTTAGTAAACTATTAAAAAAACATTACAGGACACTATTATCAAAATCTAGACGATCCCGTCTGATCTTGACGACTTCACTAGATATCTGTCTATTCTGTACATTAACGTTTATAAAACCTTAGTTAACAGTATCTTTTTGAAAATCGAACTAGAACAAGTATGAATAATATATTAAAAGACATCAAAACATCTAAAATTGAATAGTCATTCATAATTGTTAGTGTAAAAAATAGGCCTCTAATTAAATAAATAATTAGGAATAAGATTTTAATATGTATATAATATTGTGGAAATTTTTAATTAAACACTTTTTTATCCATCCACTCAAGTCCAAAGCTGTTTTTTTAATTGTAGTGGATGATACTTGATTTTAATATAGTTTTTTTCAAATAATAATACAATAATTTAATTTAATTTATTTATTTAAGTTTAATATGGAAAAAAAAGATTTTTCTTATGTAAGATATTAAGCAAGCTAGAGTAGAGTAGAGTAGTAGAGTAAGAGAGCTAGCTTATTTATTTTTGACCTAAGTAGGAGTTGACTTTGGCTTTTTTTTATATTATTATATTAAACACAGTAATAATAAAAGTTGAATCATAAAATTTCTGCGTCATCTATGATTCCGCTGAAAAATTGAGTGGTGAATATTATCGCGACATAACAAGACAGTTGAATGTAAGAAACATAAATGTCATTGTGTCTCAAATACTAACCCAGCTTGTTATTTTAGTAACATTATTGAATGATTAAGTAACTTTATTGTGTTTGACCTCAGTAGGAATTAACTTAAAATTATGTTACTTGTTTTATGGTGTTTTCCCGTTGTTCTCATTAGAAAATGACATACAGGGACAAAGAGTGTAAACGTTTACACACTTACAACCCCGCACTAGGATTCCCTGTGTTGCGGGTGACATGGACGTACACAAATATGACATCACAAACACCCATGACCCAAGAACAAACATTTGTCTGTCACATAAATGTCTGCCCCGGCCAGATCGAACCCGGGACCTCTCACTCGGCAGGCAGTGTCACTACTAACTGGGCTATATGGTTGTCACTACATTATATGTATCGAATTACCATTGATACATAATTATTTCATTAATATAAATTATTTTTCATATTGTTTGTTCTTTTTGTAATACCACTTAATTAACATGTACAATGTAACTAAATGTACGAATGTATATCACGAGCCAGTGATAAAGAAAATAAATAAATGTTTACACACTCACACCCCTGCACTAGAATTCCCTGTGTTACGAATGGCATGGACATAGACAAATATGTCATTACAAACACCCATGACCCAAGAACAAACATTTGTCTGTTACATAAATGTCTGCCTCTGCCGGGAATCGAACTCGGGACCCCTCACTCGCCACTCAGGGTCATTATCAACTGGGCCATGGGCGCGTCCATTACTCGGTCCAGTCCAGTATACACCACTTTCCAGCATCATATACCTATAATATCTAAGTAAAAAAAAAAACGAAGTCGAAAACGAAATGCCATGTCAACAAAAAGTTCAACAAACAGTCCCTTATCGTCATTGATCCGCGAAGATGTTACAATATCGATTTAAAGTAATATATTTATTTTTGTATAGTTACATTCAATTACCAAGTATGGACACTTGAGCTTGTTTAAGGGCTCAGAGCAGATGCCAACGTACAGGAACAACTGTTTTTAGGTGCTAAGATAGGATGACGGTGTTTCAACATAAACATAACGCACCTTCAGAATTAAAGTGACTTAGCTCAAAATTCCTGAAATTCCAGATTTTACTATAAATTTACTTTAAAAAGCCTACTCTAAAACCCCATGGTGAAAAAGAGCCAGAATTATGAGTGAGAAAAGGCAAAAGGGAAAACCTCATACATCCGTCTCTTTAAATTCACTCAAGACCATACATTTTTGAAAACTTTTTTCGTCATATCCCATAAATTGCAATTTTTGAGTTAAGCCACTTTAATTCTAAAGGTGCGATAAGTAACATAAACAATGTATTATTCCCTCTCAACTCACAAACGGTGGTTTCAAAGTCGGTTTCAGCTCATGCACTATGAATTTTACGAAGTTATGTACATACACATTTAAATTTACTATCGCTGGTTACGGCGAGTAAAATTACGCGCCATTTGACGTTTAGTAATCCTAGTAGCGGTAGTGATGCCAGTCACTGCCGTCGCTGGCTTTGCTGGTCAAGAAAATAGTACCTAACAAAATTATATATTTAACAGCCTCTCCAACTTTGCAAACGGTACACATTAAAACAAAAAAGAACCAGTCAAAGCTTAGTGGTTCGATTTTTTTTTGTTAGGTGCATAAATAAAAAATAAATAAGTATATATATATTTATGAATAGTATTAGTTTGCGGGGACATCTGTCGCACGTCGCACGCGGCTGCAGCCACTGGCCGGTGGCCACTCGAGGCTTAATGTAATGTTTACAGCATAATTATTTTATGTTCTGGTAATATATTCCACCGACCGAACACGTATCACTGCTCGGTGCCAGACGGATAAATGCGTCTTGATAATTTATAGCATGGAGCACTGCGTATTGATAGATTAACCGCTTCGTGTGCCCTTGACATCAGATTAGTACACAATATAGAACAACTGATGTTGTAGAGCTTAGCACAGTATAATGGCATCTGGCAGTCGAATGTAGGTTAAGATGTAATTAATAGGTTTATGTTATATCTAAGACCGGTAATGGTCTAACCGAGATGCATAATTAAACCAGTCGCGGTTAAAGTAAGTGGAGATCAGTTAAATTATATAAACAGTGTTATAAATATCTATTTTTTGATTGAATATGTATAATTTTAGATTATGCATACCCATTAATCATTTTAGTACGCCTGTAATTGATCGTGTAACATTCAATCATTTAACGGATTTAGGTCATATTTACATTTACATTTGGTTTGTCTATATGATGGTTTGTATCGTTAAGACATCGACAGATGGCGGGAGTGACGTTTGTATCTACCAATGGTACCAATGATAGTGGAATAATTAGCCAATTACTGTTCAACAAAGCAATATACCTTAAATCATTATGTGGTGAATAAATTTCTTAAAAATGTTGTCCTTATTGGTAAAATAAAATTCGCAATATAATATTTCTCATGTTCCTTTTATTTTCAAAAATATAAAAAAAATGTATTCGTTTTTCAGGTGTGCTAATATACGAGATGCTGGTCGGGTATCCGCCTTTCTATGATGATAACCCATTTGGTATCTACGAGAAGATACTCAACGGTCGAGTGGAATGGCCAAGACATCTAGATCCTATTGCCAAAGATATAATCAAAAAGTTGCTTGTTCAGGACAGAACCAAACGTCTGGGGAATATGAAGGTATGCACACTGTATCAAATAATCAAACGGTAATATATTCTAGTTTTCCTTAATTAAATCGGTACTAATTTTCTATATAATTAACATCGTCGCAAACATTGGCTTCAGTTCCATCAAAATGTATTTAAAAAATGGTACTAATTAAAACAGTTGCGAAGTTTAACCACTATTTATATATATTTCTATTATATTTACTTGAAAATTTATAGATATTTCATGCTCTTAAAATTGGAGACTGTCCAGCTGTTCATCTTGAAGTAATACTGAACACCTTGCACATCACATTTGATTGCGAAAATTTTCAAATAGTTACTTTTAAAATTGGATAGTTTCATATGTTTTAAAAGTTATTGCCGCAGATTTGCCTGTCTGTTATGAAACTGTATTAAAACATGTCTCGTATATTTTCCCTGATGTCATGCTAATTTATTCCTAGACTACTAATCGTTCCGATGTAAACATTGGCACTTGTCTTATCTTCAGTATCTAAATTGTACACTTCTACTGGAAAGTTGAGCATATTTTGTCACTTGCAGCGTTTCTTCTACGCGTAGGAGAAATTGACGTGTGCGCGCATTATTCGCGGCGCATTACTAAGTAAAGTGGAGAGTTTGCCATACGGGAATGTGTATTTAAACGACTGCAGTTTCTAGTGGTTGCTTGTTTTCACTGAGCTTTTTGCCCAGATGTTGCGGAGATGTTTAGAAAGCCATCAGTCAAGTGTCCGAGCTCCGCGGCGACATCAAAAGTTCCTGTCCACGCAGTTGACTTTTATCGCGACATAAATACTCACTGCTTATTACCTCGTGCCCACCCACTTTTAAACGACTCCCTTCTGAGACGCCTGTTTCGCTCCAAATAAAATTCAGTAGACATTTTGATATTTCATTTGAGTGGTACCCAACTAAGTTACATTGTCACTTTTCTAATAAAGAAGTATTAAATGAAATAAATAAACTTAATTATCGTATTAATCAAGCGTCAGTAGTCTCAACGATTTATCCCGAAACACAAGATTATAAGCAGCGGAAGGAAGCGGAAGCGGATAAGAAGTAACAAGTCTAATATATAAATAAACTTAATTGTGGATGTGGGGCAGATGCGCGGTTCTTAATCTATGCTAATATTATAATATTCATTAATTATCATATTAATAAGAGAGAGTGCGAATTTTGTGTTTTCTTTGGGAATCTTTGGAACTACGGTATCTATTTGAAAAATTCTTTCACCATTTAAATGATTCCGGGTGGAAATAGGTATATGTAT